>OX451739.1:774661665-775119665 GCA_948472305.1 Vicia faba | reverse complement strand
TAGATTTGGCAGAAGCTGTGCTGATGAGGCCGCTTAGTGGGATGAGACCGCTCAACGGGGGTGTTGCTTAGCGTGATCAGGCCTCTTAGCGAGATTTAGGTCGGTTTAATGTGTAAATGTCGCACAACCCACTTAGCACGATCAGCCCCGCTTAGCGCGGTCTGTTGAGATGAGTTTTATAAAAATAGATTTAGTTTAATTTTTAGGTTATGGTTTGGGGAAGTTTTTGCTCGCAACTCCATCGACCTTCATTTTTGTTAGATTAGTTTAGAAAACAACACTAGGGCTTTACTTATGGATGATTGAAGGTGGATTTCTCATCGACTGACGCTGAAAACCGAAAATTTTGTGGTTTATCTCTTCTCCTCTCTTTGTATTTCTCTTTTGTTGGGTATTGTATGTATATTTTCTTTGAACTCGTGTATATTTTTCTTCCTTGGCGTTATATAAAACTTTCTTTACAAATCTTTGTTGATTGTTATCCTTGATTTTTGTTCTGTGCTAGGGATTTGAGTTGCTATAGACATATACTGCTTGAATTCTTATCTAGGATGATTATATAATAGTGTCTGAATTCTAGAGATATATTTAGCACTGTTATTCACTTTGGGTGCCTGTGATTAATGCCTCTGTATTGTTTATATCGCTTTGAGAGATTGTCGATGTAGGCGAGCACGATTGACTTTTGTGTTGTTGAGGTGGTTGAGAGATTGCTACAGAGGTGAAGCAGTCAGCCTCTCAATTTGGGTTAGAAATGACTTAGGTTGTGAGTGAAATGTGATGAAATTGATGAATATTATAGTTTTAGTATAACATGTCGATAGGTTTAAGTCTGTGAGAAGTAGTATATATGCATGCTTGATAAGTTATTTCTTTTCCCTTTTTATACATTTGTTTTCTGTTGATACCTTTCTATATAAACCAGACCATTTATCCCCAAACGCATTAACGAGAGATTTATCGAACGACCAATACACCAATCTTATGGACACGATACGATATAACCTATATCACCCGGTAATATTAATAACTTACTTTTTGCTTGTCGCTCTACGGCGTCAACAAAATGGCACCGTTGTCGGGTTCTATTGTTTCGCATCACGATAATTCTTTTGTTTTTGAGTTTTGTAATTAATATATATATTGTATAGAAATTGTACATAGAATTTGTATATGATTATCATATTTGTGAATTTTACATGTTTTACATACTTGTGCATATATGTGTTTTTCTTTGTTTTCATGTGATATTGTGAATTTTCTTATTTTCATAATGTTTGTTGTGTGTTTGTTAGGACACTTTCTTTAGGTTTGCGCGGTGTGAAAATACGATGGTATGACGAGAGGAGGATACTTGCTCGTATAATAAGGCGTCGAGTTTACGATGTAAAACAAGCAGATGTGTTGTTTGTATTTGTTAATGTGTGTGGTGACTTGTGTTTTAACAAGTTGAAATTAGATCTAATCTAAATTTCAAATCTTCACTTTTCAACTTGTTAATTCACTTTCATCTGTTTGTATTATCATATCAGTTTGTATTTTTCCATAAGCTTGTCGTGTTTAGCTTGAGGAAGTTTGTTAATATTGTAAATATTATAATTGTTGAAAATTTGAGTGTGTAGGGTAATTGTGGAGGATGCTACTGCTGTCTGTTTTTTCTGCATCTGGTGTAGCATTCTAAGCGCGGTTTAGGCCGCTTAGCGCGCTCTCCTGTACTGTGCCAGTGAAGTTTTTTTTAGTGTTCACTTGACTGTCCTTTTTCCCACTTTCACCAAGGCCTTGTAGTAGTAAATGAAATTAGTATTATTTTTCTAATTCTTTTGTGTTTGTCTTTGAGCTTATTGTGAATAACTTGAGGATATTGAGGTGATTTGTCAAATTTAAGCATTTCGACTTGCGAATGCGTGGTAATGATTTTGTTAAAGTTTTGTACACGTTCGAGGTGTCTGTTTATCGCTTTTCTATACTTTAGCATATTCATGATACTTAGACTTTTTTATAATTTTTATGCCATTCATTCTTTTGTTTGCTTGTTCATTGGTGAATCACTTTACTTCCTACCCTTTTTGTGAGGTAGCTTTCCATTGTTCACATATGCTGGAGACCACAACTCTTGTTTTAACTGGATTTTATTATGCTTAATCTTTTGTTTGTGTTGGTTGTATGAAAGCATGAAAATGATCAAGACATTTTTTTGTTTCATTTTAAGCATAACTACCTTGGCCAAGTAGTAAATTTACCTTGTGAGGTGTGTGATCATTAGTATCCCCTTTTGACCCTTTTTGTCGGTATCTATGTTGTTTTTGCTAAATGCTTGTTTATGAGTGTTTGATTCATCTTTTTATATGGGTATTGATTCTTTATTTTCTTGAACCCTCAACTATGATTTTTATTTGAATTTTTTATATTGCCTTAGAAAGTAGGAAGTATTCATATTATGATGATGGTTGAATTCAAGTTGGAGAGAGGAATGTTTATGTGCTTATGTTGTGATTGTTATGAGGTTGTGATAAAAAAGAAAAAAATGTGAAAAAGAAGTGAAAATAAAAAAGAAAGAAAAAATGAAAAAAAAGCTTTAAAAAAGAAAAACAAAAAGAGTTCTAATAATCGTGCTAATAAGTGATGTGTGTTTGTTTGAAATTTGGAATGAAGGAGAAGTTTGATTGAAATTATTTTGCTTTAGTCTTTGTGAGTTGACCACTCCCTTAGGTTTAAGCAAGTTTTTGTTTCGATTAGCTTTAGGATTTATCCCTTGTTTGTTAACCAAGCCACATTACAACCTTGAAAAACCCTTGATATTCTTGCCTTTGTATTTTTAATATGAATTTTTGGATGAATGCATAATTTAGTCTTTTGTTTGCAAGATTGTGGATGAGTGAAAATACCTTATTTGGTGTATTTTTCATCTACCGGTGATTGTTTTTGCTAGGTGTGATTATTTTGTGAACTAGTATTATTTTAGAATGTTTATCATGAATTTTGTATTTAGCTTTTGTTTCGTGTTTATATTATAGTCGTAGTTTAGTGGTAAATATTTACTTTGTGTGTATTGTTTTTTATTTGAACCATTGCATTTGTTTTGCATTTTCAAAACTTGTCGATTCATGATTTTTTGGTGGATCATTATTGGTTCTTCGAGTTGTTTGTTTCTTGTTTAGGGACAAACAAGTTCAAGTTGGGGAGAGTTCGATAAGTACCAAAATGTTGTTATTTTGTGTATATAATTTGTAGCACTTATCGATGCTTTTTGTTAATATTCGTTGAATAATCCTGACTTTGTTGTAAATACGTTTAGTTTGCATATGATTGAATTTTCGATTCATTTGTGTAACATTTGATAGTTTTAATGTCTTTTGTAGGCATTGTTGTGTATGTGGAGCATCGAGGAATAAGGTGTCGAAGACACGGCTCCGGATGCATGTTTTCGGAATAAAAGTCCATTTTTGGGAAGTTCTGTCTAGGCAGGCATGCTAAGCGGAAGTTGTAGTGCGTTGCGAGTGTTTTGACAGGTTTGGTAGGAGTTGTGCTGATGAGGCCGCTTACCGGGACGAGACCGCTTAGCAAGATTTAGGTTGGTTTAATGTGTAAATATCGCACAGCCCGCTTAGCGCGATCAACCCGCTTAGCGCGGCCTATTGAGATGAGTTTTATAAAAACAGATTTAGTTCATTTTTAGGTTATGATTTTGGGGAAGTTTTTGCTCCCAACTCTATCAACCTTCATTTTTGTTAGATTAGCTTAGAAAACAACACTAAGGCTTTGCTTATGGATGATTAGAGGTGGATTTCTCATCGACTAACACTGACAAATCGGAAGATTTGTGGTTTATCTCTTCTCCTCTCTTTGTATTTCTCTTTTGTTGGGTATTATAAGTATATTTTCTTTGAAATCATGTATATTTGTCGCCCTTGGCGTTATATAAAACTTGCTTTACAAATCTTTGTCGATTTTTATCCTTTGCTCTGTGCTAAGGATTTGAGTTGTTATAGACATATACTATTTGAATTCTTATCTAGGATGATTATCTAATATTGTCTGAATTCTAGAGATAAATTTAGCATTGTTATTCACTTTGGGTGTCTGTGATTAATGCCTCCGTGTTGTTGTTTGTGTCACTCTGAGAGATCGTCGATGTAGGCGAGTACGGTTGACTTCTGTGTTGTTGAGGTGGTTGAGAGGTCGCTACCGAGGTAATGCAGTCGGCCTCTCAATTTGGATTAGAAATGACTTAGATTATGAGTGACACATGATGACATTGATGAATATTGTAGGTTTAGTATAAAAGGTTGATAGGTTTAAGTCTGTGAGAAGTAGTATATATGCATATGCTTGATAAGTTATTTCTTTTTCCTTTTTATACATTTGTTTTCTGTTGATACCTTTCTATACAAACCAACCCATTTATCCCCAAACTCATTAACGAGAGATTTATCGAATAACATTTCAATACACCAATCTCTGTGGACACGATACGGTATAACCTATATCACCTGGTAAATTAATAACTTACTTTTTTCTTGCCGCTCTACCGTATTACTTTCATGTAATATAAGTTTCATCTCAAAATAATATTTGTAATTCAAGATATTATCATCAAAAGTAGGTAGTATGAGCAAATAATGAAATATTATAACTTAAGTTTGTAACATATATTTTACTATGTTGCATTTATATTTTTTTAATCAATAGAATTGTAAATTATTTTATCATCTTTCAAATGATATAAATAAATATGAAAACTAAGTATTGATGTCTTTATGAAATTTATATATCGAGTCAGTTCATGAACCAAATGAATCAAACTATACATAGCTCAAGTTCAAGTCATTTATTTTACAAACTTAATTTTGAGCTCAGGTTCGACTCATTTGGTTAATGAACCAAGTCCAATGAGTTAATTACCGAATCGAATCTCGAATTATTTTCGAATGGTTTGGTTCGTTGTTAGTCCTATATTAGATTGAACCCTGGCTAGAAGATACATTGTATTACGGTTTGGCATGGAAGTTGCTCAAAACCCCACTGTTTAGGATTGACAGGGAAGTTGCTCAAAACCTCATTGTTTCCTACATGAACCGAACGAAGAACACCCAACCTCTCTCATCTCTCTCGTGATTATAAATTTCCTTTCAACAAACAACAACCCAATTCTTATAACCTAATCATTACCCAAATCAAATCGTATAAACTAACAACAAAAACATCAAAACAAACAACAATAATCATGAGAAAATGAATTTTTATGGCATAACATCATACACATCAAACAACAATAGAAAAGTGAAGCGTGAAAAAGACAGATTTATCAAACCGAACGCGACCCCGACAAATTTAGTGCCTTTTATGGTGTTCTACTCCGAATCCAGCAAGGTCAGATGCTTCGAAACTACTTTTCGTCGTTCTCTCTTTTTTCTTCTACCGTAAAAACTTTGAAGTCGGATTCTACAATATATAACAAAAACATCACAAAAATCACACTGTCAGATAAAATGAATCACTTGAAAACAAATAAAACCATGGAGCAAAATCAAGTATAGCAGAGAAAAAACAGAAATCGTAAAATAAACATAGCGTGTGATAGATTAAGAATGAAATGGAATAGATGAAAAATGGAAGCAGAGAGAGGCGATGAAGCATGCAAACACAGAGACAGAATAAATAATTTGAATGGAAACAAATGATACATGTGATTTATAATGACAATTGACGTGAAACATGAGAAGTTGTGGAATTTTTCGTTATCCAATGTGTTGATTATTGATTTTCAAAAAATATTTTCTACGTTCTTTAGAAGTTTAAGAGATGAATTAATGATTAATCTTTTTTATTTTAACATAAAAAATAAACAATAAAGGTTGAGAAAAATGATGAAATTAACACATTAACTTTATTAATTATCAAATCAACCACAATTAAACAAAGATATAATAAATCGATTTTAAATTTAGAATAATAAAAAATTAGATATTTTATTAGAAAAGTACATTTGATTTTTCAGATAATTTACTTTTTATGTATTTATAATAAATAATAGATTTCCCTTTCTAGACTAACACAATATACACCTGCATTGAGTTCTCTTTACCCACATCGATAAAATTGCATAATTTCTATTAAAAGTCAAATAGTCATCATTAAAAAAAAAAGTTTAATATAAAGCCAAAGAAGAGTTGTTAAAGAAAGACTACCCTGGTGCATTTGTCCAAATGTACCCTCAAAACACAACCTACCTCCTCACGACTATTCCTCCTTATCATTGTTATTTTATGTCCTTTCAAAATACATCTTCGCACTCTTTTTCTTTCTTTATAATCAAGAAACCAGTTCAAAACTAGGAAAGTTCTATATAAAGGAACATATGCTCACATTGCACATGATAAATATTAAAATCCATAAATCCATAAAAAGTCAATAATATCCTTCTAGTTCCTGTGTCACGCCCATGGGCCACTCGCAACAAGAAAATCGAATAATCAACTCAAATAAAAAATAAAAATAAATTTAAATTTGTTTGGTCAGCAATAAATCTCAAAATAGAACCCCCCAAAAAAAAAGTAGTAAATCTCTCTAACAACACCAAGCCTAAAAGAAACGCGGAGAAGCTGCCACCAAATCCCCCCCAAAAAATTAGAGAGATTGAGGGTGGGGGGTTGTTGAAAGATTGAAATTTCTATTCCACAGGTGTGGGAACTGTATTGTCCCTAACAAACAATAATCAACATAACTTCCTCTCATCTCATTTTCTCTCTTTCTTTCTCACTACTTATTATTAGTCTTTTTCAGTTCTTCCATTCTTCTTCCTCACGCCAAGGTTTTTTTTCTTTCTCCTCATTTTCCGTTTCTTAATATAACTAACGATATTGCCAATTTTATTCGCATTCTGTTTGATTGCCGCGAAACTTCTGCTAAAGGTTCACAAATTACCGATTTCGATTTCGATTTCATGCATTTTGAATTGCTTTCTGTTTAGGTTTTCGTTTTTCTGCTTCTGTTCTTCCGGAAATCAATAAGATGATTACGATTTGTTTCTGTTAGGTTTAAATTGTGTAAATGAAAGAAGGTGATGTTGAGTTCGGTTAGGGATCATCGTGTGTTTTTTCATGAATTTGCATTTTGTCAGATATATTATGTTTTGTTAATTTGAATCAGATTCAATCGTTTTTCATGAATTACTATTATTGCGGTTTTGTTTTGTATTACTGATTTTGCATGATTCAAAAAAGATGAATTCAATTAGTTTTTGTATAGGATTCTTTTTGTTTTATTTATTTATTTATTTATTTTTTAGAATATTTATGTATGATTTTGATTTGTTTTTTTTATGCAGCTATGCCGACTTTTACTGCTATAGCATTTGATAGGTTAATAGAGCCTGGAGCTTCTAGGGCTGCTCAAAGATCTGCTTCCACCTCCGTGCCGGTTCCTACTACGAAGAAGCTCGAGGGGAAGAGCAGTGAACAAACTGATCGAAAGAAGGTGCCTCCTCGTCCTCAATTAAAGCCGTCGCTGTATACTACTCCTGAGGTGACGCAGCTTCCGGATTCGCCGATTCATAATTCGCCCTCTTCGTTTCCGCCTTCTCCTTATATTATCAATCATAAGCGTCGTGGGCCGAGGTTGCTCAAGAGTTTCTCGGAGGCCAATGTACAGGCAAAGCAGGAGGTGAATGACGAAGGGAATGGTAATGGTAAGAGCTCTGAGACTGTGGTTTCTAGTTCAGCTGGTGACCTCCAAGTTACTTTCATGAACCCTGAAAATGTTAAGGAGGAGCAAGATAATGGTGTACAGGAGACCAAAGTTAGTAGCAGCAATGGTGGCGATGTCGGGCATGCGCAGAAAGAAAATGAAATTAGTAATGATCCTAATGGAATGCATGTTGAAAAGGTAGCGGCGTTGAAATTGGAAATAGATGGTGAGAGTGAAGACTTTTTTGATCTAAATGATTCTATGAGCTTCACAAGTTACACGGATGGAGAGGATAATACCGGCGCAGCACACTCTGCAAAGTATAGCACTGCTGGGGAGTTTTTTGACGCTTGGGAAGGTAAATTGAAACAGGTTAACTGTCGATTATTTTTTTTCACAATTTAGCTTGTGCATGTGGACGACCATAGGGGTATGTTCTTCAATAGAGTTTGTAATTCAGTTATTTATTTTAATTTGTTTTTTTTCTTCTCATGTTTTTAGGATGTATCACTTATGATTGTTGCTGTAGTCATAATCATAGTATCTTAAATTTTCAGTACTTATCTTGTTTAATTAATACATAATTTCTAGAGTTACCATAAGGGGAGGGAAAAAGGATCTGTAGAGGTTTTGGGAATATTTTATCTCATAGATAGGTTTACCTGAATCTTTTTTTCTTTGCTGTAGAACTCTCTTCTGACGGTGGGACTCAATGTTCTCTACGCGATGTTGATGCTGAATTGCGTGAAATAAGGTTGAGTCTATTGATGGAGATAGAGAAGCGAAAGGAAGTTGAAGAATCCCTTAAAAGCATGCAAAGCCAGTGGGAGAGAATCAGACAAGGGCTCTCTCTTGTTGGAATTGTTTTACCTGCAGATCTTACTGCTTTTGCAAAAGGTGGGCAACTGAATTCTGATCCCGTGGATGATATATGTCAGCAGGTTTACATTGCTAGGTTCATAGCAAACACCATTGGGAAAGGAACTGCCAGGGCTGAGATGGAGGCAGAGATGGAAGCCCAATTAGACTCCAAGAACTTTGAGATTTCTCGATTATTGGAACGCCTTCATTATTATGAGACCATGAATAGGGAGATGTCTCAGAGAAACCAAGAGGCAGTAGGTGAGATTTATGTAGCTCAAATTTAATTTCCGTCAACTTTCAATATGTCATAATACATCTATGTAGCTCCTAGCTTGTCGGGTTTATTTATAATTTTTCTTTTCCTTATAACAAATATTTCCCATTATTATCCATTTAAATTGAAACAAGCATGCTTGTTCAAGAGTTATAAACACTAGGTGGCACTGAGTTTCTGCAATATGGTAATTGACTATGACTGTGGCATGTTAATCTCATTATTAGAGTATTGGAGTTGTCTGTCCATGGGTAGGGTCACATGTTTGATTATGTAAATGAAGATAAATTAAATAGTTGTGATCATACATTATGAACTCATAAGTTGATACTTGTATGCAGTGTTATTGCAATTATAGACCTAGTGACAAACGATTTATCATTATTGTTTAATTTACTGGATTTTTACTTGGTAATAAAACTAGTGAAGTATGACATGTATTTCAATTGCTAGGTATACATTCTACAAGTGCTTTACTTCTGAAGTTTCTTTGAAGCGTTAACATGTTTTTTTCCCTTAGAATTCCGGCTTCCATGTTTATTTACCTTTGATTTTGTATTAGGTAGCAATACATTTGTAGGAGCAGCGTTTATTTGCTTGCTAGTTCTGGGCTCTTACCATTTACTCCCTCCGTTTTTAATCATATGTCACTTTGCCACTTTTACATTAAGAAATGTAATTAAATTTTGTATGAGCAAAAGATAAAATTGAGCTATTTTACATAATTGTCATTTGTTATTGGTATGAGAAGGATAAACTAAGAGAATTGAAAGAAAAGAGAATAGTAAATAGTTTTGATAATGATAGAAAAAGTAGCAGGAATGTTTCATTGGTATTGTAAAGTGCGTGACTTATAATTTTAAACGGAGGTAGTACCTATCTATGTTAAGTTATGCCCGATCATGATTATTACCTATGTATAGTGGGTCAAGCCAATAGATTTTAAATTTTTTAGGCTATGTAATTAGCTGTTGCCAATGACATGTCTACGCAATTAATATTCTGTTGTTTGCTTCCTAAATGTATGCCCTAGTTCTTTTACCTTGCTTTGCTCCACTTTTTCTCATTTGTGTCATTTATTGTCATGTTTAGAGATGGCACGGCGTGAGAGACAGAGAAAGACTAGAAGGCAAAGATGGATTTGGGGCTCTATTGCTACTGCCATTGTACTTGGTACTACAGCAATAGCATGGTCTTACCTCCCATCAAGTAAAGGATCAACATCTGCAGATCATGATCAGGTTTCCGAACACGATGATGGAGCCAAGTAATATTTCACCAACACTAACTTTGGCTAGTAATGGTAGGAGAGGAGAATAAAAGTTTTACATGCTACTATTGTGGCTTACACAAATCATACTTGAACAACTACAATTTTGCGGCATTTTGAGTCTGTGCATAATATATTGGGCCGTTCAGTACAAATACTTTGCCTTCCAGTGCAAAAGTCTAGATGGTTGATTAGTAAAATGGTACAGTCCATATTGATAAAGATAATACCCTATAGTTTTTTCTTACCTTGGCATCTGATACATTTCAGAGCACATATAAATTCTTTATGCTTGCTTCTCCAAGCATTCTAATACAGCAGAAGAAATTTGATACCTAGTGTTATTAATAAATGAAATCTGGTCAAAGATGCTTGCACATTTCAGTTGTTTGTGTTGCCTGATGAAAAAGCAATTCGTTAACTCTGGAAGTATGACTATATTTCCCAAGCAATGATGCTGCCCCTTTCATTGAAATAAAATGATGCTGATTGTAATATTTTTGTTACGTATTTATTTTGATGCCGTAGTAAATTACATTTTTTTGGGAGGATTTTACCAATCCCCTAACTGAAGAAAGCTCTGTAATCATTGTACACGTTTTATTGAGAGGAAATTGAGAAAATTTCCATGGTCTAACTTATGAAGTGTTATGATTTATCCCCTCAATGGGAAGAGGCTTCATTTTTATGCCATATGTTTTATGCTTGAATATCTTCCTGAAGAGATCTCGATTGTTGATAGTGCTTATTATTTTTTTCCGAAAGTCATCACACGGTGTCTAAAGAGTCTATTTTGCAGTTTCTTGAGAATTTAGCTTTCTGTAACTAAAAGAAATAGTGTTTATCATGAGTCAAAAATCAAAATAAAATGTTTTCGCTTTTTGTGTTGACCTTATTATTTCAGTAATTGTATGTGCCATTCCTTTTTATGACGTGCCCGCCTTTTTGAATAATACTTTTAAAAGGAAATTTGTATGTAAGATGGTTCAAATGATAATCTGAATAAGTTAAAATGAATGGAATCACAAACGTTAGGATGATAACAAAAGGTCAAAGAAAAAAAAGGCATGAAAAGGGGAAATATAACATGAATATGGATTCCTAGCTTTATTCAAATTTTTTTTATAACATTCTAGTGAAAACATGTTGACATAAGTCATGAGTCATAAGTCTCAAATGATTATGAACTTGCATTTTAAAAAAATATCATTCCATAAAAACAATTTCAAAACTCTTAACCCGAGTCAGACAATCCTATTAATGAAACATGCATCTAAAGCATTTTTGAACATTCTGATGAATTTTGTTTAAGGACAAAAAAAAATATAAGTTAGAGAGAGTTGATAAGTGTTCTGGACTGGGTCCGCCCTGGCCCAAAAACAGGGACAAAGACCCAATCCAAGCAGCTCCTCGAGTAATGCGCGCCCGCGAATTTCCGCCAGCGTGTACGACCACAGACTGCAGTCGTGCCCGCCGTTGCCCGCGACACATGGTGTTCCCGACCAAGAGAACGCCAGCTCGAGCCCTGCTCGAGCACTCTCCTCGTAGGGCAGATTCTGTCTTCTCTGACCGTTATCGAATCATCTAAACTCCGGAAAGACCGCGTCTTCGTCCCTCTTCATTTCTCGCAGAGCATCACCAGGAAGGGGACTATGTGCGGATCCCCACTACACACGTAGAACCTGAAAGTTCCTTTATTGGGCCAGTTCTGGTCGGCCCAATGAGGGGACCTTGGCCCAGCGCTGGGGGCTATAAATACCCTCTGTTCCTAGAGGGTCAGGTATTCATCTTTTACGCATACATACACTTTTTGCCTGCTCATTCCGTCACTCATTTTGGCATCGGAGTGCCTTGCAGGTACCCCCCCCCCCCCATCTCACTCAAATTCTGCCCAAGCCAGTCGTGGCGGTTCAAGTCTGATCAGGTAAGATCAGTGGCGCCGTCTGTGGGAGACTAGCTTCCCCATCTTGCAAACCCTCGAAGACCAAAGCTCAAAATCACCCCCTACCGTCATGGCTGACCAAGTCCGAGACGAACAGAACGTCTGCGTCGTCGACGTCAACAACAACGTCGTGGATAAAAACGAAATTCCCGACAACACCGGCAACCCCGGCCATAGCACACTCCCGGGGGGCACCATCCCCGAGCCCTCAGTCCACCGTGACGGAGCCACTGCCCCCTCTTCTTCAGTCCCTCCGCCCCTCGAAGAAGACAACGCAGCTCCCCCAAACTATCTGGCTGCCCAATTTTAGGAAGTCCCTGTCCCCGCCGGGGCAAATGCCACAACCTGCGCGCTATTCGCGGCGATCAACCAAACCAACTACCTCATCTTTGCCCAGGGGGAAAGATTGAGGGCGTTGGAAGACGATAGAAGACCCGCGAGGAGACACAGGAGGCCTCAGACTCCACCTCCTCGAGTAACAGAGATACATCTCCCGTCTCCCCCGCGGAGACAATACAAAAACACCTCCCGAAGCCCGTCACCTCGACCGTCGGGGAGACGACCCCCCTTGGAGAGACAACCTGTCATTGAAGCCGGAGGGCGCAACTATGGCCCCATACGACAAGAAAGAAGACACTCTGGAGATAGGCACAGAAGAATTGACCAACGAGCACCACGCTCGAGGGATACCCAGCACGACCAAGACCGTCGGGCACGACAATATCTCAGATCCCCATCCCTGTCCCCGGAGCGAAGTGACGAGGACGACCCCCGCGGTCCCCTGTCACAAGCCATCATGGAGGCTCCCATTCCCCCGGGCATGGAGAAGCCTCCACATTTGAAGGAATACGACGGAGTCGCAGACCCAGTCGACCACATAGACGGGTTCGAGGCTATGCTGCATTACCACAACGTCGGGGGACCCATCAAATGCCGGTTGTTTCCTACGACCCTCAGAAAGGCAGCAATGGATTGGTATAAAGGCCTCGCCCCGGGATCAATCACCTCGTGGCGAAACCTGAAGAATCAGTTCATAAGTTCGTTCACTGCGTCTCGGAGACACCCAAAGACCGAGGCAGCACTCGAGGCCATCATCTAGAGACATGATGAAACCTTGAGAGAATTTATCAATCGCTTCAATCGCGAAGCCATACAGGTCCCCTGCGCGGACCACATGAAAAGGTACTTGCTGGAGAGGGGGCTTCTCCCCGGCACAGAATTTAGAAAGGCGGTGGGCATCGAACCACCTCGAACATTCGATGCTCTCCTCAAGAAGGCCCGGGCATATATGGATTACGAGGAAAGGGAGGCGGCCAACAGAGCCCGGGACCCCAGAACTCGCGGATCCAGCAGCAACCCGCGCCAGGAAGCCGCTCCTCCTCGACAAACCGGGGAGAAAAGAAAAGAGGACAGACCCAGAGAAGTCCGAGAGCAAAGAGGACCCTCGGGGCATTTTACAGAATACACTCCGCTTACAGCTTCCCGCGAGCGCATTTTGGCGGAGTGTGCCAGCACCGATTTTAAAGACGGCGGCATCAAGCGCCCTCGACCTACTCCTGCCAAGCCCGAAGTAGACAAGAGCAAATACTGTTAGTACCATAGGAGCCATGGTCATCTGACTGAAGACTGCGTCCACCTGAAGGACGCCATCGAAACCCTCATCAAGGGAGGGAGGCTCGCCCAATACCGGAGAAACGACGCTCCTCGTCGCGACGCCCGGGAGACAAGAGAATTGGAGGAGGACGCCCGACCATCTGACGAGTCGGTCCCCGTCCAGACCGCCTTCTCTGTCACCCGACCGAAGGACTTCTACGTCCCCGAACACCTGCAGGAGCCACTCACGACACACAACAGGTGGGAGTACTTTCCCTCCACCATGGTCATCAATGGTGGAGGATTCAACGATCTAACCATCAACTCGACCAAGAGAAAGCTGGATGAACTGGTCGACTCTGCTCCTCCTCAAACGGTGACTTTTGAAAGGGTGAAAGGTAGGTCGGAGCCTATCACCTTTTACCTCGAAGAGCTCCCCGGAGGAGCCCCCAATGCAGTCATTCCTCTGCTGATAAGAGCGAGAATGGCCAACTTTGACGTGCACCGCATCCTCGTCGACGAAGGAAGTTCCGTCGACGTGATGTACAATCAATTATTTCGGACTCTGCAACTGGACAACTCGCACCTCTCGACGTATGTAGGGTCAGACTTACAGGGCTTCAACGACTCGACCTCCAAACCTTGGGGATATGTCGAGCTCATGGTCACCTTCGGCGAGGGCACGGTAACGAGGCAGGTCAAGGTGCGCTTCCTCGTCATCGACTGCCCGTCCCTCTACAACTGCATCCTGGGGAGACCAACGCTAGCAGAGCTAACCGCGATGCCCTCCACCGTTCACTTGAAGATGAAGTTCTACACCAAGAGGGCACAGATGGCTACCATCCAGGGGGACCTAGCCGCTGCTCGAAGGTGTTTCAACGTTGCATCCAAAGGACGCGACACTGTCAACACTGGTACAAGGCCCGCCAAGAGACCAACAACGACACGACAAGAGCCCGACAAATCAGAGCCCGCCAAGGTAGAATACCAGAGAGCTCCCCTAAAGATCGACTCTATAGCTCTGGATACCCGTTTCGATCAGGACGAACCTCCCAACGGCGAGCAAATCCCCCTCCGACCAATCTCGGACGGGGACTTTAAGCTCGTCCCCCTCGGCGCAGACCCAAGCAAAGGAATGGAGATTGGCATCGACCTCCCCGACCTGGCAAGGAAGCAGATCAAAGCCTGCTTGCGCGAGAATGCTAACTTGTTTGCCTGGAGCGCCGCGGAGATGCCCGGACTCGACCCCGAGGTCGCCTGTCACCGTCTCGCCATAGATCCTGCCGCTAAGGAAGTAGTACAACGTAAGCGTAGGCAGTCTCCAGAGAAAACAGAGGCTGCTGAAAAAGCTGTAAAAGACCTCCTAGAGGCGAATTTTATTTCTGAAGCCCGGTATTCAACCTGGCTGTCAAACGTTGTACTAGTTAAAAAGAATAATGGAAAATGCCTGATGTGTGTTGATTATACTGATCTCAATCGGGCATGCCCGAAGGATGATTTTCCTCTACCGAACATAGATATGATGGTCGACAACTCGGCCGGTTACAAAATATTATCGTTCATGGATGCCTATTCGGGCTATAACCAGATCCCAATGGCCATGGGCGACAAACATTGCACTGCCTTCATGACCAACTCGGGCAATTATTACTACAACGTAATTCCCTTTGGACTAAAAAACGCATGGGCAACTTACCAACGTATGATGAACAGAGTGTTCCACGAACAAATCGGAGACATGCTCGAGGTTTACATGGACGACATGATCGTCAAGTCCCGAGCAGACACCGATCATGCAGCCCACCTCAAAGCAGTCTTCGCCCAAGCAAGACAATGTAAGATGAGGTTCAATCCCGAGAAATGCACGTTCGGGGTCAAAGCAGGGAAATTCCTCGGGTTTTACCTGACGGAACGAGGGATTGAAGCTAACCCTGACAAATGTCGAGCCTTCTCCGACCTCCCGACACCTACGTCGAAGAAATCAATACAAGTCATGAACGGAATGCTCACCTCGCTGTCCCGCTTCGTCGCGAGATCCACTCAGCACGCCCTCCCCTTCTTCAAACTCCTTCGCAAAGAAGCGGTCTTCGAGTGGACCAAGGAATGTGAACGGTCACTACACCACCTAAAACAAAGTCTATCCCAACCGCCCGTACTGTCTCGACCAGTCGACGGGGAATCTCTATTTCTATAGTTGGCCGTCTCGAACGAAGCCATCAGCGCGACTCTCATTCGTGAGACCATCGACGGGCAGAAACCCGTTTATTTCACGAGCAAAGCCTTACAAGGACCTGAGAGCAGATACCAACAGATAGAAAAAGTAGCTCTAGCCCTTATCAACACGGCGGGGAGACTCAGACACTACTTTTTGGCCCACACAGTCATAGTGCGAACCGACCAACCGGTAAAACAACTATTAGGTCGACTTGATATGGCGGGCCGAATGTTGAAATGGTCCTTGGAACTCTTCGAGTTCGACATTCAATACGAGAGCAGGAAAGCTCTAAAGGCACAAGCCCTGGCCGACTTCGTCACGGAAATGGCCGCTCACGACCCGCCCGCGGGGAAGGAGCACAAATGGACCATCTTCGTCGATGGAGCTTCCAGTTCGTCTAGAAGCAGCGCAGGGATCCTCCTAGAAAATGAGGAGGGCGTAGTGATCGAGCACTCGTTAACCCTCTCCTTCCCGACTTCGAACAACCAAGCAGAGTACGAGGCCCTGCTCGCAGGACTAAGGCTAGCCGAGGACCTAGGAGCCCGCGAGATACAAATTTTCACGGACTCACAACTCGTTGCTTCCCAAGTCCAAGGGAGTTACCAAGCTAAAAACGAAAGCCTCGTTGAGTACCTAAACTTAGTCAAAGAACACATGAAAAAGTTCGACCGAGCAGAAATATCACACGTCCCGCGCGAGCAAAACACGAGGGTGGGTGTATTGTCCAAGCTTGCAAGCATGAGAAAGAAGGACGGAAACAAATCCGTCATACAAGAATCTCTGACACGCCCGAGCACCGAGAGGTCCTCAACCCCAGTCGAGGTGCACGCCATCGGAGACACCTCGTGTTGGATGACCCCGGTGTACAATTTTTTGACAAAGGGCGAACTCCCCTCGGACCAAACAGAAGCGACCATCACGAAACGACGAGCATGCTCCTACGTGGTGCTCGAGTATAAACTATACCGCAGGGGATTCTCCATTCCCATCCTGAAATTCATTGACGAATCCTCAGTCCCCGAGGTATTACGGGAGATACACGAAGGGATTAACGCCCAGCACATGGGCGGTAAGTCCTTGGCGAGGAAAGCCCTGCGAGTGGGGTACTATTGGCCGACGATGCAGCAGGACGCCAAGGAACACGTCAAGAAGTGTGACAAGTGCCAAAGGCACGGCGACATGCATCTCGCTCCCTCTCACGAGCTGAGCACATTGTCATCCCCGTGGCCGTTTGCGTGGTGGGGGATGGACATCCTCGGACCATTCTTGCAAGGGACTTACCAAAACAAGTTCCTTATCCTAGCCGTGGATTACTTCACGAAATGGATACAGGCCGAGGCTCTCGCAAAGATTACCTCGCACAACATCCTTCGTTTCTACAAAAGAAACATCCTCTCCAGATTCGGGATCCCGAGAGCACTAGTCACTGACAATGGCACCCAATTCACCAACCACGGATTCCAAAACTTTGTCGCCAAACTGGGAACCAAACAACACTTCACCTCGGTCGAGCACCCTCAAACCAACAGGAAAGCCGAGGCCGCTAACAGAGTCATCCTGCGAGGACTCAAACGCCGGCTCGGCGAAGCTAAAAGAGGGTGGGTCGAGGAGCTGCACAACATTGTATGGGCATATCGCACCACACCCCATTCAACGACGGGCGAAACCCCCTTTCGACTAACCTACGACACCGAAGCCGTCATCCCCGTTGAAATCAGAGAACCATCCAGGCGGACAGAAACGCCCCTCGACGAAGAAATGAACGATGAAGCACTCAGGGATGAACTTGACTTGGTCGAGGAAATTCGTTCGGGGGCAGCTCTGCACGAGGCCACTCTAAAACAACGAGTGGCCTTGCGTCACAACGACAAGGTTATCAAACGCGAGTTCAAGATCGGCAGCCTGGTACTATAAAGAAACCAGAAAGACTCCCGCGAAGGGAAATTGGCCGTGAACTGGGAAGGGCCTTACCACGTCCACGACGCCACAGGTACCGGGGCATACTACCTCGAGCAGCTAGATGGAGAACCATTGCCACGACCCTGGAATGCTGCTAAACTAAAGCAGTACTATAGTTAAAAAACCTCAAAACACTAAGGACTTTCGTCGTCGAACATCCACATCCAGTCAACGGAGAGGAATGTCTCGACCACGTAGATAGGCTAAGGTACGAGCCCAATCTACGCCCAAACGACATAACGCCGTTCAGCCAAACGAGGATGAACGATGATGCCCGACAGGGACACCTCAATCGAGCTCCATTGTCGAAGTACCCACATGGCAGAACACCCAGCTCACGATGGGCAGTTCACGCCACGGGCATAAGACCTCAATCTGGGTCATACGCCCGAGCAAGCAGGCTTCACCCTGCACGACCAACGCATTTCGAAGTACGTCGAACCATCAAAATGGGTCGAAAGGATCTCCACTCGAGGAAATAACTTAGGCAAATTTCGCCACAAAGTAACAGCCGAACACAAGCGTGGCTCGAGGACATAACTTAGACAAATTTCGTCACAATATAAAAACTTAAACACGAGCAAGTTTTAAAATCAAAATGAACATCCATTTAAAGCCTCATACACAAAACGAATAAAAGTGAATTGACCAAAAAGGTCGGCGATGTTCGGAAATTACAGGCTATGGCACAACGACCAAAAGAAATGTGTACGGGCACGCAGGCCCCAAAAATATGCACGGGCATGCAAGCCCCAAAAGAAATACCAATAAACAGGCATACAGGCCCGACTAGAAAATTCCACGACTAAACTTCCTCGGGACTACCAGCATCCACAGTAGGAGACTCAGGAGGAGGCACGACCTGACCGTCAATGATCTGAGACATGAAACCCACTCCCTCGGTATTCATGCCCGGATTCAATATGGCAAGCTGGCTAACCGCGGCCTCAAACCCGTCCGCTAAGGCACCAACACAGTCTGTTTCAAGGAGATGGATGCGCGCGACCAGATCCGAACGGCTCCGCAAAGGGGTTGTATCCTCCGAGTCATCTTCAGCAGGAAGCATGGTAGCTTTCAGCTCCTCGACTTCCTTAGACAGACGCTCGTTGTCATCCTCCAAGCGTTCCCGATCCAGTCGAAAATAATCCCTCTCCTCAGCAACCTTCCCAGAGTTTTCCTTCTCCACAGCCAGCAGCTCGACTTGTTCGCGGAACATCTCCTCAGATCGCTCGAGAGCAGCCTTCAACTTATGAGAGCCGGCAGCGAGGGAAGCTTTCTCCGACTCCAGTTCCCTGACGCGATCAGAGGAGTCAGACCCTTCCTCGGTAAGGACGACGGCCATCTCAGCCATCTTCACCATCCCGACCATACTGGCGGCCAGGTGTTTTCTCCGACTTTCTTTGTTGAGCCGCCTGATGGTCTCGGCCTCCTCGGTGCTCACTGTCAGGGGAAACCCCTCGAAGAAATCTTCCTCTTTGAAACAGGGGGTAAGCCGAAGGCCCTCACAGCGACAGACTCGTCGCCAACCTCCGACCGGTTATCTGCCCGACTTCTCTTTCTCGTAATGAGCTCAGTGTGCTGCTCGATGTCAGGGGAGCCTGGGGACCCGCTAGAAGCATCGCCCGAACTGGTCGGCGGACCCATCCTCGTGGCCTGCGGAGCTCGCACTAGCCTTCTGTTTATTTTCTTGTCCTGAGTCAATTTTAAAAGCCTCTCCCTTCGTTCAGCCATGTCGCCTGCAAAGAAGAGGAAAACTCGGGTTAGCTGCGAACCAGTAAAAAACAACGAAAATGGAATAAAACTACAAGGAAAAAGCAACCTAATAGATTTACGGCCTGCCCGTAAGATTGGCCCTCGACGAGCGCCTTTGTGTCGATGGGACGGGCCTCGAACATCGGGTACCCGTCCTCGTCAAGAATGTCTTCCCCATCCCTCGTGACCCACCGGGAAGGGAAAAAACTATCGACATATTTGCAAAGGATACCATAGGCTTCTTCATCCTCGGCGCACATACTTCTCGCGGGCGTGTGGTAGTACCCGGTACCGTGGTTGTAATGGCCCGAGCACCAATGCAATGAGAACTTGGATACGCGCCCCACCGACGGTCGGCCTTCGGCATCCATGAGGGGCTCCCCGTGCTCGTCGACTACCGCAATTTCCTCTTCATATATAGAATCCAAAGTAGTCTGGGTGACCAGCTGCAGAACGTACCACTTGTCCTTGAAGCCCCAAACTGAATCCATGTACATCCTGAAAAGCCTCTTCGACTATTTCAGGGAAACCCGACTATGCCTGCCTCCTCGAGACTGACGCTGCAGGTGAAAAACTCTGAAGAAAAGGGGGATGGTCGCCCCGATCCTCAAGAAGCGGCATGCCAGCTTGAATTCCCGAAGGAAAGCAATCGAATTAGGATGGAGTTGGGAAGGGGCCAAGTTCAGATGGCAGAACACCCCGACTTGGAAATCACTGAAAGGAAGCGTGAGACCGAGATCCCTAAACACGATCTCGTACATTGGAAACCCATACTCGGTGAACTCTGAGCAGATTCGTGCATCGAGGGAAGGTCTCGTCACAATAAAATTCTTCTGGAAACCAGGATGACTACCGCCACGTTCGACGATAGTATATGCGCGCCGACTACGCCGACAATACGCTGAGGAAATACCTCGGGGCTCAGCGCCCACCTAATCCAACGAAGGATCATCGATGGTATCAACTAGAGTCACATTCTCTTCAGCACTTTGGTCCTCGACCTCATTATGCCTCGAAGACTCCGGTTCGTCATCCATTTACCTGCAAAGCACAGGAAATCGGTGAAATTCGAGAGCAAATCCACATGCTCACCATATTGACGGGAAGTAGTGCACGGCAAGCCAGACACGCTCGACCAGACGTCGGGAACAACAAGAGGATAGCATGAACACCCCGCGCGATAAACATTAAGGACTCGAACAAGGTCCTGGTTTCGCCTCCCCGACGCTAAGATGCCACATTAAGTTGTCCCACATACTTCCTAAGGGGTCAACGTCCCAGCCAGCTCATGGGTGCGCCGACCTAAACTATGAATGTGACGAGTAATATCATGAATCCTAAGCCTAGAACTATGGGTTTACCGGACAGTATCATAGATTATGCGCCTAAAACCATGAAGGTCCCGGACAGCATTGCGAGTCACGTACCTAAAGTTATGATTTTACCGGGCACAAACATGAATATACCGGGCACTAATCCCAGATATGGGTTTCTAACATCCAAATAACGGTAAAACTACCTACAACAAAGAAAAATAGGAGGGATAAACGCTTACTTGGAAGCAAAGAAGAATGTACGGCAGAGATGAAAGAAATCAACGGAGGAAGATGCGGTAATCTTGCGAAGTTGTAGAAGAACAGCGGCGACAAAGGTAGAGGAAGAAGGAGAAGCGCGAAGAGGAAAAACAAATTATGGGACCCAAGGATCCTATTTATAGGGATGACGTGGAATACAAAACGTCGCCCCAGGGAGCCACGGACTTCCCCTCCTCGACATCTACTCCCCTAGGCAATGATGGCCCGACTGTCGCTAGGGTGGCATCACAGTTCCCAAGGATTGCCTCGTGTACCCAAAAAACGCATCCCGCGAGGAATCCCCCGAGCACGCATCGACGAGGATTACGCTACGAATCCAACTCCTGAGAAACTCCTCGAGCAAGCACGAGGAAGCAATATCCTGGGCCGAGCATCAGACCCCGTGGTAAAGGCGAGCTGAAGTCAAGTCATAACTCCTGCTCCATAAGCCACGACTTAAGGGGCTCCTGTTCTAGACTGGGCCCGCCCTGGCCCAAAAGCAGGGACAAAGGCCTAATCCAAGTAGCTCCTTGAGGAATGCGCGCCCGCGGATTCCCACCAGCGTGCCCGACCACAGACTGCAGCCATGCCCGCCGTTGCCCGCGACACATGGTGTCCCCGACCAAGAGAACGCCAGCTCGAACCCTGCTCGAGCACTCTCCTTGTAGGGAAGATTATGTCCTCTCTGACCATTATCGAATCATCTAAACTTCGGAAAGACCGCGTCTTCGTCCCTCCTCATTTCTCGCAGAGCATCACCAGGAAGGGGACCACGTGCGGGTCCCCACTACACACGTAGAACCTGACAGTTCCTTTATTGGGCCAGTTCTGGTCGGCCCAATGAGGGGACCTTGGCCCAGCGCTAGGGGCTATAAATACCCTATGTTCCTAGAGGGTCAGGTATTCATCTTTTACGCATACATACACTTTTTGCCTGCTCATTCTGTCACTCATTTTAGCATCGGAGTGCCTTGCAGGTACCCGCCATCTCACTCAAATTTTGCCCGAGCCAGTCGTGACGGTCCAAGTCTGATCAGGTAAGATCAACAAGTGTCAGATTTATATGAAGTACGCTGACACTTATTAACTTATTCCACAAGCAAGCAATACAAAACTCTCAATTTATTTATGAAAAGTGAGAAAACACATGTTTAGACTTTTATAGTACGCAATAACTAAAAACAGGTAAAAATGAATGGAAAAACATGATTTAGCATGCAAAGACTAAGCCATAGCAAAGTCAATGAAGACCAGACTCGCTAGGCCCAACCATAGATGCACTAGGCGAAGGCAAAAGACATATGATTTGTCCAGATGCAAGTACTTAATGGTGAAACAAGAGTTAGATCGCAAGTACTTAATGTGCTAGGCAAGGAAAAACATATAGGGGAACGTGGCATACATGAAAGCATTTCTTGCTTATAAAGATAATAGGCAGGGCAGAGTAGAGTAGGTGCGTTAGGCGCAAGAACGATGCGACTATCAAGTCAAAAAATTTGCTTATAAATAAGAGTTTCTAGTTTAGTGAAAAGGGAGTTGCGGTGGAGTGAGGTAGTATAAAATTGAAATAGGTTTAGCTTGGTCTACAACAGGAGAATAAGAGAGGGAGCCTGAAGGCATAAACGTTGCTCAAGTGATAGGGCATATAAACTTCCAAGATCTGCTTCAGGAGGTTAGCGACAGTTGTGCTACAATGAGTAAACATAGTTAAAATCTCTTGTTGGAGGTTATATGTAATTATTATATTCATGTATTAAATAGGTCATCATGTTCTATGTAATTCTATTTATGCTTAATATTGATGACTTTTAATCTTAATGTTTGTTTTAACTTTGCTACCTAAAATTTGATTTCATGGTACGACCTGACATCGAAAAATATTTGTCAGTACTAAATATAAGATAATCATCTATTGGATGCAATCACCTAGAGATATGGTAAGGTTCAATATCCTCACATAATGTAGTATGAATCAGTATGGAGTCTTGCTGCTTTATTAGTGTTGGAGCTTAATGTTTTATGTTAGTTAATAGTATGATATATCAACTATTGGGTAATACACTAATGTCACGCCATTGAGATCGAAAGAATATGTGAATGAAAGCAACATGTGGTAATATTAACAACTTGAATTTTTTTTATTAATAACCAAGTATTAAAAAAATATTTCGCAAATAACCGGGTTTCGGAAAAAAATACGCAAATAACCATGTTTGAGATGGCTCCACAAAGGAGGAGCCATCTCATTTGGCGCATGCACCTAAGGTTTTGCCCTAGGAGCCATCTCACTTGGCGCCTCCATTGGCTTTTAGCCAAGTGAGATGGCGCATGCTCCTTAAAAAGAAGAGGAGGCGCCATCTCACTTGGCGCCTAGGGCAAAACTAGGGTTTTTTGCTGTTTTATAAATAATTCGTCCGTTTCTTTGAAATTTCTCACACTTTCTCGCACTGTATTTTTATTTTGTACTCCCTTATTTACGTAATGACGTCGCCTATGATTTTTAGCAGAGATGGTTACGTTATATTCTCCGCCACGAAACCTGCAATGAAAATGAAATTCTGGCACATTCACTCCATGGAGCGTCTGAAGCGGGAGTTGATGCGGTGGCTAGATGGAGACATCGCCGAGGGGGAAAAAATTCGAAGGATCCAGCGAAAACGAACAACAACCTCGCATGCGACAGGAAGACCTAATGTGTGGTTGGAGGAAGTCAAAACAGACAGTGATGTAATGCTGATGATGCATGGGTCAGATGAAATTGTGTTAACAGTTGTAATTTCCTAGATTGATTATCGTTAATCATTGTTGTACGCGAAAACCCTAATGTAATTTCCTAAATTGAATTTCTTAAATTGTGTGAACAGTTTTATTAACGGAAAACCCATAATGTTTACAACACAAATATTGAAAAGATTTATTGTATTACAAAATTTATGTGGTCGAGCCAGACGCCCGATTCGGACAGTTTTTGCGATTGTGTCCGACCTGACGGCATAAACCACACTTTCTTTCCAACCTGTCAAGATCGTCCATTTTTGTTGTTATGCGCCTGCTTTTGGGACGACCCTTCGTGTTCCTTCGCATTTGGTCATTGTGCCAAACTATATCACCGTTGTATTCAGGCCAATAGTCCGGTTTTGCCACCAAAGGAAAGTTGTTGTTGTAAACAGTGAGCAACGTTTCAGATTTATAAACGTTTGAGAGCAGTTGAAGCGCGTCTTGATGGGTATGCGCACAAGCCACAATGACATGAGAGCAAGGCATACGAAAAGCTTGAAACCTGCCACAATCGCACCATTGAGAAGGTAAAATGACCCTGTATTCTTGTCTTGCCAGGCCTTCATTGTGGTCAATTGTCTCTTTCACAATGAAGTTGTGGCTATGGCGGTCAAACCGTGTAACCATGTGAGTGTTGGCTTTAGCACTTTCAGCCTTAATGTATTTCATACAGCTTTCACTCCATAGTTGTCCTGATTGCAAGACCGCAAACCA
Source organism: Vicia faba (assembly GCA_948472305.1). NCBI lineage: Eukaryota > Viridiplantae > Streptophyta > Magnoliopsida > Fabales > Fabaceae > Vicia > Vicia faba. The sequence goes on along the minus strand of OX451739.1, from coordinate 775,095,044 downwards.
CATTTCACCTCTTTTGGCAAATAACGCAGCCATCCTAAAATACGTGGATTTCACCAAGGCAGTGATGGGGAGGTTTCGTATGCCCTTGAATACCCCATTCATTGATTCAATAAGATTTGTTGTCATATGCCCCCATCTTTGGCCATTGTCGTATGACCTAGTCCACTTTTCGACCGGTATATTGTCGATCCACGTACCGGCTTCTGGGTTAGACAAACGGATCTCGTTGCGGTAATATTTGAATGTGGGCTGTGTCAGTGCGTATCCCGCATTCATCACCGCTTTCCTCAATGTTTTGTCCTTGACCTCCCTCGAGAAATTTTGGACGATATGCCTGACGCAATAGACATGCGTAGAAGGAGGGTCATGCCAACCATTTGCCGGATTATTATAGGCACTTTCAATGGAGGCATGTCTGTCCGAGATCAAACAGAGATCTGGTTGAGGAGCCACGTGTGTACGAAGATTTTTCAGGAAAAAGCTCCAAGCACCACCGGTCTCCCCCTCGACAAGGGGAAACGCAACGGGGAAAATGTTATTGTTGCCATCTTGTGCAACTGCCATCAAAAGCGTGCCTTTGTACTTCCCATACAACCAAGTCCCGTCTATTTGTAGAATTGGTTTGCATGATGCAAACCCTGTGATGCATGGTTGAAAAGCCCAAAAGACGCGACTGAATATTCCGTTGCCATGTAGTAGACTACCATCTTGAGCGTACGTTGGCAATGTTTCCAGAACATAAACACTACCTGGAGAATATGTCTTGAGTGCATTTAGGTAGCGGGGAAGTTCTCGGTATGACTCCTCCCAGTTTCCGTACACCCTTTCAATCGCCTTAGTCTTTGCTAACCACGCCTTACGGTAAGACGGAGTGTAGTTAAAAACTGTGGTGATGTGGGAGATGATTGTTTTCACCTTCAAAGAAGGGTCGTTGCTGACCAGGGGTAGGATTTCTTGACAGATTAGATCATGGTTGAGTTTTCGGTGGTCTTGTGATTGAGTGGAACTTACACAAGTATGGGTAGTCATGGAACCTATGACCCAGCAGTCACCCCTTAGTCGGTATGAAGCGGTCAGCTTGAACATGCAGTCAGGGTGGACACACTTGATCTTGTACCTTTCCGGGTTTACACGATCCACCTTATAATCAACCGAGTTGAGCATGTGAAATTTTTTGATGGCCCTTATGCATTCCTCTCTATTACGAAACTTGTCCTTCTCTTTTAAATTTTCATCTGATTGCATATACGGTTGGAAAAACAAGTCCGTAGAAGGTTCATCTCCGCCCATGTTGAAGTTTGTCATGTGCGTAGGTGGTGTGTAGATTTTGTCGGTAGGAATACTTGGGATGCCATCATCGTCAGAATCGTCGTTCACCATTTCATCGAACTCTAACTCGTTATCTTCTTCTTCATCATCAACTGCATCCACCTCATCTTGCTCATTCTCCAAAGGATCAACCTCCTGTGTCACCGGAGGCTCTACCTCCTGTGTCACCGGAGGCTCTTGAAACAGAACGTACAACTCAATAGAGTCGTTTCCAGAATAGACATGGCTGGAAATCATGTTCTGGAAATCCTCGTCATCTTGAATTGCAACCTTATAAAATATGACTTGGTTGTTTCCAAAAAAGACTGGACTCTGATAAAATATCTGGGATACCGGGCCTCGTTCAAGTTTGGCCTCCAATCTTTTCTTAAAGTAGGAGAAATTTGCTTTCCCGTTTAAGAGAAATCGGACATTGTCGGTGTTTCTAAACAAAAACCCAACTGTGGGACACATGTATGTCTCACCGTTGAAATGTGCTTTGACAACAAATTATGGTGAAGAGGCCATTGTGTAGAATTGTTTTAGGTATGAAGGTGGGAATGTTTTGGGTTTATTGATTATATGAAGGTATGAATGCTGGAATGTTTGAAGGTTAGATGACTGATTCGAAGGTTGGAAAATTTTACAGTTTATGTGAATGAATGTTATGTTCAACCTAAGGCAAAATATTTCAATTAAGTAAGTGATGCAACCCCCCAAGGCTGCCAATAATATTACATGCATGGGCTTATGCTGCCACCTAGCCTGGCCCTATTCTACACACATAAATGTTTTGTGTAAGCCTGCCACCCATCAACTCCAATGGCCTTGCATGCAACAGAGAAAGGAATCCCAAAGGCTGTCACGTAGCCTGAGCCAATGCTGTAAAACGTGACACCTCTTATTCGCCAAATGGGGTGGCGACACCATTCAATTTTGTACTATTTCGCCAAGTGAGATGGCGCCTCCCTAACTGTCCAATCGTGATACATGCATGGGCTTATGCTGCCACCTAGCCTGGCCCTATTCTACACACATAAATGTTTTGTGTAAGCCTGCCACCCATCAACTCCAATGGCCTTGCATGCAACAGAGAAAGGAATCCCAAAGGCTGTCACGTAGCCTGAGTCAATGCTGTAAAACGTGACACCTCTTATTCGCCAAATGGGGTGGCGACACCATTCATTTTTGTACTATTTCGCCAAGTGAGATGGCGCCTCCCTTACTGTCCAATCGTGATACATGCATGGGCTTATGCTGCCACCTAGCCTGGCCCTATTCTACACACATAAAAATTTTGTGTAAGCCTGCCACCCATCAACTCCAATGGCCTTGCATGCAACAGAGAAAGGAATCCCAAAGGCTGTCACGTAGCCTGAGCCAATGCTGTAAAACGTGACACCTCTTATTCGCCAAATGGGGTGGCGACACCATTCATTTTTGTACTATTTCGCCAAGTGAGATGGCGCCTCCCTTACTGTCCAATCGTGATACATGCATGGGCTGCCACCTAGCCTGCAAGAGTGACACCTTACATTATTTGTAAATGCATGCATGCATATGTGTAACTCCCTAAGCATGCAAATGTGACACCTCGCAGGCATGCAACCACTACATCAAAATTATTTGCCTATAAATACATACCTTATGAAACATCTCTCACACCCACACAACTCTCACTCTCTGCTACGAAATATTTCTTAAGTCTATCATACTCTTTATTTCTTCCTAAGTCTTTCATTCTCTCAAGCGTTCTGAAGAATGGCCCTTCTAACAATGGGAGATACTCACAGAGGCACAAGGGAAAACATTGATGCATTTGTAAGTCTCTTCTTTGGTTATACATTTTTCATACTTTAAAAAACGTGTTGTTCATCTTAATTAATCTTACTCTTGTTTAATTATGATCTCAGGATACACAAAGATTCAGAATCCGTTCGCACAAATACCTGGCTCCCGACCCTTTTATCGTCCCTTATCTGGAATATGCAGGTTTTGGACACGTGATAAAGATCTCCAACTGCACCATTAACAAATTTTGATAAAACTAGAAAATTTAGTTGGGGTTCTGCAGTATTAGCCCACCTGTACAGTTCCTTGTGCAAAAACGCAGTCAAGGAAAAATGTACATTTTATGGGTGCGCATTTTTACTAAAAGCCTGGGGTTGGTGGAGGATGGAGTCCTTAAACCCCATCAACAACAACACTTTTGGTTTCCCTTACGCAACAAAGTAAGTCATTAAGTTATAGCATTTATAACTATTCTTCTCTTTCCAAAATATATGCTAAAAATAACATGTTTCTCATTTCCTATAGGTACTGCGTGAGGGGTATGGATTACGGCAAGAATCCCATATTCAATGTCGCACTCTACCGGAATCTGTTGGATCACTTAGGCCCAGATGACGTAAGTCGTAGCTTTTAACTTTTGTTCATTTTAATTATTTATACATTACTTTTGCGCTTACCTGATTTAAATTTTATCGCAGTTCGTCTGGAGACCATATTTGGGTTTGGACCATTCTCCAAATCCAGAGGATGCAGCAACTTGGACTGCAAAGACTGCACTCATTCAGTTCAACATTGTGGAGATGCACCACAGCGACCGTGTGAAGATGCAGTTCAGAATAATCCAAGAGATACCAAGTGATCCAACAGATTTGTCCCCCTGGCAGCTAAAAAGGGTCGACGCCCAGTGGAATCTAACCAACTGGAAAGACTTTGCTCCAGAATGGTGTAAAATGTGGCAAAGGCGTCACTGCTACATCTTGCAATCCCCTATTTTCCTTACTCAAGGTAACATGCGACACACCGATCAATATATGTCGTGGTACAGGTCAGTTAGTAACCCAGATATGCACGTGTCTCATCCGAGGTACTTGGTTGACCCACGCACACAATGGGCACAACCCTCGATTCCCCACCAACAAACCCAAAATCCATCAACCTCAAACCAACCCCCAAGAAGAAACAGACCAACAAACACACAACCACATTCCCCACCACAACACAACTACAACCAAATGCCGTACTACCAGCCACAATCACCGCCAAACTACCAATACCCACATATGCCTCAAACCCAACCACAATACCAACCCCAATACCAGCAAACCCACATACCCCATACACAATTTCAGTCTTCCACATATCCCAATATGGGGCCCTCAACATCCAGCCTTAGCCCTGATATGGGAATGTCAGAAGATTATGACCAACCCGACCAAACCTACCATCAACCACCATATCACCAAACAACCCAACATCCACAGTACCAAACACCCCAAGATCCATTTCCTTTCTACCCCCCATACTCAGACGACCAATGCTACCGACCAACCATGGAACCCCACCCACCGCCAACACGACCAAACTTCGAGGGTATGGGTAACCGACTGTACCAGAGCGGATCTTCGAGATATGGAGATCTTACTGATTTTATGGATTCGGATCGCATTGACTTCGCTGGGCCATCGACCTTGCCGCAACAGGAAACGAGACGGCACCCAGCAAGAGAAAGGCGAGGACGGGGATGCGGAACTGGGGGTCATTACCGGGTTCCTGGGGATCATTGATGTATCTTTTTTTTTCCAGTATTTTTTGTATCTATTTTTTTACTGTTATTTAAATGTAAAACAGTTGAATGTAATTATTTTTTTTCAAATAAAAAATCAATTTTGTTTATCTCTGTCTAATACGCAACGCGCAGGAAAGAATTTTTTTTTTTTTGGACTTAATTTTGTACATAGGCGCCATCTCACTTGGCTTAGGGCTTGCCATTTGCCCTTAGGCGCCAAGTGAGATGGCGCCTCCCTTATAAAAAGAGGAGGATGCGCCAAATGAGATGGCTCCTCATTTGTGGAGCCATCTCAAACATGGTTATTTGCGTAATTTTTTCCGAAACCCGGTTTTTCGCGAAATATTTTTTTAATACTTGGTTATTAATAAAAAAAATTCTAACAACTTAGTAGATGAGTATATTATTTACCTATGGATGTACATGAAAAATGTACATGTTCAAAGAATTACTTCCCAGATGGAATCTCAGAAAGAAAGTAATAAATTCTAGAATTGCCTTTCAATTTAAAAATCTTCAAAGAAAATTGATAAGATTATGATAAGACTTCCGTTAAAATAACATAGATGATGCCATATGTGAGGATAAGTATAATCTTATGTCTTGATTAATTATGCTTCATTCTAGACTTATTGTTTCACCTCCTTATCATGTAACTCATTCCTCTTACTTGAGCAATCACGTGGTCTATGTGTTTGCACTTTTTATTGAATATTTTTCTCGTCGTTTTGATAATTTCAATGGAGAGAAGTATATATACTCTCAATGAGAGTAGGTATACTCTATATATATTTGTCAGGAGAAAATTAAATACTTCATTCTAGCACCCTTGTTTTTTTGTTTGTCCACCCTCTAAGAGATACATTGCCATCATAAAAAATGAGTATAATATGGACCTATGTGCTTGCAATTATTTTAGGTGATGATGCTTTGATCCATTGAGTGATCATGATGGTTTTGATTATGACTCCTATGTTCGGTCACTACGCCAAAAAAGACTTACGAAAGCGCTTTTTTGGCCTTTAAAAGCGCTTAAAAGCGCTTTCGTAGGTGGCGCTGCTATAGGTTTTAGCAGCGCTTTTTGTTTAATGAAAAGCGCTTTCGTAGGTCTACCTAAGGCAGCGCTTTTTTATGAAGAAGCGCTTTCATAGGTCTACCTAAGGCAGCGCTTTTTTCTGGAAAAGCGCTCTCATAAGTTTTCTTTTAGCAGCGCTTTTTCTGGAAAAGCGCTGTCTTAGGTAGGCTTTTAGCAACGCTTTTTTCTGGAAAAGCGCTTTCATAGGTGGTCTTTTACCAGCGCTTTTGCCTGGAAAAACGCTGTCATATGTTTACCTTAGACATCGCTTTTGTGAAAAAGCGCTTTCATAGGTTACCTAAGGCAGCATTTTTCTTGAAAAAGCGCTTTCACAGGGTGTTTTTTTTAGAGGTATAATTTATATAATTCATATACCTGCATTGTTTACAGCATATTATTTATATAAACCAGTTGCCATAACCTGTAATTCATAAACCGCGGTAATGCATTGTATACCATTGTAATCCAAAATATATATACACCATTTTTGTACCTCAAAATATATAAAAACCATTGTTATCAGCATTGAAACTCAAAATCAGTCTTACAAAATCAACCCTAACAACAACTAAACCAGTCCTAATGTATGAAAGAATCAAGGTCAATTATGTATTAAGGTCCTGGTCCTGCGAGGTTTGAACATAATAACACGGTCAATATGGTATTCCATGTACACATGTAATATATTCATAACACTTTCCACATAATAATGTATTCATACCTTATATGATTCTCTGCTCAATAAAATATTGACACAATTCCTCTTTGATTTCTTCCAACTGAAGTTTCGTGTAATATGCACATTTGTATTCATCGAAGTACTACATAACAAAACATAATATGCATGATTTAGTTAAAAGTAAAAAATCATATGAAATATCCGAGAAATAATAAAACAAATCCTAAGTTATAAATCCATACCGTGACTGAAATCTCTATTTGATTTAGTTGAAGGATTTCTTTGATAAACCGCATAACGAAGTATCCGTAATCTATACCGTTTTGCTGTTGAGGACACTACATAGAAAAACAAATAAGAATATATAGTTGTATTGTTTTATCAAATAGCATAAAGATTATAAGCAAAATAGTGGAAATTAATATACTTGCACTTTGATCCAATTAATGTTGTTTGATTTAGACCGTCGTACCCGAGCTTCTCTTTGACACCGGAATACTTGTATCGCTCTAACAAAATAAAAATATATATTTAGAACAATGTCACAAAAATAATTAAATATATAAATACACACAAATATTTAGAATAATCTCACTTACGTATCAATCATTAACTTCATATCCGAATAATTTGTCCAATCACCGTCAACCGAATTCAGATAATAGACCACTTCTTTTATAGGATCGATAGCAACCAACAACCAGTGACGTCTATAAATTAAAACAACAGTTTAGAAGAAAATTTTCTACGCAAAAATTACAAATATTAAAATGAACTTAGAATGAAAATCTAACCCTGTAGGAATAGTATTATATGCCCAAAGATATAAGCTTTATGTACTTCCAGTTACCATGAATCTTTCGACTAAGTGCTCTCTTACTAAATCTGGTTCCCTACCAATTGTCGCTCCGCTGACACGGGAGGGAGACACGAAATGGAATCTGTTTGAAAATTGATTCCCGCGCATCAATTTGTCATATAACAACCTTAAATAAAAACATAATTAATATTAGACTATATTCATTGAAATGTTTAAAAAAAATTCAGCTAATTACATAATATAAAGATGGGGTTACCAGATGTATGCGTGCATAATACTGACGCCTAATTCTTTATGACGGAAAATCTCTTCCACGTCCTCATGTCCAATTATTTCGGTGCAAGGAAAACCAAAGATACCTTGATCCATATCCATTTGACGAATACCACCATCCATCAAATCTGTTGTTCCCACTATTGTTTCAAGACACTGCCGATATCGAGGGAAAAATCTAGTAGGAACCCTTTTCTTGGGTGGTACACCAACGATTTTCTGGCTCACTTGTTGTGACCCTTGAAAAGGTACCTAAAAATCATATAGAATCAGTTAAATTATAAAATTAGTTTTTTATTCGGATCATATAATTAACACTTTAAACGTACCTCTTTTTGTGATACATCAGACTCGTCGTGCCGCAAAATCCCTTTACCCTTAGATGCGAGTTTTGTAGGAGTCTATAATTACCGTGGAAATAACTGAGGTCAGAACTGACAGTTGAAGACTTAAAGATTCATAATGGTTTTCAACATACCTGATCATCTATGAAAATGAGGTCCGATGGCCATGCAACAAAAGATCCTATTGCATCTCGCAGCAATGTGGTCTCAGCAACAATGTCAGGTACCGGCAGCAACGCATCTATATCTAAAGCAATATCAACCGATACTTTCATGTGTCCATCTGGAAGCGGTATATGGTGAAGTAAATCTCCCAAAGTGTTATGGACTTTTCCCTTGCCAACTAGTCGATAAGTCGGCGACGATAGGTATAGCTGGCAAGATGAAATGCCCTAAACCAATAATAACCGTTATAAGTGACTAAAAATATTCTATAATAATAACGGATATATATTGAAAATTACCTCGGGAAATTTATGCTGACAGTTGATACTAGCTTTGTCACTAGTTTCTTTCAACTGTGAACTGCTCTTTTCCGCCATATATCTCTCTTTATCCTTCTGCAATTCACGGACTTGAGCTTGTAAATCCTGCAATGTTTGCATCACTTCTGCATTGCTAGGATTTCTTCTCCTTGGATGCTTATACAAAGAGGTTGGAGTCACACCATGACCTTTACCCCTCACCCGACCCGGATACTCAGCAATATTTAGTGCTCGACTAAGTACGCTCCTGGTATCCTGATCCTCACCTGGGGATACCGATTACGACAAGGTCTCCTGTAATTCATTTACATATAAAAAATTATTAGTGGAGATAAAAAATTATTAAAATATTAATAAACATTTGATTTAATTAAAGACACAATCTTATACTTACACATTCATCATACACATGTTGAAGATCGGGATTAACAACTTGATCCTTGCCCACACGAGCTTCCTTCCACAACAAATGTGCTGGTAGTGATGTTGCATCACTTTTCGTCTCTTCTAACTACGCATTGACACAAGTCTTAAGATCATCAATTATAACACATTGAGAGAATTAATAAGATCGTAATGTTTATATTTACTTACAATTTTCCCCTCTAAGCGAGCATATCCCAAACGCCCTTTTTTGTATGGATATGCGGGTTTTGACGCTCTCTCGCGATTGATGACACTCACTTTCTTTAAATTCTCGTCTCTTCTTTGGCCTACAAAACGAACCCATTATTCAGGTGTAATGAAGTTCTCATATTTCTTTGGACGTTCCGGATCCTCTTCAAGAAAATTTCCTTCATTATCTTTAAGATACTTGTTTGTTAAAAATGTTCTCCACCCTCTGTGTCTTTTTCCAGCCAAACCCATTATATACTTTTTACGGGTATCTTCAATGTTAAAAAACCTCTACAAAAAAACATACGTATAAAGTGTGTTAGTAAAAGCAATTTAAACACATATTACCGTCAAGATAAAGCAAATAACAAAAACCATATATGTACCTTTATCTCAGTCCAAACTTTCTCTTTACCCTCATATAACTCTCCTCTTTTCTATCTAGGAGTGGTGATCGAAATGTGTATACGAACAAGCGTACCAATGTAGCTTGTCAACTTTGCAGCATTAGACCAAATTAGTTGGTCATTATCATTCCAATCTACATTATATGTTACTCCTCTATCTCTATCACGGATGATTCCCCTCATAATAATTATACCTCGTGTAATATCTTTTTCTGAAGTCTTTTCTGAAGTATTTTCAGGAGCATTTGCATCTTGTGAGTTTTCTTGATTACTAGCCATTTGACCTGTAATAATGAAAAAATAAATAAAAATGAAATGACAAATATAAAAATGAAATGACAAATAAAAATGAAATGACAAATAAAAATGAAATGACAAATTAAATTTTATTGAATGATATAGGCTATAATTATATATACTTACCTTTTTCACTAAGGTCTCTTTCTTTTCTTGGTAGGAATGTGTTCTACTCGTCTCTTAACAACGGAGACAGTTGGATTGATTCAAATACCCTCATTATGATCATTTCTAATACATGATTCATTATCATTTTGATCAGTTATGGTTAAAGATTCAATGTCAACACCAATATCACTTTGATCTCCAATGCTTTCATCAATTACTTTGTTAGATAATAGCACTATAGACCATTTCGTACTTGTCGGATCATTGACATAGAACACTTGTTTAGCTTAAGAGGCTAGAATGAAAGGCTCATCTTTGTACCCAACCCTATTAAGATCCACTTGCAAAACACAATGCATAACAGATTATTAAAAATATGCATTGAGGGTTTAATTCTCCAATAAATAAACACTAAGATGAAAAAGTACCTACCTTTGTACTCCATTCCCCATTTGAGTTTCACAATAACATGCTTCCCAGTCAAATTGTTCAAAAAAGGCTTGGGATTAACAGGTATGGTCTAGAAAACATGAATCACAACATTAATTCCAATTAAATCACATAGTATTCAATTTCAACCCACCAATTCGATTCTGCGATAAACTATATAATTTCCGTTAAAACATGGAGAGTGCAAAAACTACTACTGTGAAAGATGATGAGGGAAGGAAAAAGCTACTTACGACCATTATCGAACAGTGCGAAAGCTTGGATTAGGAAACGTTTAAGCTTTCTCCTATGTGAGCTTGATGTTAGGGTTAGGGTTTTCTTTCGACAAAGAAGAAGTTAAGGTTTTGTGGTTCAGAAATTTTGGAATTTGGCCACTACGAATTGTGTTTTGATATTTATTATAAAACTACCTACGAAAGCGCTTTTAAAAGCGCTTTCTAAAGGTCATCTATAACAACGCTTTTACATCAAAAAGCGCTTTCGTAGCATATCCTATAGCAGCGCTTTTAAAAGCGCTTTCTAAAGGCCAGCTTTAGCAGCGCTTTGGAAAAGCGCTTTCTAAGGCTGACCTTTAGCAGCGCTTTTGAAAAGCGCTTTCTTAAGGTACCCTCTGAAAGGCCAGCTTTAGCAGCGCTTCCCAAAAAGCGCTTTCTAAGGGTGACCTTTAGAAGCGCTTTTGAAAAGCGCTTTCTTAAGGCACCCTTTGAAAGCGATTTTTTTTAAAACCTACAGCAGCGCTTTTTTCCAAAAGCGCTTTCTTTTATGTGCTGCTAAAACTTATTTTTGGCGTAGTGGGTGGAATCATGATGGTTGATATTTTGTTTGACCATGTTGATCCATTCAAAATTCCACTAAAGTGCTAAAGTCAAATATAATGTAGCAATGAAGACATAACCGCTCAAAATGGAGTACCACTCGAGAGGAATGTTAAAAGATCGACTAGAACAAGAACCGAGTCGACAAGGCTACTGGATATAAGAGATTTCTAGATTAAGCAATTGATGTGGATGGTGATCTCATAGAAGAAGTGATGATGATGGCTGAATAAGAACCAATTAATTTTGATCAAGCAATGAGTAATTCGAATTGGTTGGGAGCCATGAAAGAAGAACTCATGGAAATTGAGAAAAAGACCTAGGAGGTTGTTGAAATATATAGCAAGAAGATAATTGATGTGAAGTGGGTGTTTAAGCTCAAACTGAGACAAAATGGTGAAATTTCCAAGTATAAGGAAATACTAGTAGCAAGAGTTTTTCTACAAAAACTTCGTATCGACTTCAATGAAGTTTATGCACTTGTCGCAAGGTTGGAGAGAATCATGATTGTTTTATCGACTGCAACATACAAAGGATGGAAGATACATTAATTAGATGTAAAGTCAACATTTTTGAATGGACCATTGGAAGAAAAGGTCTATGTTAGTCAACCACATGGATTCGAAATTAAAAGGCATGAGTCGAAGGTGTACAGATTGTGGAAGGCTCTATATGGCTTGAAGCAAGTCCCAAGAGCCTTGAGTAAGAGAATAAATAACTTTCTAATTGAAGCAGGTTTTACAAAATGTATTTCAGAATATGGAGTATATGCCAATGATGCAGACAGGGTCAGTCGAATTATTCTATGCTTTGATCACATGTGTTTATGAGGCATAGATACAAAGAGTCAAGTCGAAGCTGATGCAAGAATTTGAGATGTGCAACATAGGGAATTTGTTATATTTCTTAGGGATATAATTTCAAACAACAAGTGAAGGAGTGTTTTTGCACTAAAAGAAGCATGCTCAAGACATCTTGAAAAGGTTTAAGTTGATTAACTGTAATGCAGTTGTCACACTATTGGAGACTGGAGCAAAATTGAGAAAGGATACCAATGATGAGTTTGTAAGTGCAACATTGCACAAGCAAATGTTTGGATCCTTAAGGTATCTATGCAACACCATGCCATATGTTTGTCAAAGTGTCAGACAGTTAAGCAGATTCATGAAAAAGCCTCAAGAATATCATGTGACTGTAGTTAAAAGAGTGTTAAGATACATAAAAGGTACACTCGATCATGGTTTGTTGATGCCAAGGCAGAAGAATACCAACACAGATCCAGAGGTACATGGCTACACTTACTCGAATTTTAGTGGAGAGCAAAACGAGAAGAAGAGTATTGTAGGCTACGTATTCATGATTGGAGGTGCGCGAATCTTTTGGAGCTCAAGAAAGCAGAGTATTATGGCTTTGTCATCGTGTGAAGCTGAGTACATGGCTACATCATATGCAACATGTCAAGCAATATGGATATGAATATAGCTAGAAGAGCTCAAGATCATGGAACCTAAGAAAATGAAGTTGTTTGTCGATAACAAGTCAACTATAAGTCTGGAAAATTATCATGTGTGTCATGTCGATGCAAGCACGTATATATGAGGTATCGTTTTCATATGGATCAAGTAAATAAAGGAAAGCTTGAACTTGAGAATTGCAAGACAGAATGGCAACTGTCTGATATACTCACCAAGCCCTTGAAGAAAGTCAGGTTTGATGAGTTGAAGAGAAATATTGGGATAAGAAGCCTCAAAAACATGAATTAGGAGGTGTGTTAGAAGATGTAATTCATTTTTTAGTAGGAAAGTTGTATTCAACATAGTTGTACTCGACTAAGTCGAAGTAGTTGCAGATAACACAGTCGAAGTAGCTGTATTTGATTGAGTCGAATATAATATATAGTTGATTTTTCGAAATGTAAGCATGTATTCGAAATAGTCGAATACTATAGGTTGTAAGTTGTATGTTTTGGGAAGCAGTCGTTGGCGGAGATTGTGGCAAAGATTTTGGGGATGAGAAGAATCTGAGGGGTTGAATTTCAGAGGGAGGTAAAGTTGAAAGAGAGGATTTTGGTTTTGGGCGAAAAGAGTGAATTGGTGGTGGAAGATGAGAGGAGATGGAGAAAATGAGAGAGGTTGCCATTGTTGATTAGGAAAAGTGAGTGAGAGAATGAAGACGAGGTGTTTGTGAAATTGATATAATGGAAATTTGGCTTCTTGTTAAAATTTGTTGGTTTCTTCTTATTCTTTTAATCTGGGGTTGAATTTACAATTTTGGGGTTTTATAGGTTGACAATTATGAGATTAAGATAATGAATGAGTTTCTGAATTTACAATGTTTATGAATAAATTTTTAGTTTGACAATTTTGAGATGAAGATGTTGATGACTAGATACCAACAAGAATGTCACACGTGCAAAAATAGACACTGTTAGTGGAAAATAGACAGAAAGGACATATAAGATATGAAATGAAGAAATAAGAGACTGAAATAATATTTTAAAAAATTAAGGGATCAAATTGAACCCCAAAATAAAATTAAAAAATTAAAAAGATATTTTACCTACAATTAAAGATCAGTATATATTTTAATTCTTTAGATAAATTAAAAAGTACTATATATTTATTTTACCCTATTTCATATAAAAGAAAAACAAAACATTATTAATTTATAAATATCATTATTTTATAAATTGTAAGATAAAATATTCTTACAATATATGTTGTTCTTTATAAGTTATTAAAACAAAATATTCTTTATATTATATTCATATACAATTTCATATATATTATTCTTTTAGACATAAAAATATAATTATATAATGTAATTCATATTTATATATGAGATTATAAATTTATTTTATAATAATATATAATAATTAAATATAATTATATTGTTTTATATATACACACACGTATGATTCAATAAAATTTTATAAAAAATCAAATCAATCAAAATTATATTGATTTAACTTTATTTCTAAATGACAATTTAACTAAATCAAATCACACATTTTTTCTTTAATAATTTAAATAATTTTTAACATCAAACCGTCAAAATAACCCCGCGAACACCTTAATTACTTGTAAGAACTAATTTGTTACCTTTTGTCAGCAAAGAAGTAGACATGCTGTATAAGATAGTTAATAGCTGTAAAAAAAAAAAAAAAGATAGTTTATAAAACGACGTCGTCATAAAGACTCCATTAAACATTATCTTGGGACTTCAGATAAACAAAAAGGCCATTGCAATGAAGAACTTGGCTTCGCTTGCAGCTTCAACCGCAACATTTCCCACCCACCAATTCCCTTTTCAAATTCAACACTCTTTCTTTCCGCTTCGATTCACTACCCGAACCACCTTCCTTCGAAATCCACATCTATCTTGCCAAACCAGACAATGTCGTTCCAACGCATTTTCCACCAAACAAGACCTTATCGCACTTCAAGAAGAAGAAGAGGAAGAAGAAGAAGATGATGATGAAGAACAAAGAGTTTCATATTCAGACGATGATACATCTTTCTTATCCCTCAGCGAGAAACCCGACCGCAATTTGGGTTTGCTAGATGATTACGAGACTGAAGAACTCGGTTATGATTGCGGTCCCAATCACCGAAGCGGTTTGTCTTCTAGTCCTTACCTATAAAATGTAAATTAGGGTTTGTTAGAGTTCCCATAATAGAATGTGAATCGGTGAATGAAAATAATATTAACCTGTTTATTTCTTAGTAATCATGATCTATTAGAACATAATAGAAAGTTAGTTGGGTGTAACTAACTTAACTAACATAACAATATCAAGTAATTCTATTCCGCCTTCCGTCTCTCGGAATGTTATGCAGGGTATGTGGCTTTACTTGGAAAACCAAATGTTGGGAAGAGTACACTCGCGAACCAAATGGTTGGCCAAAAATTGTCTATAGTTACGGATAAACCTCAAACTACAAGGCATCGGATTCTTTGTATATGTTCCGGCTCAGATTATCAGGTTTGGTGTTACGTGTTACCTCATTCTTATGTTTGATTTCGAAGATTTTAATTAGCATCTTCACATGTCAACTTATAAACTATGAAAAGGAGATTCGATATGTGATGCGGGTTTTCTTGGTTATTGTCCTTACTTGCTCGCTTAGAGATTTAGTATCTCGTATATATATTTCAGTTGAAAAATGTTGTGTATTAATATAATGGCATGGGAAATTTAAATTAATAAGTAATTCTCTTAACATCTTGGAATTCATTAGTTCAACCATTGGGTTCTACATAACCAAATCTAATAAGTGTTATAGTTCGTTAGTTTTTCTCACGAGGTATTAATGCTAAACTCGTCATTCTTAATGCATGTGCAACAGCGTTTAGTTTTTATTATCATTTCTGTGACCTATGAATCTCTTGCAGATGGTACTTTATGATACTCCTGGTGTTTTACAAGAGAAAAGGCACAAGCTAGACTCAATGATGATGCAAAATGTTCGCAGCGCTGCAGTTAATGCTGACTGTGTACTGTTTCTCGTTGATGCATCTAAAGCGCCTGAAAAAGTATGGTTTTTGGTTTACAAAGCTGTTACATTTTTTCTCCTTTTTGCTAAGTTGCTTTCTGTGTCTAGATCGATGAAGTGTTAGAACAAGGCATAGGAAACCCCAAGGATAAACCCCCCACTCTATTGATTATGAACAAGAAGGATCTTATCAAACCTGGTGAAGTTGCAAAGAAACTTGAGGTTGGAACTCATTATTAGTATTTACACATTAGAATGTATAACTTAATCAATTGGTATAGACATGATTTTTCATGTGTTTGCAGTGGTATACAAAATTTACTGATGTTGATGAGGTTATACCAGTTAGTTCCAAGTACGGTCACGGGGTTGAAGATGTCAAGAACTGGATACTATCAAAGCTTCCTAATGGACCAGCTTATTATCCAAAGGCATGTTTAAAGTCAAAATAATGTTTCCCTCATTCAAATGTCCATTGTTGCATCATCACCATATCATTTAAATTTTAGAGACCAAAACAGGAATTCATTAGACACTGAAATGACCATTTCTTTTTCTATTAAACTCCTGAAAATGAAAAGAGTAAACACATTTAATTTAGAGTGAACTTTAATCAAACCTGTCTAATTACATTGGGCTTATGGTGAATCTCAAAAAAGTGAATCAAGCTGGATATGAATGTGAATAACAGTCACTAATACACATTGATTTCTTGATTTTAAGATTATCTGCTAATTTAGCTCACTGTATAAAGATGTAATATGAAATTAAAAAAGATATTAGACAACCACTTATCAAATTTGTATACATTTCTCATTTCTTTTGGGTCATATTGTAGTTTCTGAATTTATCTATCATGGATAAACTAACTGGTGGCCCGATAGAGGAAACCTGACAGCAGGTGGCCCAACGGATTTTAAACAATGCTTTGATACCATCTTAGAATTTGGGTTGAGCCTATCTTATCCCTACAAAACCGGCTTATAAGGTTAGGATCACCCCCACTTATAAACATATGATTAGACCGTATATTGTTTGATGTGAGACTCTTTAACAAATCACTCATCAAATTTGT
Source organism: Vicia faba (assembly GCA_948472305.1). Lineage (NCBI taxonomy): Eukaryota > Viridiplantae > Streptophyta > Magnoliopsida > Fabales > Fabaceae > Vicia > Vicia faba. The sequence goes on along the minus strand of OX451739.1, from coordinate 775,078,220 downwards.
ATCTATTTCTCATTTCTTTTGGGTCATATTGTAGTTTTTGAATTTATCTATCATGGATAAACTAACTGCTTCATCTTTTTTATCAACCTTTGAGCATTTTAATACGCCATTATTGGCAACCACCTAATGGCATAGAGATGCATTAATGTTAGTGTGGACTGTGGAGAAGGGTTTCAGTGCAAGTTACAACCAGTGTGTTGCTAGTCACACATGCATTGTGATTTGTGAATGTAATATTTCCCGTATTGTAAGAACTGGAAAAAGAAATCCTTCAAGTGACGATGTACATTCGAAATGCTATGTTTTGTAATGCTCTAATGATACAAATAGTCTGTGCAGACTGTGCACCGGTGCACTGACACGCCAATATCACACATACCTTGGCTATTGCTATTGCATGCCATTTATAACTATTAATTTTATGAGTGCCTGAATATATCTTAGCTTTTTCTTATGCATAATGTGCTATGCTCACCTTAATGTTGCTCTTGAATTCACAGGACATTATCAGTGAACATCCTGAAAGATTTTTTGTAGCTGAAATCATAAGAGAAAAGATTTTTTTGCAGTATCGAAATGAAATCCCCTATGTGTGTCAGGTAGTCATTAAGTTCATTTTCTATTTATGATTTCTTGATTTGGCCACTTCTCCACTCCCCACCCTGCGAAATGAATAAGGTTTAGAAAAGCTAGAAAGAAATTCAAGGAATAACTATTTTTCTTCTTTTTTTTTTGTCAAAAAAAGTATTTTTCTTTTCATTGATACATTTACAAATATTTTCTTATTTCCAATTCTTTCAGGTGAATGTTCTAAGCTATAAGACCCGACCAAAAGCAAAAGATTTTATACAGGTGGAGATTTTGGTTGAGAGAAACTCCCAGAAGATTATCGTTATTGGAAAAGTATGTCACTTATTTCAAAATTCAGTTGATCATTTGTGAAAAACTGCCCACATACTATTATGATTCTGTCTTTGTAGCATTAATTTTAAGCTTAATTTAATTCTTAGTTTGATATTATTTAGCTGTAACCTACATCTATGTTGTGTTCAATTACTTCAGGAAGGAAAAGCTTTAAAACTACTTGCAACAGCTGCCCGCCTTGACGTTGAAGATTTTCTGCAGAAGAAAGTTTTTCTTGAGGTGCCCATTTGCGTAATTTTTATTCTGTATCTATGCTACATTTGAACCTCGCCTCCATATTTTGCTGTTTCATATTACATTTAGATTTGAAAAATGTTCACTCAACACTAGTGTTTGAACTTTGATCAGATTCAAGTAAAGGTTAAAGAAAATTGGCGACAAGACGAAGGGTTTCTTAAGCACTCTGGTTATGGGGGTCAAATAGGTGTTGTATAACGTGCACCCGTAAGAAAATTCACGAGACATGTATCATATTATGTAAGTTAAGGATCCTTTCACAGTATGCATCATAGAAACATAGACTGGATATGATTTTGGCAGATACTAACCCCTTCCTCTCCTTGTAGGTATGTCTCGTGATCAATTTTGTAAAGCAGATCTAGTTAAAGCGCTACAAACAAGAGTGAAGATGGTATTCGAGCACTAAATTGTCTCGAGTATGGTTTGATTAAACGAGTTTATAAATCTTTTCACGTATAGTGATATTTACGGATTCTTTTGGTAGCTAGACATTTTTAAAAATTCTATTTCGAATGAATCGAAATGAAATACACTTTAGCCCATACAGCATGGTACAATACAATTCTAATGTTATATCACACTTTCATTTAATTGTCTTTATTTTTAAGCCACAGGAGAATCAAATGTAAAAGAAAACATAAGAAAATTCCTGCAGACCCCAAAACAACAATGATTCTGACCCACAAAGAGGATACAAAAGCATCTAGCATAAAAGCATTCCATAGCCAATGCCACAAGACAGAGCAAATGGATCCTATACCAGCTCCAACAACCACTTGGCTCACTGTATGAAATTTTTGTGACACCCGCAGGTATGACTGAAAACAAAGAATAAGCATAAGAGGCTTAGATTGAACGTCATGATAGGAAACTTCATATTAAAAACTTGTTCCATGGAACAACAATGAACATGTTGCCATCATGATATTTGCAATCAAGTTACTGTGTAGAGGGAGTTACTATATGCTTACAAAATAAGAACAAAAGGCCAAAGCCAGGCCACAGCTGATAATAATGGTGTCTATTCTTGACATTTTAACACCTGCAGCATCATCAAAGAACCTTAAAATTAAAACCATGCAAAAAATAGGAAAAAAAAAAAAAAATCAAAAATTGATATTTCAACTAGGCATGATTTTTATGCATGTGCATATAATATCAAAATAAACTTATTCATCGTCAGTTAAAGTTATTCATTTACATTTAAAAAACAAACCAAGAATCATTGTTCTTTGTAATTTGATCATTTGAATGACAATAAATGGTGGGAGGAATTACTTGACAAGATAATAAACATGACAGTAAAGAAGATGGATTGAGCATGTGAAGATGGCATTCCAGGGTCAGATTTCATGGTTGAAGGTCTTTTCTGATTCAATATTTGTTTCAGTAATATAGAAAACATTATATTTATAATGGACCCTGCTGCAAACCATAAAGCTTCGGCATCATGCCTCCAAATAATGAAAACACCAAAGAAGAAGATTACTATCCACTTGCTCTGAAAAAAAAGCATTATTATAAGAAAGTAATTTGATTTTTTTGTTGTAAAAATAGGTTATGCATAAACACTTATATCATAAGCTCTTATGATATAAGTACTTTAATTATGGACATGGATTACTAACCAAATGATTAAGAGTTGATTCCATTTCATGGAACAAAAACTTTGGCTGAAACTCTGATGATCTATCAACAAAAGCTGCTTCTTCAAACACTTTAACTTGTTCATCACTCATTTCATTTCTGGGAGGAGTTCCTACGAATCCATCCGTTGCACTTGCCACCCAAAGTTTGAAAGGAACAAATCCACAAGTGAATGATCTTGAAGCAGATAGACTAGAGGAAAATGAAGTATTTTCATAGTATCTTTGTTTAGGTTGATTTGTCCTCAAAAATTTGTTTGGTGGGCAGTAGCAAAGGGTGGCTGCTATTGTCATTTGAAAGGATAATTTCACCGTATTGTTTGAACTTGAAAGAATCTAATGTAGGGAAAAAGACAAGTTAGTGAGAGGTAGAAAAGAATAAAAAGATTAGTATTTGCATTGATCCTGCAGGTTTTGTTATACCAAATTCACATAGCACACCATTTACAAAATTCCAACTTTTATATATTTTTTTTTGTGTGTGCGATGGATTCCAATTTTTAGTTAAACGTAGAAACTGTGATGTGTAGGAGGCCATGACGTCTTTTGTTCTGGTTTTTGTAGCTGTCCAAAATAAAGACAAGAAAGTGATACTTCGAGATTTTTGTTAGGGAAAATGAATAATATTAAAATTAGAAGATTTCTTAATTGAAAAAAATCCTACGAACTTATGAAATTACTCTCAAATTTTAGAAATACATTTTCAGACGCAACACATATAATTCACTCATTTTAAGTTACACACCATTTTACGATTAAATTTATTCTGAAAATATATTTCCGAAATATCTTCGAAAATGTATTTCCTCCTAAATCCTAGTGAATTAGTATTAGACTGTTTGACTAATAAAACATATACAAGTTAGATACACACAATATTGAGGCAAAAAATAAGTTAGTTACAATTGTTTTCGGATTTTGAAATATTTGCCACCGAAGAAATTATCAGGTTGAGTCGCGGACTAGGTCGCTCTCTTTAAGACGTTTCACGACACTGCTCAAAATTATGCAAAGCAGTCGAACTACCGTGCCGCCTCCAGGATAAAACAACTCAGTTCTATACTGTACGATTACTATTTACATGATAGATAATCAGTCTAGAAATAAACCCTCTGATGGTACAAGACCATTCAAATATGGTATCAACACCACTCATAGTATCTGATACAAAGACCAGTCATAATAATTTCTCAAACAAAAAGAAACTCAAATAATTCTTTTTTGGTTAGAAATTAATAAAAAAACATATAAAATAATTAGTGGTCCCCAGAACTCGGTAGCGACCCATGGTTTCGCATCCGCGTCCTCGCCTGTCTCGTGGTGGGTTCCGTCACATTTCCTGTTGTGGCAGGGTCGATGGTCCAACGAAGTCAATGCGTTCAGGATCCATCAAATCAGTCAGATCACTATATCTGGAAGATCCGCTTTGGTATAATCGGTTACGCATGCCCTCAAAATTTGGTTGTCTTGGTGGTGGGTGGGGTTCCATGGTTGGTCTATAGCACTGGTTGTCTGAGTAAGGGGGTAGAAAGGAATCGAATCTTAGAGTAATTGGTATTACGACTGTTGGGTGCTATGGTGATATGGTGGTGTTGTACCCCAAAATTTGCCCTCTTTTCATACACGCATATTATTGGTTTTATGGTTATGTAATAAAGATATATTTATCAAGCTTCTTCAGGTTACAAGTGACGTTTATTTCGTTAATGGATATTCTCAGAGTATTTTCCGTGCTGAAGATTGGTTCGCCGTTTTGCAACGATTCGGAGTTCAAAGATTCACAAGTCCAACCCGACGCGTCATATTCAAGTGTTCTTTCGCCAAGATATCTCTGATAACGTATTCTCAAATTCAGGTTCGGCTCAAGAGTCAATTTTTTAAAGAAGGTATCTGAATGAGTGAGTTTTCTCGAAGAAATATGGTGAAAAAGCGTGTTGAAAGTGCAGTTTTTACGCGCTAAAAAATTCATAACTTGAAGATCGTGGCTCGTTTTAAACCCGTTCCGGTGGCAAAAATTCCGTCTTGACGTCATCTATGTTTTCATCTCTCACAGATAGAAGCCAATTTCGATCAGAAGGTCTTCAAAAATGCGGATTTATCAAGTATTTTCGTACAGAAAATTTGTGACAGAAGTTTATTTGCGTCATGTTCAGAAAATTATAACCTGATCGATTTTCATCGTATCGAGCTGGTTCCGGCGCCAAAATTTCACAAATTGAGTTGGCTATATTTTCACAGGAGGTATCAAGTTCGAACGGTATTCAAAAGGCCTTCGTTTTTTACTCAGAGTGCGTATGACGCACCAAAAATCCTGAATGCTGAATATTATTTCATCTGGGCCGAAACTTCGAAAATTCATAACTCGGTCAATTTTTATTGGATCGGGCCCATCTTTTTACACAAGGTCACTGATTCAGAGATCTACAACTTTTATTCCAAAGTTGAGACTAGATTATGCTCCGATCAATACAAGTTCTTTATTGAAGAACGTGTCAGAGTCGACACTGGAGCCCCAAAATAAGTTTGTCTGAGCTAAAACTTCAAAAATTCATAACTAATTCACCGTTTATTCGATTGAGCCTATTTTCGGACAGGAGTTAGTTCTCGATGTCGGCTACATTTTGTTTTCACATTTCAATTTCAAAAATTGCACTTAAACCCCAGCGATTTAGCCTGGAACGTGACGAACTCAAGTGAACATTTGAGGTCCAATTGCACATTCAAAGCTCATTTTTCTCTCTCTAATTTCTATTATATAATCTCATTCTTTTCACACAAACAAAAAAATAGAAAAAAAAGCTTTTGCCACAACGCTGTCAGAATATCAAATTCTTTCAAGAACCCTAAAACCTTGAAATCCTTATTACAAACCTCCATCTCACTACAAACAAGCCATCCATGTTGCAAACCCACATCTCACTACTTCTCCAGTAAGGGTAAGGCTAGCTTGATCTCCATGATCAAAATGGCATAAAAGCATTCATATCACTACTTCTCCAGTAAGGGTAAGGCTGATTTGATCTCTATGATCAAAAGGGTATAATCATTCATACATGCCATATCGGTTTTAACATTAAATTTTTTCATATGTTGGCTTTATTTGTATTTCATGATATATAGTAATTTATTTAATGTGTTCATGAGATTCAACACTGCAGATTTAGACAGGATCCCATGCAGGTTCATTACAGAACGTTGAAGCCAAAACACAAATGGTCAAAACAGAACAACCAACACATGACACCAATACACGGCGAGGCAGACATCCTGAGAAGGTTAAGGGCACGGGTTCAACAACCACCCCTATTGGTTTTGATTTTCTTCCTTTCTATTTATCCTTTTATCTATTTTTATTCTTTCTGTTTAAAACTTTTTTTTCATAAAACTTAACATTTTTCACAAACCTTTGATTTTTTTGTAATAAACTCGAATAATTAATTTTAGGTTTTAATTTAATTTTAGGTAACTTTAATTGTTTTGTAAATAAATTAAAATTAATTAGAACAATTAGGATTTTGTTTCTAATTTAATTCTATTTTCTTTCTTCTTAAAATAACAAAACACAAAAATAAGCCATTTAATTATTTTTTTAACTAATTTAATTACTAATTAATTTTATATTTAATTTTAACAAACCTAATTCTTTTCTCTTAGAAATAATTAAAAATAACAAAAAATAATTTTTCTTTCGATTAGGTTAGACGGGGTCAAAACCCTAATTCTCTCTCGTTCTTTATTCGCACGCGCTTTATTTTATTTTACCATATTAATGTAATTGCTCACAAGTTGTAATAGATTAATTAGGACTTTTTTACTTTCATTTATCATTTTTTTAAGGGTTTGTTTTTGGCTATGTAAATACCCGAAGCCTTGTAATAGCTTAGCTTATTTTCCGCACTTTAAATTCCGCAAATATTAACTGTTAGATGTATGAATAATTAGGGATGCATGACAAGAATGTATGATTAATTTTAAAACGGTTAGCTAACCCTAAATGTGTAAAGATAATAAACTTGAAATTGAATCACTCGCACATGCGCACTCCTAGGGTACACTCCCACTTCGGTTGCCTCGGAAAACAATGGTCACGTCCCTCGAACGTAGGGATACCCTTAGCAAAGACCCTCGGTTAAAATCATCATAAAGATCATGGTCCCTCGATGTCCTTCGAAGTTGCCTACGGTATATGATCTTGTCCCTCGATGTTGCCTACGAATATATGATGACAGTCCCTTCGTAATGCTAAGGTATCCTTACATGTTGCTTTCAATGACCATTACGTCCCTTTCAAATTTACCCTTACAAACTCTAACGACGGTGCTACCTACTCACTAATAGTGGGATAGAGTTGTCTAAAGGAAACGAGAATAGAAACAATTCTTTTTTCGAGTAGGTAGATAACTGTTAGGTACTTGCTCAAAACAACAAACTTTTCACGCTTATACTTTTTTTCAAACAAAGCTTTCAAAAACACTTCATAACACTCTTGAAGACAAAAGAAAGAGTTACATCGAAGTAAAAAACCTTTTTCAAAACACACAAACACAGAAGCAATTTTTTAAAAATGATGAGCAAGTACCTAAGAGCCCGTGGAAAACAATGGATAAAAAGGGTGCTAACACCTTCCATTTCTATAATCTACCCCCCGTACTCAGAAACATCTCAAAAAAGGATTTTTTCTGTATTTTTTTCCTTTCCGGTTGGATAAAATAAAAGTCGGTGACGACTCTTGCTTACCGCGACATTTTGCGAACGCAAAACGCAAACTAGTATTAACAGTCGGTTCTGCCACCGTATCACAGAACTGGCGACTCTGCTGGAGAGAAATAAGTGGGGTATACCTTAGGATTAGTTCATCATATTGTTTCTATTGTTTGATTTGATTGCTTTATTTTTGTGGGCTTTGTATCAGAGTTACTATAGATCCTAACTCGGATCTGGGGGACACCTGTTAGGTAAGTAGCAATAAACTGTGAGGGAACTGTACGGTATAAACCGATACGGTTGAAGCAGTAGCTACGTTGATGTGGCACATTGGTTGGTACCGGTATCCCTTATGGAGGAACAAGGAGAGTACGGGGCTGCTATATGGGTTGTTAAGCATCAACTGACCTTAGAACCTATAATTGACCAACTTGGCCATATGAAGTAGTGAGATAGCCGGTCTCGGTATAGAGCTGAGAACTGGTTGATACTCGATACTACACTCATTGAGACCATACTCTCGAGATAGTTCCAGCTGCAAGAAAAGATTGCGTGAGCTGAAACCATGACCGATGGAGGATGGTCAATGATATTGAGAACCTCTAGAACCCGGTTAGTATTATTAGGACAGGTTGAACCAACTGAACTTCAAGAGGGTAGTACCTAGACTCCATGCAAGCCTAAACTTAAGGGCTATTGTGTGACTTGTATGGCTTTACCATGTTTGTTACCTGCTATACATGTTGTGTGTTTTATCATGACATCATGCATCATAACATAACACGACATATCATACTAACCATTTCAAGGATCTCAAGAGTCTGTGATGTAGGTCATGGCGAACCAGACATCTAGCAAGGGGATTTATTTTTCTCTAGCCAATGTTGTCAAAGGATCTTAAGTTAGGGGCTATGACCCACTCGATATTGTGAGCTTGACTCTAGAAGAAGGACTCTCAATGACACAAAGTTTCTTCAATCAAGCTACAATCAAATTCAAACAGTTTCTTGTTTACCCCGCGAGATCCTTGAAAACATTGCATGCATATCATGCACATCATTACATGTACCATTACAGGTTTCTCATCTCCTTCGCTATTTATTTCAGCACGAAATGTCTTCTGAAATACCTACCGATCAGGCCATCAAAGATCTTCAGGCACAAAATGCCCAATTCCAAGAGATGTTCTTGAACTTGGCTAAATGACAAGAAAATTTGAAGACTCTCATCCTGAAGGAGAAGAAGAAGAAGAAGAAGGTGGTTCTTCTGAATATGGGTCACAGATTTGGGAATAGGTTGCGACAGGAAGCTGATCTGTCTCATTCATCCAAAGGAGGAGAGAATCAAGAGGAAGAAAAGGGTCCTAGTCCTGTGGTCTCTGATAATGATATTGATTTTGATAATGAACAGTACCCTCCTGCTGAGGATAGGTACAAGCAACTTGAGGACCGTCTGAGTGCTATAGAGATTCAGAAGATCCCCAGTTTAGATTTCGGAGATCTGGGACTGGCATCTGAAGTGGTGATCCCTCATAAGTTTAAAGCATCGGTTTTTGCTAAATATGATGGAGCATCCTGTCCAAAACTCCATCTCCACTCATACGTTAGAAAAATTCAACCTTACACTGCTGATAGGAATCTGTGGGTACATTTATTTCAAGATAGTCTGTCAAGGACTCAACTTGAATGGTTTTATCAATTGGAAGGAGCTAATGTCCAAAACTGGGAGGACCTTGTTGCTGCTTTCTACAAGCAGTACCAGTATAACACTGACCTTGCTCCCACTCGTACTCAGCTTCAGGGTATGTCTATGGGTGCAAGCGAAGGTTTTAAGGACTATGCTCAAAAGTGGAGAGATTTGGATGGAAGAGTCCAACCCCCGTTGTCTGATAGGGAGTTGGTTGATATGTTTCTGGGGACGCTATCTGGTCCATTCTTTAATCATTTGATTGGCAGCTCATCAATGGGTTTCACTGAGCTGATTCTGACTGGAGAAAGAGTAGAAGCTGGGATCCTGAGTGGTAAGATCCAGAAAAATACCTCTTCGAGTACAGAGAAGAAGTCATTTGGTGGCAAGAGGGAAGCCAATGCTGTGCACGGCCAGAAGAGGCGTAGCAAGGCAGACTACCACCAATATGTGGGGGCAGTGTTGATCTCTAATTCGGCACGCACACAACGACCACAACAACAAAACAATCAGCCAAGGGTGGAAATACCTCAAAGGCAGTTCACCCAAATCAATATGCCATTGTCACAAGCATTGCAACACATGTTGAAGATGAATCTGATTACGGTGATAAACCCTCATCCGAACCCCAAGACTTCTTCTCCTAACTACAACCCGGATGCAAGGTGTGCTTATCATTCTGGTAGCCCGGGGCACGATACTAACGATTGTTGGATGCTAAAATATAAGATTCAGAATATGATTGACGTCGAGGAGATCGAATTCGACCCTCCTGAGACTCCCAATGTGATCACTGCTCCCTTGCCAAAACATGGCTAGGATTGAAAGCATTTTTGTTCATTTGAATTCTGAAGTTGTATTTTCTTTGCTTATTCAAACAATTATTGTCATATCAAACTTTTTTATTTTCATCAATGCATTACACGTGTCTGTCTTGAATTAATTTTTTTCATTATGCTTAAATTGATTTATATTTCCTTTTCGTGATATTCAACTCTCGACTAAAAAACTGTAAGCCTTTAGAAGGAGGATGACGAAAACGATACCACGATCTCTACAATATGCTTTTGAACGGACCCCGCTGACGATGTACAGGCGTTGTTTCAAATCCTAAACAGTGGAGTTATAAGGAAGATAATCCCTAGTCAACCCCTTTGAGCCAAAGAAGTAGGAGTTTTTTATTTTCACACATATTAAAACCCTTAATTATAACCTGGGACAGGGTAGTTTTCTCAGTTAATTCAGAGGCGCATTCAGTCATGATCTTCTGCTTCGTACACAATGAATGGCATCGAAGACGTCCTTCCAAAATAAAAGGCAGTGATGGTTCCGCATAATCATCCAAGCAACCAGTCATTATCTCTCGAAATAAAAGCCCATTAAGTCAAAACCTATGAAGGAGACTTAAGAAAAAACTGGGGCATCCCGCTGACTGTAATCACAAAAAGAAACAGTTCAGGAAAAAGACAGGGATAATAAAAAAAAAGAAAGAGGTCCTGCAAACCCTCAACAAAAATGACTGCCTATTCAAAATAAACTGTCAGTATCCGAACCATCACCGAAACATCAAGGACAATATTCCAGAACTCAACTGGGGTTCTAAATGCACAATTAGCTGAGTTTAGGATCAAAGAACATCACGAAGAACGGGTGGGTACAAATAAAATTTGAGCCTTTATCCTTTGTTTCTTAAACCGTGAACCAGGCCACGTTATAACCCTTAAAAGTCCTAGCTGAAGCATGAGTTAGTTCGAAAGCATACTGTTACAAAATGTATCCTGACTCCTGTAGGACTTGCTATAAATCCTGAGTTGACATCACATTTTATAAAATTTGCTTGTTTTATTGAAAAACGCATTTTCAAAACTTCAAGACAGACGTAAGCTTTGCATTCTTAAAATAACATTGTTTGCATATGACTATTTGTTCAACAGCAGAGAAATTCGCATGAAGAATATCTAGTGAACAAAAACCTTCTCAATAAAAAGGATCACCTCAAGTGGAAAAAACACTTCCAACCAAGGGGAACGGCATGATCATTGTCCATCATCTGGGGCAGTCAAGTCAAGATTCAAGGAGTCTCTCAAAGATGCCAAATAGCCAGAGGCAAATCTCCATCTGAATCACTTGGGGCATTGTACATGAATTCCTGCAACGAATCTTGTATGATCAAACAAACATCTTCTGGTAGTGTGGCAACACAACACTACCGACAGTGACAACTCCCTACACCCTGAGAGCATGGACATAGTTAAAAAATACTGCGCATGAACAAAGACCCGCTAGGTTGACACACCTAGGCAAAACAAGGGTGTCCCGGTGAACCAAAAGGTTTGGGCAAAAATTAGGGATAAAAACAAAAAAAGATTTGTACACCCGGCAAGTCGAGAACCTGAGAAGGCGGCTTGGGCAAAAAAGGGTATCCCGGTGGACTGAAAATCTGAAAAGACAGTCCATGCAAAAGTTAGGGATTAAAGCGTACGACTATGTCCCGGTATCTTGTCACTTTCCTATCAGTAGAAGACTTATCATTCCGATTGGTAGTTACCAAACACCTCATAAGTTGGGATGACACTCAATCCACAAGGCCTCCGCAGGCACTTTCTGCAATAGGTACAAGGGCAGAAAAGTCTTGATGTGAAGTCATTGTCATATCCTCAACATGCATCCCAGTAACATCTACACTCCCCGCAGAGTAAGAAATATCCAAAAGCAGTGGTGTTAATTCTCCCCAAGCAGAGTTCATCTTTCACCAACAATGGAAGACCATCCCCAGTGGAGTTTATTTCTTCCACAGACAGAAATTTTATCCCCGATAGAGTTCATCATCGCCAGCAACGGTAATTCATCCCCAACCAAGGTTATTGCTCTAAATCAGCAGATCTTCTGACAGAGTATCTCTTCCCCACAGAGTCATTTTTTTCTCGCCAGTTTATTCTCCAGCAGAATTATTCTCCGGCCAAGTTATTCTCAAATCATCTTCGGTTGTTATCCCTAGCGAGCGAAACTCTTTATTCTCCAACAACAGTCAGGGATTTATTTTCCCAAACTCGGACGTGCCACAATAGCATTTCATGTTCATATATCATGACGTGCGCATACATATTGCATACAACATAATCTCATTTATTTTGAGAACATCATCATATAATGCATGTCATGCATCATATACGATTAATCATGTACCTTTTCAGGAAAGATGGTTATCATCAACAACTTCCAGCAAGTTCAAGATTAACTCCGGAAACTAAACAGAGTAATTATCTGCACGATCAAATGCAGCTTTACACGGGTTCGTCAAGAAGAAATCTTACACGAGTTTCTCCTAAATGCAGCTTCACACGGGTTTATCCTGAAAAATCTTACACGGGTCCTTTCTCATATATTTCTGAATGAAGTTTTACACGAACTCATCCCAAAGTAACCTTACCCAGGTTCCTCCTGAAGTTTTACACGAACTTATCACAAAGTAACCTTATCCAGGTTCCTCTTAAAGTTTTACACGAACTTATCACAAGGTGACCTTACCCAGGTTCCTCCTGAAGTTTTACACGTACTTATCACAAAGTAACCTTACCCAGGTTCCTCCTGAAGTTTTACACAAACTTATCTCAAAGTAACCTTACCCCGATTCATTCTGAAGTTTTAAACGAACTTATCACAAAGTAACCTTACCTAGGTTCTTCCTGAAGTTTTACACAGACTTATCCCGAAGCAACCTTACCCAGGTTCCTTCTCGGCCCCGATGTAGTTTCACCCAGACTCATCCTGAAGCAACCTTACCCAGGTTCCTCCTTACAATTTCCTGATGTAGTTTTACCCAGACTCATCCTGAAGTAACCTTACCCAGGTTCCTTCTCGGTTCAGATGTAGTTTTACCCAAACTCCTCGCAAAGCAACCTTACCCAGGTTCCTTATCGGTTCAGATGCAGTTTTACCCAAACTCCTCGCAAAGCAACCTTACCCAGGTTCCTTCTCGGTTCAGATGCAGTTTTACCCAAACTCCTCACAAAGTAACCTTACCCAGGTTCCTTCTCGGTTCAGATGCAGTTTTATCCAAACTCCTCACGAAGCAACCTTACCCAGGTTCCTTCCCATAAGCCATACTATCCAGGTTCCTTCTCATAACCTTACCATCCAGGTTTCTTTTCTCTTATCTCCAAACAGCAGTCCACAACACTGTAAGACCCAGACCTATCAAACATGATCGGTTTCACCTTTCCTTAGTAGGTCGTGATGCAGCCTATACATGACTAGATACGCAGTTCACTTCCGCTTCCTCAAGCCAGAGTTAATTCCCCAGTAGATTAACGGACAACTGAATCTCCTAAAATTCTATTTCTCCCAAGACAGAGACCAACATTCCTCAGCAGATTCTTCCTCAATGATAGGAATATGAATTCTCATCAAAGGAATATCTCGGGAAATCAACATCCTCTAGATGGCATCTTTAAGCCCATCTCCGGTAACCTCCCGTCATCTCCTCCAAATGGTATCTGTAAGCCCATTCCCGATACTACCTACATAGTCAAGCATCATTACAGACGAGTGCAAATTTATGGGCACTCTAGTGTTCAATCATCTTCCACCTTCAGATCACGAAAGGCAGACGAGCCAATCTAAATCTTCAGGTTTAAGAAGATTGAACAGGGACATCTGTTGTACCCCAAAATTTGCCCTCTTTTCATACACGCATATTATTGGTTTTATGGTTATGGAATAAAGGTATATTTATCAAACTTCTTCAGGTTACAAGTGACGTTTATTTTGTTAATGGATATTCTCAGAGTATTTTTCGTGCTGAAGATCGGTTCGCCGTTTTGCAACAATTCGGGTTTCAAAGATTCACAAGTCCAACCCGGCGCGTCATATTCAGGTGTTCTTTCGCCAAGATATCTCTGATAACGTATTCTCAAATTCAGGTTCGGCTCAAGAGTCAATTTTTTAAAGAAGGTATCTAAATGGGTGAGTTTTCTCGAAGAAATATGGTGAAAAAGTGTGTTGAAAGTGCAGTTTTTACGCGCTAAAAAATTCATAACTTGAAGATCGTGGCTCGTTTTGAACCCGTTCCGGTGGCCAAAATTCCATCTTGACGTCATCTATGTTTTCATCTCTCACGGCTGGAAGCCAATTTCGATCAGAAGGTCTTCAAAAATGCGGATTTATCAAGTATTTTCATACAGAAAATTTGTGACAGAAGTTTATTTGCGTCATGTTCAGAAAATCATAACTTTGTCAATTTTCATCGTATCGAGCTGGTTCCGGCGCCAAAATTTCACAAATTGAGTTGGCTACATTTTCATAGGAGGTATCAAGTTCGAACGATATTCAAAAGGCCTTCGTTTTTTGCTCAGAGTGCGTGTGACGTGTAACACCCCAATATTACCCAAGGTTTTATATGCAACAATCAGAGTAAATTAAAATTTCATAAATTTAATACTGAGCATCACACCTTCAAAAACAACTCACTTTAAACAATTTGATTTAAAGTATAAGTCTTGGATACATAGCATCGCCGGAAGACATAAATTGATTCAAAAACATCAAAACATCTTCTTTAATAAACTTCCTTAATAAATCATATTTTCATAAAGTATGATTCTATATACAAAAGGAAGAACAACAAAAGAATCAACAACAAGACAACATAAATGTTTCCCCCCGAGTGCTACGTATCAGAGCGACACCGACTCAACTAACAGCAACTATAAACTCCGTCTTCATAACCTACACGTTACCAATATAAAGGTAACGGCGAAACAAGTAAAGGGTGAGATAATCCAAAACATATAGTTAAAGACATGATAAAATATATATATATATATATATATATATATATATATATATATATATATATATATATATATATATATATATATATATATATATATATATATATATATATATATATATATATATAGTTTTGGAATTGTAAAGGATATAAGTTAATAAGTGCATTCCAACACATATCCAAACCTCACTTACTCTTATCGTCATTCTAAAGTATATAATCTATACTTAATCGCCTTAGCCTCATCGGCACAAATCATCACAACAACACATAAACCTCCGTCACCACGAAATCGTCACAAGCTAATACATCGCTAATTAACACGACAGTCATAAACAACAACATCAACCAACAACATTAAACAATGCTAACAACATGAGCAACATAAAAAAATCATCACAAATTGGCTAAAGCCCATCGCCGCTTTTGGCATAAAAGCCCATCGTCGCTTTTGGCATAAAAAGCCCATCGTTGCCAATATCATCACATCATAATTGCATTAAGCATTTCATCTAAATTAAGTCATCACAAAACTCACCATTTATATTCATCGCCTAGTTATCATGAAATTATCAAGTTATATTCATTTGATGTTCATCATAAAGATCATCACCAAACAAAGCATCATACATCATCGCAATTCAATCATCGTCAATCAATTAAAAACCCAACGCCAAATAACTCACACATGAACATAACCGACTCCATGAGACACGACTATGTTATGCATGTGGTACCCGTTGCTTTGTCCATAATTAGGAACACTTGGCATAAAAGCCTCGTCGCTTGGCATAAAAGCCTCGTCGCTTGGCATAAAAGCCCATTGTCGCCAATGCAATGTATGTGACTCGACAATAAACAACACAACACAAAAACATCATCGTCGCTTATCAAAATTGGCATAAAGCCCACATCACCATAATTTATCCAAATCAAGATAAATATATCATCGCATTATATTTGCATTATGCAAAACGTCACATATAATTCATCATCATCAAAATCATGCATTCACAAATTAGAAGCATTTATTAATAACATCAATATAATCATCACATCATCATGCACAAAGACATATAACCTCGCATCGCATAATCAACAAGTATTCACTAACTAATACGTCGTCGCAAATATTATGTTTAATCACCCCACCTCATTATCGATCGTTCACTAAATTCTACATACGGAAAGATAGTCAAACACCTATCATCGTTGCAAAAGCCATCCTTAATAACCGGCATTACTCCTAATCGTCAACATTGCAATCGGATTGTCCATACGTGTCTTAAATCCCCTAAAACGAAATCCGATTCAATTAAACCGTAATTAAGCCTATTTCAGGTCATCTCGTAAAAACTCGCAACTTCTAAAAACTAACCTCACCACTAAGTTCTACACGTCAAACTTAGCTAGCACGTCAATTTTCGTTGAATTCGAAATCCGAAAATTGGAACACAATCGGGTTCCAAAGGAAGTGCGAAAAATAAGAATTTTGGAGGCTACAGAAGCATCAACACGGGCCCCTGTGTGCATCAACACGGCCCGTGTTGAAAAGCTACCAGAACATGCAAAAAATGCCAAAGTCAGAGCATCAACACGGGCACCCGTGTGGATCAACACGGCCCCTGTCGAAAAGCCCCTAGAAAACACAAAATCACCAAAGTCAGTGAATCAACACGGGCACCCGTGTTAATCAACACGGCCGTGTTGATTGACCTGCGTGAAAACTTCATTCTTTTGAGTTTTTCTCATTCTACTACCATGGTTTTCTTTCCCATTTCAATACTCTTAATTTCTCCAAGCTAGCACCTAATACACCCACAAACCATACTCCTAATCCAACCTTTCTAAACCATTCCAACAATCAACCAACAAAACCCTATAAATCAACTATCAATTTTACCCCAAAATCCAAAATATATCTATCAAAACCTAACAATATGAGATGGAGAATCAAACCCCTTACCTCTAGAGATTGGATGATCCAAGATGATTCCACAACTCCAACCTCAAGCTTCCTCTCTTGCTCTCTTGCTCTTCTTCTTCTTCTTCTTCTTCTTTCCAAAACCCTCTCTTCTTCTCTCTAAGGCCAAGTTTGGCTTTGGTTGTAGAATGGAAAGAAAATGAGGAGAAATGTTTTATAATGGTATTTCTACTAGTAAACCAAGGGTTAAAACCCAATCCTCAACAATTGCTCCCCACACTCCTAACTTACTAATTATATCATCAATTCAATTAATTTCGGGGAATTAAATATCGGATCTGAATAATATTTTACCGGACCGAACGGAACGTCGCTAAATATATTATCATATATATCGATTAATATATTTATTCTCGTTGCAAAATAAATATCGATCGGTAACTCGAAAATATTAATATAATATAATATTAATTAAAACAGGGCGTTACAACTCTCCCCCACTTATAAACTTTTCGTCCTTGAAATTTTGACCAAAACGAACAAATCGGGACATGCCTACGCATTCGTCCACTCAATCCTCGTGTCAATTAAACAACATACAAAATACACCTAACACAAGGGCATCTCCCTAGCCACAACATTTAGACAAGAACAACCATGCCGAGATGCAAAGCCCATACAATGCACTCGACAACCAACTAACGCCCAACAACTAAACAAGTCGCAGACACACCGGTTCGCTCGAGAACTAAACAAAAAAGATCGATACCATCCTAACGTCTCAACCATAGAATTAGTCATACACTCGAACCGACGCCTCGGAAACGAGTCAGCAAAGGTAGGAACATAAAGTCCTACGACACAACACCAACACCATCGCTAAAACGAAAACAACAAAATGGTTATACAAACCAAAACTGAAACAATCAAAAAAGGATAAAACCACGCGTGCTACGCAAACACGAAAAGATTCCTTCATTCACGCATAAGTACGAACTCAAGAATTACACTTGCAGTTATCGCTCTCATTCCAGAAAAATCACAAGGTCACATCGTCCTTGTAGATTACCAACGTACCACCCTTGAACAATAACAAGTTACCCAAACATAACTGAACTGCGACACACCACTCATCCTAGGACGTATACTAACGAATTGGGACTATAACTCATTAGCCTAAATCCAACAATCCCGCATACTCGCTAAAACTCAATGCTCGATATCTAAACCATGATGCGTCACTTTTATGCATAAGATGCCAACCGTAAAACAACTTGGTTAATCCTCAACTTCACAATCACCCAAAATGGATACGTTCAAAGCGTACACCCATCAAGACACCTCGCAACATCAGCTTCATCAACTCGAAGAATCACTCTTTCATTCTCGATTGATCAACTTCCATTGATCCTCTGAAATACACGACATAGTTTGACCTCTTCAAATACTGTCCAAATATTTCACTTGTGAAACTTCGACGTATACACTTGACTTCAACGAAGTATTCCCTTATAACAATTCAATTCCCAAAGTTGAATTAAGTAATCACCATCCTCGCATCGTTGCAACGATCAATACACTGGTTTCTTATTCGAAACATCTCTCATAACTTTCAATCTTCTAAAGTGGTAATTCAAACCAAAACACTCTCTCAAGAACTCTACTCATCAACTTCGTCTCATACTCTTGAAATTACAACATAGTTTGGACTTAGAACCATAACATCAATTTCTATGGAATCCAACATGAACACCGTCGCGACCGACTTCAATCACAAATATAACATCTTCCTCTATAAAACATCAATCATCTTTAAGTACCTGTGGTTACCAAACCATCACCAAATTCCTTACCGTCAAGACTTATTTTAGTCGTAATCTAATAATCCACCGCGACCATTAGTATCCGGCGAAATCCATATGGTAGTAGTGAACAAATCCTTAATAACCTTCTGAGTTTAATCTCAACAAGCGTCTCAAAACAAACATGCAACATTCTTTCAAAATAATAAATCTCAAATCAGATATTCTTGGGTTATCCTCAATACCAACTTACTAAACTCAACAACAGACGAAGTCTCTTTATAGATCGTACTCAAACTTGAATTATCTTCAACAATTCTAATCTCCTTGTCGTTAACATCTGTACCTATAAGGTTCCAATGAGCATAACCGCATCAAACTCTAACTCCCGCATCCGATAATTTTCCATAAGAAAAATCAAATCGTTCCAAGGTAGTAATACACTTTTCCAACTCTATGTCGAAATACATCTTAAGTCCAAAACAAAATATCACAATACGCCGCACCAGGTTCTTCAGTACAAAACAAAACCAAAATCAAGGCATTCGCTAAACTTTTCACCGGCTCAAACAAATTCGCTTCCCATTGCAAAGTCCAATTAGTGACTCAACCATTTCGGGTCAAAATACTCACGATCAATACCAACTCATAAAAAGATCTTCCATCAAACTCACAAAGTTAACCATCCAAAACAAAAGAACTTCTAAACTCTGAATTATCCCCTTAAAGTCTTCTACAAGACACAAAATAAATCTTCGCGGAACTGTCCAAAATATCGCCGTCTAAGTTGCTTACTTAAGACACTCACGTCCAACAGTTCCAAAACTCCTTCTTTAGAGTACTCGACATGCACCAATCTAACTCCACTACTGATAACGCAACGCTCGAATGCTTGCCACGATCCCTTAACTTGATGTAAACCAAATAATATCCATGAACACGAAACAACTCTACAGCTACTCATGAGAGTACTGTTGGAACATTCCAAAATCGTACCTGACGCATTAGTCACACTAATGACATCAGCTTATACTCGCTCGGACCATACACTATCTTGAAAAGCATTGCCTGAACATCTTCAACCCTCACACTAACCCATAGGCAGCCAGACTTCAAATCGATCTCACTAAACACATAAACTCCAAATAACTGCTTCACTTAAATATCAATCCTCGGAAGCAGACACTCGTCCTCAACATCCGCTTCGTTCCTTGACTACAAATGACACACCAACTCGGGTAACCTTTGCTCTTCTCAAACAACACAACCGGCGCACTCCATGGTGAACCACTCAAACAAACAAACTCTACTAAAAACAATCTTCAAGTTGACTATTCAACTCTAATTCAGAAACAAACATCCCTTAAGGATACTTCGAATCACAACTAGTTCTAGAAACTAAATCCATCAAAACTTCACCTCGCACTACAGCGGTAATTCACTCACATCTCCACAAAAGGTTTCGGAAGAATCACAACAAGAAGCTCGCTTGCCAAAATCTTGTTTCTCACCAAAATCCAAATTCGCCCACAACTCAAGTAACCATGCACTGCCTTGTGCCAACTCATCTACTTCACACACTATTAAGTTGGCAAGACAAGTCTATCCCAACCAACACAATTCCCGACTACTATCAACAAGAGATTAAGGATGATCAGTCCCTCAATTTGTCAATAGACAGTCGACAATCATGACGGTGACATAAACCATCTCTACCAAGCTACAACAGCGTCTTCAAACTTACACTATAAGTTACCAAAGCGTAACACTGCCTGAGGCTCCAACCTAAGCCACAAGCGCCACCAAGAAGTAAAACTTCTCCCCCACTTGTTTCAAACTCATCTCTACAGACAAACAATTTGAAACAAACAAGTACCGACAGTGTTTCACACACATGTCACATACAACAGGGTTAAACACACTAATAACTTGGTCGACAGACCGACCTGCTCTGATACCACTAATGTAACACCCCAATATTACCCAAGGTTTTATATGCAACAATCAGAGTAAATTAAAATTTAATAAATTTAATACTGAGGCATCACACCTTCAAAAACAACTCACTTTAAACAGTTTGATTTAAAGTATAAGTCTCGGATACATAACATCGCCGGAAGACATAAATTGATTCAAAAACATCAAAACATCTTCTTTAATAAACTTCATACAAAAGGAAGAACAACAAAATAATCAACAACAAGACAACATAAATGTTTCCCCCCGAGTGCTACGTATCAGAGCGACACCGACTCAACTAACAATAGCTATAAACTCCGTCTTCATAACCTGCACGTTACCAATATAAAGGTAACGGCGAAACAAGTAAAGGGTGAGATAATACAAAACATATAGTTAAAGACATGATAAAATATATATATAATTTTGGAATTGTAAAGGATATAAGTTAATAAGTGCATTCCAACACATATCCAAACCTCACTTACTCTTATCGTCATTCTAAAGTGTATAATCTATACTTAATCGCCTTAGCCTCATCGGCACAAATCATCACAACAACACGTAAACCTCCGTCACCACGAAATCGTCAAAAGCTAATACATCGCTAATTAACACGGCAATCATAAACAACAACATCAACCAACAACATTAAACAATGCTAACAACATGAGCAATATAAACAAATCATCACAAATTGGCTAAAGCCCATCACCGCTTTTGGCATAAAAGCCCATCGTCGCTTTTGGCATAAAAAGCCCATCGTCGCCAATATCATCACATCATAATTGCATTAAGCATTTAATCTAAATTAAGTCATCACAAAACTCACCATTTATATTCATCGCCTAGTTATCATGAAATTATCAAGTTATATTCATTTCATGTTCATCATAAAGATCATCACCAAACAAAGCATCATACATCATTGCAATTCAATCATCGTCAATCAATTAAAAACCCAACGCCAAACAACTCACACATAAACATAACCGACTCCATGAGACACGACTATGTTATGCATGTGGTACCCGTCGCTTTGTCCATAATTAGGAACACTTGGCATAAAAGCCTCGTCGCTTGGCATAAAAGCCTCGTCGCTTGGCATAAAAGCCCATTTTCGCCAATGCAATGTATGTGACTCGACAATAAACAACACAACACAAAAACATCATCGTCGCTTATCAAAATTGGCATAAAGCCCACATCACCATAATTTATCCAAATCAAGATAAATATATCATCGCATTATATTTGCATTATGCAAAACGTCACATATAATTCATCATCATCAAAATCATGCATTCACAAATTAGAAGCATTTATTAATAACATCAATATAATTATCACATCATCATGTACAAAGACATATAACCTCGCATCGCATAATCAACAAGTATTCACTAACTAATACGTCGTCGCAAATATTATGTTTAATCACCCACCTCATTATCGATTCGTTCACTAAATTCTACATACGGAAAGATAGTCAAACACCTATCATCGTTGCAAAAGCCATCCTTAATAACCGGCATTACTCCTAATCGTCAACATCGCAATCGGATTGTCCATACGTGTCTTAAATCCCCTAAAACGAAATCCGATTCAATTAAACCGTAATTAAGCCTATTTCAGGTCATCTCGTAAAAACTCGCAACTTCTAAAAACTAACCTCACCACTAAGTTCTACACGTCAAACTTAGCTAGCACGTCAATTTTCGTTGAATTCGGAGCAACTTGCTCCGTCGTCGAATCTACCGAAATCGGAAAATCAGAACATAATCGGTTTCCAAAGGAAGTGCAAAAAATCAGAATTTTGGAGGCTACAGAAGCATCAACACGGCCCCCCGTGTGCATCAACACGGCCCGTGATGAAAAGCCACCAGAATGTGCAAAAAATGCCAAAGTCAGAGCATCAACACGGGCACCCGTGTTGATCAACACGGCCCGTGTCGAAAAGCCCCTAGAAAACACAAAATCACCAAAGTCAGTGAATCAACACGGGCACCAGTGTTAATCAACACGGTCGTGTTGATTGACCTGCGTGAAAACTTCATTCTTTTGAGTTTTTCTCATTCTACTACCATGGTTTTCTTTCCCATTTCAATACTCTTAATTTCTCCAAGCTAGCACCTAATACACCCACAAACCATACTCCTAATCCAACCTTTCTAAACCATTCCAACAATCAACCAACAAAATCCTATAAATCAACTACCAATTTTACCCTCAAATCCAAAATATATCTATCAAAACCTAACAATATGAGATGGAGAATCAAACCCCTTACCTCTAGAGATTGGATGATCCAAGATGATTCCACAACTCCAACCTCAAGCTTCCTCTCTTGCTCTCTTGCTCTTCTTCTTCTTCTTCTTTCCAAAATCCTCTCTTCTTCTCTCTAAGGCCAAGTTTGGCTTTGGTTGTAGAATGGAAAGAAAATGAGGAGAAAGGTTTTATAATGGTATTTCTACTAGTAAACCAAGGGTTAAAACCCAATCCTCAACAATTGCTCCCCACACTCCTAACTTACTAATTATATCATCAATTCAATTAATTTCAGGGAATTAAATATCGGATCCAAATAATATTTTACCGGACCGAACGAAACGTTGCTAAATATATTATCATATATATCGATTAATATATTTATTCTCGTCGCAAAATAAATATCGATCGGTAACTTGAAAATATTAATAAAATATAATATTAATTAAAATAGGGTGTTACATGACGCACCGAAAATCCTGAATGCTGAATATTATTTCATCTGGGCCGAAACTTCGAAAATTCATCACTCGGTCAATTTTTATCGGATCGGGCCCATCTTTTTACACAAGGTCACTGACTCAGAGATATACAACTTTTCTTCCAAAGTCGAGACCGGATTATGCTCCGATCAATACCAGTTCTTTATTGAAGAACATGTCAGAGTCGACACTGGAGCCCCAAAATAAGTTTGTCTGAGCTGAAACTTCAAAAATTCATAACTAATTCACCGTTTATTTAATTGAGCCCATTTTCGGACAGGAGTTAGTTCTCTATGTCGGCTGCATTTTATTTTCACTTTTCAACTTCAAAAATTGCACTTAAGCCCCTGCGATTTAGCCTGGAACGTGACAAACTCAAGTGAACATTTGATGCCCAATTGCACATTCAAAGCTCATTTTTTCTCTCTAATTTCTATTATATAATCTCATTCTTTTCACACAAACAAAAAAAGAGAAAAAAAAAGCTTTTGCCACAACGCTGTCAGAATATCAAATTCTTTCAAGAACCCTAAAACCTTGAAATCCTTATTACAAACCTCCATCTCACTACAAACAAGCCATCCATATTGAAAACTCACATCTCACTACTTCTCTAGTAAGGGTAAGGCTGGCTTGATCTCCATGATCAAAAGGGCATAAAAGCATTCATATCACTACTTCTCCAGTAAGGGTAAGGCTGATTTAATCTCTATGATCAAAAGGTTATAATCATTCATACATGCCATATCAGTTTTAACATTAAATTTTTTCATATGTTGGCTTTATTTGTATTTCATGATATATAATAATTTATTTAATGTGTTCATGAGATTCAACACTGCAGATTTAGACAGGATCCCATGCAGGTTCATTACAGAACGTTGAAGCCAAAACACAAATGGCCAAAACAGAACAACCAACACATGACACCAATACATGGCGAGGCAGGCATCCTGAGAAGGTTAAGGGTGTGGGTTCAACAACCACCCCTATTGGTTTTGATTTTATTCCTTTCTATTTATCCTTTTACCTATTTTTATTCTTTCTGTTTAAAACTTTTTTTTCATAAAACTTAACATTTTTCACAAACCTTTGATTTTTTGTAATAAACTCGAATAATTAATTTTAGGTTTTAATTTAATTTTAGGTAACTTTAATTGTTTTGTAAATAAATTAAAATTAATTAGAACAATTAGGATTTTGTTTCTAATTTAATTCTATTTTCTTTCTTCTTAAAATAACAAAACACAAAAATAGGCCATTTAATTATTTTTTTAACTAATTTAATTACTAATTGATTTTGTATTTAATTTTAACAAACCTAATTCTTTTCTCTTAGAAATAATTAAAAACAACAAAAAATAATTTTTCTTTCGATTAGGTTAGACGGGGTCAAAACCCTAATTCTCTCTCGTTCTTTATTCGCACGCGCTTTATTTTATTTTACCATATTAATGTAATTGCTCACAAGTTGTAATAGATTAATTAGGAATTTTTTACTTTCATTTATCGTTTTTTTTAAGGGTTTGTTTTTGGCTATGTAAATATCCGAAGCCTTGTAATAGCTTAGCTTATTTTCCGCACTTTAAATTCCGCGAATATTAACTGTTAGATGTATGAATAATTAGGGATGCATGACAAGAATGTATGATTAACTTTAAAACGGTTAGCTAACCCTAAATGTGCAAAGATAATAAACTTGAAATTGAATCACTCACACATGCGCACTCCTAGGGTACACTCCCACTTCGGTTGCCTCGGAAAACAATGGTCATGTCCCTCGAACATAGGGATACCCTTAGCAAAGACCCTCGATTAAAATCATCATAAAGATCATGGTCCCTCGATGTCCTTCAAAGTTTCCTACGGTATATGATCTTGTCCCTCGATGTTGCCTACGAATATATGATGACAGCCCCTTCGTAATGCTAAGGTATCCTTATATGTTGCCTTCAATGACCATTACGTCCCTTTCGAATTGACCCTTACAAACTCCAACAACGGTGCTACCTACTCACTAATAGTGGGATAATGTTGTCTAAAGGAAACGAGAATAGAAACAATCCTTTTTTCGAGTAGGTAGATAATTATTAGGTACTTGCTCAAAACAACAAACTTTTCACACTTACACTTTTTTCAAACAAAGCTTTCAAAAACACTTCATAACACTCTTGAAGACAAAAGCAAGAGTTAAATCAAAGTCAAAAACCTTTTTCAAAACACACAAACACAGAAGCAATTTTTAAAAAATGATGAGCAAGTACCTAAGAGCCCGTGGGAAACCATGGATAGAAAGGGTGCTAACACCTTCCCTTTCTATAATCTACCCCCCGTACTCAGAAACATCTCGAAAAAGGATTTTTTCTGTACTTTTTTCCTTTCCGGTTGGATAAAATAAAAGTCGGTGGCGACTCTTGCTTACCGCGACATTTTGTGAATGCAAAACTCAAATCAGTATTAACAGTCGATTCTGCCACCGTATCACAGGTGGTTGATGGTAAGTTGGGTCGGTTGGATCATATTCTTCGAAAAATTCCAGATTAGGGCTAAGGTTAGATGTTAAGGGTCCTACGTTGGGATATGGAGAAGACTGGAATTATGTGTGGGGCATGCGAGTGTATTGGTATTGTGATTGAGATTGTGTTTGGGTGTGGAGCATATAGGGGTATTGGTATTGAGGTGGTTATTATGGTTGGGCATGGGGCATATGAATGTATTCATATTATGGTGGTGATTGTGGTTGGGTGGTTATGGACCTGTATCACCCGGGTGGTTAGTGGGAGGTTGATATGTGTTGGGTTTGTTGTTGGGAATTTGAGGGTTGTGCCCATTATGTTCGTGGGTCAACCAAATACCTCAGATGAGACACGTGCATTTCTGGGTTACTAACCAATTTGTACCAAGCTAAATATTGATCTTGTGTCGCATATTACTCCAATTGATGAAAATAGGGAATTGCAAGACATGTTGGTGACTCCTATGCCACATCTTAGACCATTCTGGAGAAAAATCTTTCCAATTAGTAAGACCCCATTGGGCGTCGACCCTTTTGAGATACCATGGGGACAAACAAGTTGGATCACAGGGTATCTCTTGATGCATTCCGAACTGCATATTAACACGGTCGCTATGGTGCATCTCCACAATGTTGAACCGTATGATTGCAATCTTTGCGGTCCAAACTACTGCATCCCCGGGGTTTGGTTCATGGTCCAAACCCAAATATGGTCTCCAGATAAACTGTGGATAAAATTTAAATCAGCATTATGCGAACGTAATAAATAAATAATTTAAAACTAGAAAAGTTCAAAGGTACGACGTACACCATCCAGGCCAAGGTGATCCAATAGATTACGATATAAAGCGACATTGAATATGGGATTCTTGCTATAATCCATACCCGTCATGCAGTACCTAAAGGATTTGTAAAATAGATTATTTTTAACATATATTTGGCGAACAAATGAATAATAAATGATTTAAGTTCTTGACTTACTTTATTGCGTATGGGAACACGAATGCGTTGTTGTTGATGGGGTTTAGGCACTCAATTCTCCACCAACCTCAGGCTTGGAGTAAGAAAGCGCATCCATAAAATGTATATTTTTCCTTGGTTGCATTTTTGCACAAGGAACTGTATAGATGGGCTAAAACAGCAGAACCCCAACTTTACTTTCTAGTTTTTTTAAAGTTCCTAAGTAAATTTAAATTCATAAAATTAACACTATTCCCCGTACTTTCGGGAAATAAAAAGGTTCAAAACAGTATCATTATATAATTACGAGCTTTTATTACTCTTGCTAGCTCAGAGGAATTTTTGTTCAACTCTAGAGTCGCATAATGTTTGTTTTAGTCCAGTAAGTAATATAACTTGGCCTCTAGCACCACCACCTTCAACCATATCTTTTCCCAATAATTCCTCGCATAGAGAATTGGGCAGTTGAACTGACCTGTTAATCGCCTTACCATCAACAGGAAGACCCAATAACATGTACACGTCCTCTAGTGTGACATTACATTCACTTATTGGTAGATGAAATGTGTGTGTCTCGGGTCTCCACCTTTCCAACATTGCAAGTATAAACTTTGAATCAATCATGCAGTTGGAGATCTTTATCACATTTCCAAAACCCACATATTCGAGATAGGGCACGATCAACGGGTCGAGAGCAATGTAGTTGTGTGAGGGAATTCTGAATCTTTTAGTATCCTAAATTCAAAATGTAAAAAGTGTAAGAGTTCATAATATGTACAAATCATTAATAATATTATAAAAAATATATTAGTATAGAAGAATATTTGAGAATTTATAAAAACTTATAAATGCCACAATGTTGTCCCTTGTGCCTCTGTGAGAATCGCCCATTGTAAGAAGAGCCATAGTTGAAATTGTATAAGATAATGAAAGAGTTTGTATCAGAGAGTGAGATGATTGTTGATGCAAAACAAGTATGTGAGGCTCTGTATTTATAGGAAAAATTGTATCACAAAGTGAATAAATAAGGTGGTTAGTGGTTTCATGCATGCATGATACGTGTCACTCATGCGCCAAGTCAAATGGCGTCTACATGCAATTTAGAGAGCATGCGCCATTCAACATGGTGTTGGACATGCCTAGTTGTTGCAAGTGTAGGTGCAGGCTAGGTGGCAGTCTTGGGGAAGGGTTTTCTGCATGCATGAAATATAACTGGATATGTAGGGAGGCGCCATTTGACTTGGCGAATTAGTACAAAATTGAAAGGTGTCGCCATCCAAATTGGAGAAATAGAGGTGGCATATGTTGCGGTATAGATGTAGGCTAGGTGGCAGTCTTGGGGAAGGGTTTTCTACATGCATGTAATATGATTGGACATGTAGGGAGGCACCATTTGACTTGGCGAATGAGTACAAAATTGAAAGGTGACGCCATCCCAATTGGCGAAATAGAGGTGGCATAGGTTCTAGTGTAGGTGCAGGCTAGGTGGCAGTCTTGGGGAAGGGTTTTCTGCATGCATGTAATACGATTGGACATGTAGGGAGGCAAATTAGTGCTTATTGTTGTCTTGTTCAAATTCAGTGCAACCTATTTAATCCTACATTTATCAAAACACTTCTACACTTAATCACTCAAACACTAGAACATTGAGAAATTCAAACAACCAGGCACTCAAACACTCAAACACTCAAACACTTAAACATTCAAACACTCAAACCTTCAAACCTTTAAACATTCAAACACAATGACCTCTACACCATAATATGTTATCAGTGCACATTTCAATAGTGAGACATACATTTGTCCCACCTCAGGATTTTTGTTTAGAGACATTGAGAACATCCGATTTTGTTTAAACAGGAAAGCCAATTTCTTGTATTTCAAAAAACGATTGGAGGTCAAACTTGAACGAGGTCCCGTGACACAAATCTTCTATCAAAATCCTTTTTTTTGGTGAGAACCAAATAATATATTATAAGGTTGAGGTTCAAGATGATGAGGAACTTCAGAATATGTTTTCTAGTCATGAGTATTCTGGGTACGACTCTATTGAGTTGTACATTGTGTTGCGGGAGCCTCAACTGTCACAACCAACTCAGTCACAAGTGGTTGATCCTCTCGAACCCGAACAAGCAGAAGTAGATGTC
Source organism: Vicia faba (assembly GCA_948472305.1). NCBI lineage: Eukaryota > Viridiplantae > Streptophyta > Magnoliopsida > Fabales > Fabaceae > Vicia > Vicia faba. The sequence goes on along the minus strand of OX451739.1, from coordinate 775,049,172 downwards.
ATTGACGAAGAAGAGGAAGATGACGAGTTAGAGTTTGACGACATGGTCAACAATAATTCTGAAGACAATGTGATACTTGGTATACCTCCGAATGAGGTCAACACACCACCTCCATATATGACAAACTTCACCATGGCCGGAGATGAACCCTCATCTGATGTTTTTTTTAATCCGTATATGCAGTCGGATGAAAACTTAAAAGAGAAAGAAAAATTTCGTAATAGAGAAGATTATATCCGATTCATAAAAAAGTTTCACATGCAAAACTCAATCAATTTTAAGGTAGATCATGTAAATCCAGAAAGGTACAAGCTCAGGTGTGTCCACCCATATTGTATGTTCAAGCTCACTGCATCATACATATTAAAAGGTGATTGTTGGGTGATAGGTTCTATGTCCACCCACACGTGCATCAATTCTACTCAATCACAGGATCATCAAAAACTAAATTATGATCTCATATATTAAGAAATCCTACCTCTTGTCAGTAATGATCCGTCATTGAAGGTGAAAACCATAATCTCTCACATCACTATGGTATATAACTATACTCCGTCATACCGAAAGGCGTGGTTAGCAAAGACCAAGGCGATTGAAAAGGTATATGGAAACTGGGAGAAGTCATACAAAGAACTTCCCCGCTACCAGCATGCACTTCAGACATATTCTCCATGTACTATTTATATTATGGAAACATTTCCAGCATACGCCCTAGATGGTACTCATGTCATTGAAAATGGAATATTTAGTCGAGTGTTATGGGCTTTTCAACCTTGCATCATAGGGTTTGTATCGTGCAAACCTATTATTCAAATTGGTGGGACTTGGTTGTATGGGAAATACAAAGACATGCTACTGATGGCAGTTGCACAAGACGGTAACAACAACATTTTCCCAATTGCCTTTGCTCTTGTTGAGGGAGAGACTGGTGGTGCTTGGAGTTTCTTTTTCAAGAATCTCCTAACACACGTGGCTCCTCAAACAGATCTCTGTTTGATTTCTGATAGACATGCATCTATTGAGAGTACATACAATAATCCTACAAATGGTTGGCATGACCCTCCTTCTTCACATATCTACTGCGTTAGATATATCGTACAAAATTTCACGAGGTAGATCAAAGAAAAGGCTCTTAGGAAAGCAGTTATGAATGCGGGGTATGCATTAACATAACCTACGTTCAAACATTATCGCAACGAGATCAGATTATCAAATTCGGAAGCAGGTAGGTGGATCAATAATATTCTGGTGGAGAAATGGACAAGGTCATACGACAATGGACAATGATGGGGCCACATGACAACAAATCTTACCGAATCCATGAGCGGTGTATTCAAACGCATATGAAACCTCCCAATAACTGCTTTGGTTAAATCAACATATTTTAGGATGACTTCATTGTTTGCCAAAAAAGGTGAAATGTGGAATGATATCTTACAATCGGGATAACTATGGAGTGAAAGCTGCGTGAAGTATATTAAGGCAGAAAGTTCCAAAGCCAACACCCATCTGGTTATAAGGTTTGACCAACACAGCCATAACTTCATTGTTAAAGAGACAATCGACCATAACGAGGGGCTGCCAAGACAAGAGTATAGGGTAATACTACCATCTCATTGGTGCGATTGTGGCAAGTTTCAAGCCTTTCATATGCCTTACTCTCATGTCATTACGACATATGCATATACTCATCAAGACGCATTACAACTTCTATCTCCCATTTACAATTTTGAAACCTTGCTCAACGTATACAATAACGACTTCTCATTGGTAGTGAAACCTGATTATTGGCCTGCATACGCCGGGGAAATAGTATGAAACAACAATCAAATGCAAAGGAATAAAAAGGGTCATCCCAAAAGGAAGCGTATCACAACTGAAATGGACTCCCTTGATAAGCTAGAAAGAAGGTGTGGTTTATGTTGTCAGGTAGGACACAATAGAAAAAATTGTCCCACTCGGGCTACAAGCTCAACAACATAAAAATTGTATGCAAACCATCTTTACTTTTTAAAGTTCTAAACATTACTGTTTTTCATTGAGACCATTTGTTACAACAAACCATATGCAAAAAAACACATAAAAACACGATAAAATTTCTAAGAAATTACAACCGTTTAAACAGTTTCATCTGAGCCATGCATCATCACCATTACGTCTCGGTCTGTTTTGACTTCCTCCAACCAAAAATTAGATCTTCCAATTGCAAGTGAGGTGACTGTTTTTCTTCTCTGGATCCTTCTAATATGTTCCCCGTCCTCAATGTCTCCCTCTAGCCATCACATCAACTCTCTCTTCAGACGCTCCATGGAGTGAATGTGCCAAAATTTAATTTTCATCGGAGGTTTGGTGGCCGAGAAAATAACGTATCCATCTCTGGTGAAAATCATGGGAGATGTCATGATACAAATAACAAAGAAAAAAAAAGAAGACAATGCGAGAAAGTGTGAAGAATGACGAAGAATCAGGTCATTTATTTATAGAAAATAGTATTTTCCCTAGGCGCCAAGTGAGATGGTACCTCCTCTCACTTTTAAAGTTCATGCACCATCTCACTTGGCTAAAAGTGAGAGCATGCGCCAAGTAAGATGGCGCCTATGGCATAATGATAGGTGCATGCTCCAACTGGGTTGGCTCCTCCTTTGTGGAGTTTTCTGAAATATGGTTATTTATGTAATTTTCTCCGAAACATGGTTATTTGTGTATTTTTCTAAAACCTGGGTGTTGTACCCCAAAATTTGCCCTCTCTTTTCCACAAGAAATCAAAGCTTCGGGCTTTTCCTGATTTTTTAGACTGGCTTATGAATCGGTCAAACAGACTTTTCTTATCAGTCACACAAAATTAGGGTTTTTCATTGATTTTGAATCAGTCATACAAAATTAGGGTTTCTTTTGATTTGGCTGAGTTTGGCTCAGGGTTTGATCAGGCAGGCGCTTCTTTGACATTAAATCAAGAACTAGGGTTTGCGCGCGCATTCTCAGAAAGAATTAATTCTACAGTTCTTTTCAATTTACTCTGGGATATGGGTTGAGGCTTCTGATTGAGAGTTTGCAGTGTTTGATTTAATCAGTGAAAAAAGGACATATGGACGTTTGTTTGATTAACTGTGCAATGTTTTGATTATTCGGAACGCCAGACGTTTATTGATTATTTATCATTTCTAAGTTAAAATTATTGGATATTGTCCAGTTATTATAATTCAAGAAATATAAATAATTAAATAAACAATTGAAGAGGAATTAAAAGAGAAATCTGACAAAAAATATTTGTTTATTCATTTTGAATTGTTTGTTACATATATTATTTGAATACTGTAAATTCATTTACAGTTATTTACATTAATATTATTACAAATAATTAAAATGAAATAAAGCTATATCCTAAATGTCTTGAAATCTTCATCTTCTAATTACATCCTTTGCTCAACTGATTTTTACCCGCAAAAAGAAAAGGAAGAAGTCAAATGCAGATGAATTTAATTAAAAAGACAGACAGATAACTAGAACTCATCATTAAAAGTGTTGGCCGGAATCAGTTTGTTCGCCCTCTCTGCAAATCACAAGAAAACTCTTGGTTCACAAAGAGGGAAAGAATTTATATGCTTGCGAATATAAAAATGTACAAGGCTGCATAATTGAACCAAATGCACAAGCTACTTGGAAAGGAAAACTAAACTGTCCAGAATATGCCAAACAAACTACAAAGTTCAAACTGAACAAACAATGCACAAAGGCAAACTGAACTGCACATATGCAAACTGAAAAATGCCTAACCAAGTGCAAAGCTGTCAAACTGTCAAAAGCTGTCCAAAGAAGATATAGAAAGATATCAAAAGCCAAAAGCTGTCAACAAGTACACAAAAGGCAGAAAACCCGGAAAAGAGATATGCAGAGCAAAACCATAATGCAAGCAACATTTCAAATATTATCCACCACTTTCCAGTCAATACTTTTTCAGAGTAGAAGGTACAGTTTAAGCAAATAAACAATGCTTTTTATCTGTGGAGAGAGAAAGAGAGAGAAGAAAGAGGCTTACAGTTTGTTGAGGCAAGCTAGAGATATAAAAAAGGAATATCAGAACAAGCAGAAAAGGGGGCAGAATATCACAAAAAAACAAGATACCACAACTGTAACATTGCAAACTGCCTCCAACCAGTTCAAACAGCAAGCCTGTAACCAAGCCTGCATCAAGACACAAACCTCTAACCTGCTTCAAACATAAGCCCTTTCAAAAACCTGCTTGCCTCTAACCTGCTTCAAACACAAGCCCTTTCAAAAACCTGCTTGCCTCTAACCTGCTTCAAACAGAAGCCCTTTCAAAATAAGCCTCAAGCCTGTTTCAAGCCATCAAAGCCGGCCTCTAGCCCTGTCAAAGGAAAACTATCTCAAACCTGTTTCTAACACAGAACCATAAGCCTCAAAACACAAACTTGTAAACAAACTGAAGCAAGCCTCTAAACAGAAGCCAACAACAATGAGCCTGTAAATTCCCAACAGTTTTCAAACCAGAAACCCCAACAAACTTTCATCAAAAAGCCCAACCAAAAAAAAATCCAAGCATCAAAAGCCTTAGTCAAACAAAACTAAAACAAGCAGACAATAAACCTGTACCAAATATCCAAATCAAAGCATTCAAACCAACAAAACCCTCAAAATGACTTCATCATAGGGTAGCACATCAGGCAACTCAGAATCGACAACAAGTGTCTTAAAGCATTCAAACCATCAAAACCCTCAGAATGACTTCATCATAGGGTAGCACATCAGGCAACTCAGAATCGACAACAAGTATCTTAGGGCTAGCAAGCAGAAGAAGAAAAGGAGTTTCAGAGGGAAGAAGCTGTACAAGGGTTTTCAGATATTCATCATAAAACCATAAAAGCAAAATACGAGTACCAGGAAAGCTAGCACAACATCATACTCCCTCGCCTCCGGCCGCCTAAGACACCTCCAGTCCCCTCCAGTCCACTCCTCGTCTCCAAAGGTTAATTTCTTCTTCCCTTTTCTTTCACACCTCACACAACAATAATAACATAGAAAATCAGAGCTTGCTAAAAAAGGAAGGGAAATCAATAACATATAAAACTTGAAACCCTAAAAATTGAAAGAACAGAAATCAAACCTTTTCGTGTCGCCGCCTTGCTTGACCATGGAGGGAGGAGGAGTTGACGGTGGCGCCTGGTGGCCATAGGCGGAGAGAAATTTTGTTCAGAAACCATGGCTCAAGGAGACGAAGAAGACGATGATAGAAACAGCGCCGCTCAACACTGTGAACCCTCGTACTGAAATAACAAAGTGAAAACCCTAACAAATGTTGTAAAGTGCCATTGGGCCTGCTCCACATCCAAACGCTTAAGCCCAAGCGAAACTGGCGTGCACCCCGTTTTTTTCCTTGTCTTATTTGCATTTCTTTTGGGCCAGACGTTCTTTTAAAAACCCATTTACTGTTTTATATATTCTCATGTTTTAAAAACCTTTTTTGTTATATTTTTATAACTTATAAAATACAAAAATAATACATTAACCCTTTTATACAAATTTTTCTTAATTGCTTCTTTTTATTTTATTACATTTGAAAAATACATAAATATTAGATTTAATTATGTTAATAGAATTTTTTGTCTTAAAACTCTTTTTAATAAATCTTTTTCATGCATAAAAACATTAATACATAAAAATAGAATTTCTTAAGCATTTTCTTTTCTTTTATTAAATCTTTTGTTTATACATAATCAACAAAAACCCAAAAATAAATAAAATACTTAATATTGCATTAGGTTAACATATTTTTCTCATCATGTGTAAATAATCACATACACTTTCACAAATACTTTTATTTCTCTTTGATTCTTATACTTTGCTATATTTTACATTGAGAATATGACGATTCAATTTGGTTGTAAATATTATTTGGACACTACTATCCTGATAAGACTCATCCCCATTTGTAAACACTTGTACCCCCATTCCCGGATACTTATTTGTAATAGCTTAGACTTTAAATTCCCGCAATTTATCGCTTTCTATATACTGTATAGTAATTAGGGTTTGTATGCGAAGATTCAAAATCAACCGCTAGATAACCTAATACAAGACAAATGCATGAAAACCAAATACACAATTCACACTTGCACCCCTAGGGTAATCCCGCTTGTTGCCTTCAAAAATGGGCCATGTTGCATGTCATGTTTCTTTGGCAAAACAATTCAAATGATCATAGTCCCTCGATGACGCTTTCGAAGTTGCCTAAGAAATGATCAAGTCCATTAAAGGAAAAATTGCCAAAGACACCTGGCACCATTGCATTCATGGTCTATACGATGACCCGCGCCCGTCCCGTTAACATCCTAATACAAGGTTGCTCACCAAATACAATGGTGAAACAACACTGTTAAAAGGGTTAAAACATGAGAAAGATCTTTGAGTACAATAGGGTAGACAACTCTTAGTTACTTGATCAAACTTGCAAAACACACTTGCCTACTTTCAAAACACACTCCACAACACAACTTTCAAAACAACTTTCAAAACTACTTTCAAAAACATTGAAATATCTTTTCAAAAAGACAAACACCTTTGTAAAACATTCGAGTAAAGAATTGTTACAACGGTTGCCTAGACAAGGCATCTTTTTTAAAACATTTTCAAATACACACACACACACCACCATTTCAAGCAATTGAAAATCAAAGGCAAGTGATCTAAAACAAGTAACTAAGAGCCCATGGATAACCATGGATGAAAAGGGTGCTAATACCTTCCCTTTTCATAATCTACCCCCCGAACCCAAGAAAACATCTCAAAGGTTTTTTCCTGTGCTTTTTAACCTTTCCTTTAGGATAAAATAAAAAGTCGGTGGCAACTCTTGCTAAACTGAACAAGTGCGAATACAAACGCAAAACCTCAAGTCAGTTCTCCCACCGTATCACAGAACTGGCGACTCTGTTGGGGATTGAAAGATTTAAAAGTGGGGTTACCTTAGGGTTTAGATCACCTTTACATACTTGCTTTGATTGCTTTACTCTTTGGGTCCTTATTTGGGTTTGTTGTAAATCCTACACCTGGATTTGGGGGCACCTTTTAGGTAAATAGCAATAAAACTGTGAGGGAACTGTGTGGAGTATACCGACATGGTTGAAGCAGTAAGCTATGTTAGTGTGACATATTTGTGAGTACCGGTAACCCTTGAGTTCAATCAAGGAGAGTACGGGGCCGCTGAGTGATGTCATGAAGCACTAACGAACTCTTAGAACCTTAATTGACCATCTTAGCCTTTTTAGGGGTAGTGAGATGACCGACTTTGGTGCAGTCCGAAGTTGGTAGATACTCGATACTACACTCATTGAGGGTTGTTTTCTTGGAATATTTTGGTCGCCAGTTAAGTGGCTAAACCAAAACAATGAACACAGAAAATAATCCAATGATATTGAGCTCCTTAGAACCCGGTTTCTATGTTAGGACAGGATGAGCCAACTAACTTCAAGAGGGTACTTACCTACAAACCCCATGCAAGCCTAAACCTAAGGACTTATTTTCTTTGTGTGAATATGATTACCTGTATATACACTTGCTTTTGCATACATGTACATAACATCATGACATCATACCATAGCATTTTCAATAACCATTTCAAGGATCTCGAGGGTCTTTTGATGCAGGGTTACGTTGAACCGGACGTCTACCAAGGGGCAAGAGGTTTCTCCTCTAAACAAATGCCATCAAAGATCAAGTGCAACAACTTGAATCAGGGGCTATGACCCACTTGACATGGTGAGCTTGATTCTCGTGGAAAGACATCCACCGGTGCAAAGTTCTCCAATCAAAGATCGAAGTTCAACCTCTAACATTTTCTTGTGTTTACCCCAAGAGATCCTTGAAAACATGCATTCACATATCATGCATTGCATCATGACATTTTTTCCTTTTCAGGTTTCCTTATTCTCCTACTGTTTATTTCAGTAAGAGATGGCTCTAGAGAGGACTGTCAAGGATATCCAGGACCAAAATGCTCAGCTTTAGGAAATGTTCTTGAGCCTGTCCTTGGGGCAAGAAGAGGTGAAAGCTCTCCTCACAAGGGGCATGGTCCAGGGGAATTCAAGCAATGCCAGGAGTGATCAGTTGGAGGCACTACAGTCTGAGCTGACTACAATGAGGATCCAAATGATGGGACAACTGGTGGGCCAGATGGCTCTCATCCAAGACTTGGCTCAAAGACAAGAGGAACTCAGAGTTCTCGTCAACCAACTGCTTTGGGACAACCAAGTGGAGCAAACACCTGAGGTTGAAGAGCAAGTCATCATTCAACCCCCTTTGAGATAAGAAGACAAAGGGAAGGCTCCTCTACTTGCTTCAGGGTCACAAGCCCAGCAACAACCACGTCAGCGTCAACGGGGTAATCAGCGTAAGCAAACTACGACGGTAAGACAGTTCACTGAGACTGACATACCGTCATCTCTAATACTGGAGCGCTTGTTGGAGGTCAATCTGACTGCTTTGAGGGATCCTATTCGGAAGCCCAATACCTCCGCTCCTAGCTATCGTCCCGATGCATTTTGTGTATACAACTCCTATAGTCCGGGACACGACACCGACGACTGTTGGGCCTTGAAGAACAAGATTCAAGATCTGATTGACATTGGGGTGCTGAGATTCATGCCCGATGGCGAGATGAAAATCTTCCGTTAAGGATTTCTCCACTTGAATTGACAAGGCTCGAACTGAGAGACTTTTGTTTCATTTGAACTTTCAAGTTGTAATCTCTTTGTTATTCAAACAATTATCTATTAATGTAAAACTTTGTTTCATTAATGCATTGCATATGTTTGTCTTGAATTCATCCATTCGTTTTCACTACTCTTATGTTTTCTTTATGATATTTAACTCTTGATAAAAAGCTACAAGCCTTTAGAAGGAGGATGACGAAACAATACCATATTCTCATACAGTATGCTTTTGAACAGACTTTGCTGATGATGTACAGGCATTTCTTTCAATTCCCAAACACTGGAGTTATAAGGAAGATAATCCCTAGTCAACCCCTTCGAGCCAAAGAAGTAGGAGTTTTCTGTTCTAAACAAATTGAAACCTTTGATTAAACCTGGGGCAGGGTAGTCTCTCAGTTAATTCAAAAAAAGATGCGCATTAAAGTCGCAAACTCTCAGTTCGTAATACAACGAATGACATCAAAAAAAACATTCCTTTGGAACCAAAAGACGGTGATGGTTCTTTATCTCATAGGCAGTCATTACCTATCAAAAGAGAAAAGCCCACTAAGCAAAAACCTACAAAGGAGGCTTAAGAAAGCAGAGGCATCCCGCTGACTGTAATCTCGAAAACAGGAACAATCAGGCAAAAGTTAGGGATAACAAATCAAAAGAAAGAGGTCATTATAAATCCTCAACAAACATGAAAAATGTTGCAAAAAGAAAAAAGGAGATGATGACTGCCCTCCAAATTCAATTGGTGAACCATCACCAAAAGGTCGTTGCAAACTCGAATAGAGTTCAACGCACAATTAACTGAGTTTAGGATTGAAGGACATCACGAAGAGCGGGTGGGTACAAATATACTTTGAGCCTTTATCCTTTGTTTCTTAAACCGTGAACCAAGCCACGTTACAACCCTTCAAAAGTCCTAATTGAAGCACGGGTTAGTTCGAAAGCATACTATTTCAAAAGGTATCCTGACTCCTGTAAGGCTTTGCCCTAAATCTTGTGTTGAATTTGTCTTACAAAATGTTTTCTGCTAAAAAACGCATTTTTCAAAACTTCGAGACAAGCATAAACTTTGCATTATTTGAATATCGTTGTTTGCACATGTTTATTTGTTTGACAGCGAAGAAATTCCTACAGCGAATATTTGGAGGAACGAAAACTCTCTCGGTGAGTAAAATCACTTCAAGAAGGATGACACTTCCATTGACAAATCTCCTATCAACAAGGGGGCATGACATGTCACTATCCAATTAACCTGGGGCAGTCCAGTCAAGGTTTCAACAGATCTTTCAAAGTTCAGTTAACCTGGGGCAGTCCAGTCAAGATTTCAACAAAATCTTTCAAAGCTCAATTAACCTGGGGCAAGTCTCCTTCATCATCACTTGGGGCATTCGAATGTCAAAAGTGTTCAACAATTCCTTCATCACCTGTTGGAAGATACAGTTTCAGATACGCTCCAGACACGGTAGCCATTCTGTCACTCATTCAGATCCAGTTACAGTTTCAGATACACTCCAGACACGGAAGTCATTCTGCTACTCATACAGATCTTAACTCCAAGATACAGTTTCAGATACGCTCCAGACACGGTAGCCATTCTGTCACTCATTCAGATCCTAGTTACAGTTTCAGATACACTCCAAACAAGGAAGTCATTCTGCTACTCATACAGATCTCAACTCCAAGATACAGTTTCAGATACGCTCCAAACACAGTAGCCATTCTGTCACTCATTCAGATCCAGTTACAGTTTCAGATACACTCCAAACAAGGAAGTCATTCTGCTACTCATACATATCTTAACTCCAAGATACAGTTTTAGATACGCTCCAGACACGGTAGCCATTCTGTCACTCATTCAGATCCTAGTTATAGTTTTAGATACACTCCAAACAAGGAAGTCATTCTGCTACTCATACAGATCTCAACTCCAAGATACAGTTTCAGATACGCTCCAAACACAGTAGCCATTCTGTCACTCATTCAGATCCAGTTACAGTTTTAGATACACTCCAAACAAGGAAGTCATTCTGCTACTCATACAGATCTCAACTCCAAGATACAGTTTCAGATACGCTCCAGACACGGTAGCCATTCTGTCACTCATTCACAATATCAGACTACCGCGAAGCCTGGATTATGACCAGATAGTGGTATCTCCTAAGAGCAAGCTATGAAGCCCGGATTCGACCGGATAATAGTTTTATCCCCAACAAGTTATTGTGAAGCCTGGAGATCGACCAGATAGCAGTTAACGGTTAACAGAATGAAGAATCTCATCCTTAAAACCTCAGAAGATTGGTATACTCCCAGTTTCTGACCGTTGACAGAATGAAGATTCTCATCCTTAAAACCTCAGAAGATGGGTATACTCCTAATTTCTGACCCCCAACAGAATGAAGATTCTCATTCTCAAAGTGGCGTACACCCAAGTTCCAGATTAATACCTGTAGCAAGCCACGAAAATATCTGTGGGCGACTGATCTTGGATCAATACCTGAAACCAGCCAGGAAAACCATCTACATGAAGAGATTGAAGATTAATACCTGTAATAAGCCAGGAAAACTATCTTTCTTTCTCAGGTCAGAGATTAATACCTGAAACCAGCCAGGACAACTATCTCGCCGACCGACCTTTTCAAGATCCCAGATCAATACCTACAGCAATCAAAAGATTCTTGCAATCCCCAGCGGAGCTAAAACTTCCAACTATCAATCCCCAAGCAGAGTGAAGACTCTCATTCTCAGTTCCTCACAGGATATTCAGATATTCCCCAGTGAAGATCTCCTTAAGACAGGAATCCCCAGTAGATTGGCGTACAACCCAAGCTCCTGATTCCCCAACGGTGGTCCCAGGACTTCTCATTTTCAACGATTAAAAGATTCTTGCAATCCCCTGCAGCAGTCAAAGATTCACTTTCCCCGATAGCAGTCAAGATTCTATTATCTCCAGCTATCCAGGATTCATCTATCCTCAGCAAGACAACTCATCCGCTTACATGCACATTCATTACATTCATATCATAAGCATTGGTGAAGTACAATTCATTACATCATGACATTGCATACAACTAACTCTTTACCTTTTCAGGAAAGATCAATCAATAGACAACGATTATCATCTTCCGAGATTCCTTCTAGAAATAGTTCAGATGTGACCCAGACATGGCGACATTCTGATACTTATTCCAGATTCCTTCCAGAGACAGTTCAGATGTGACCCAGACATGGCGACATTCTAATACTTATTCCAGATTCCAAAACTTCTGAAAACAGTTTACGAGTTCTCCAGACACGGATGTTAACCTATCGCTTGTTCGGATTCTTCAACCTTTGAAAACAGTTTACGGACGCTTCCCAACATGGATGCTGCTCTATTGCTTATTCAAATTTAACTTCTGAAAACAGTTTACGGGTTCTCCAGACACGGATGTTAACCTATCGCTTGTTCGGATTCTTCAACCTTTGAAAACAGTTTACGGACGCTTCCCAACATGGATGCTGCTCTATTGCTTATTCAACTTCAAGACTTCTGAAAACAGTTTACGGGTTCTCCAGACACGGATGTTAACCTATCGCTTGTTCAGATTCTTCAACCTCTGAAAACAGTTTACGGGTTCTCCAGATACGGATGTTAACCTATCGCTTGTTCAGATTCAAGACTTCTGAACACAGTTTACGGATTCTCCAAACACGGATGTTAATCTATCGCTTGTTCAGATGTAACTTTTGAAAACATTTTACGGATGCTTCCAGATACGGATGTCAATCTATTGCTTATTCAGACCCCCGGTTCAGAGATGTTCCAAAACATGGATACCTTTCTGATACTCACCCACTCACCAATGACATACAGTTCAACAAACATTTCCGGATGGCATCTCTAAGCCCATCCTCCTACCAACAACTTCCAGATGGCATCTCTAAGCCCATCCCCCGACAAGATTCTGTCACATCCCTAGATGGCATCTCTAAGCCCATCACCAAATGGCATCTTTATGCCCATTCCCTCAAAATTACGCTTCGACGAGTGCAAATTTTTTTGGGCACTCTAGTGTCCAATCTCCTTTTACCTTCGAGTCGCGAACGAAAAGCTTGCCAATCTAACTCTTCAGGTTCAAGAAGATTGAACAGGGGCAACTGTTGTACCCCAAAATTTGCCCTCTCTTTTCCACAAGAAATCACAGCTTCGGGCTTTTCCTGATTTTTCAGACTGGCTTAAGAATCGGTCAAACAGACTTTTCTTATCAGTCACACAAAATTAAGGTTTTTCATTGATTTTGAATCAGTCAGACAAAATTAGGGTTTCTTTTGATTTGGCTGAGTTTGGCTCAGGGTTTGATCAGGCAGGCGCTTCTTTGACATTAAATCAAGAACTAGGGTTTGCGCGCGCATTCTCAGAAAGAATTAATTCTACAGTTCTTTTCAACTTACTCTGGGATATGGGTTGAGGCTTCTGATTGAGAGTTTGCAGTGTTTGATTTAATCAGTGAAAAAAAGGACATATGGACGTTTGTTTGATTAACTGTGCAATGTTTTGATTATTCGGAACACCGGACGTTTATTGATTATTTATCATTTCTAAGTTAAAATTATTGGATATTGTCTAGTTATTATAATTCAAGAAATATAAATAATTAAATAAACAATTGAAGAGGAATTAAAAGAGAAATCTGACAAAAAAGATTTGTTTATTCATTTTGAATTGTTTGTTACAGATATTATTTGAATACTGTAAATTCATTTACAGTTATTTACATTAATATTATTACAAATAATTAAAATGAAATAAAGCTATATCCTAAATGTCTTGAAATCTTCATCTTTTAATTACATCCTTTGCTCAACTGATTTTTACCTGCAAAAAGAAAAGGAAGAAGTCAAATGCAGATGAATTTAATTAAAAAGACAGACAGATAACTAAAACTCATCATTAAAAGTGTTGGCCGGAATCAGTTTGTTCGCCCTCTCTGCAAATCACAAGAAAACTCTTGGTTCACAAAGAGGGAAAGAATTTATATGCTTGCGAATATAAAAATGTACAAGGCTGCATAATTGAACCAAATGCACAAGCTACTTGGAAAGGCAAACTAAACTGTCCAGAATATGCCAAACAAACTACAAAGTTCAAACTGAACAAACAATGCACAAAGGCAAACTGAACTGCACATATGCAAACTGAAAAATGCCTAACCAAGTGCAAAGCTGTCAAACTGTCAAAAGCTGTCCAAAGAAGATATAGAAAGATATCAAAAGCCAAAAGCTGTCAACAAGTACACAAAAGGCAGAAAACCTGGAAAAGAGATATGCAGAGCAAAACCATAATGCAAGCAACATTTCAAATATTATCCATCACTTTCCAGTCAACACTTTTTCAGAGTAGAAGGTACAGTTTAAGCAAATAAACAATGCTTTTTATCTGTGGAGAGAGAAAGAGAGAGAAGAAAGAGGCTTACAGTTTGTTGAGGCAAGCTAGAGATATAAAAAAGGAATATTAGAACAAGCAGAAAAGGGGGCAGAATATCACAAAAAAACAAGATACCACAACTGTAACATTGCAAACTGCCTCCAACCAGTTCAAACAGCAAGCCTGTAACCAAGCCTGCATCAAGACACAAACCTCTAACCTGCTTCAAACACAAGCCCTTTCAAAAACCTGCTTGCCTCTAACCTGCTTCAAACACAAGCCCTTTCAAAAACCTGCTTGCCTCTAACCTGCTTCAAACAGAAGCCCTTTCAAAACAAGCCTCAAGCCTGTTTCAAGCCATCAAAGCCGGCCTCTAGCCCTGTCAAAGGAAAACTATCTCAAACCTGTTTCTAACACAGAACCATAAACCTAAAAACACAAACTTGTAAACAAACTGAAGCAAGCCTCTAAACAGAAGCCAACAACAATGAGCCTGTAAATTCCCAACAATTTTCAAACCAGAAACCCCAACAAACTTTCATCAAAAAGCCCAACCAAAAAAAAAGCCAAGCATCAAAAGCCTTAGTCAAACAAAACTAAAACAAGCAGACAATAAACCTGTACCAAATATCCAAATCAAAGCATTCAAACCAACAAAACCCTCAAAATGACTTCATCATAGGGTAGCACATCAGGCAACTCAGAATCGACAACAAGTGTCTTAAAGCATTCAAACCATCAAAACCCTCAGAATGACTTCATCATAAGGTAGCACATCAGGCAAATCAGAATCGACAACAAGTATCTCAGGGCTAGAAAGCAGAACAAGAAAAGGAGTTTCAGAGGGAAGAAGCTGTACAAGGGTTTTCAGATATTCATCATAAAACCATAAAAGCAAAATACGAGTACCAGGAAAGCTAGCACAACATCATACTCCCTCGCCTCCGGCCGCCTAAGACACCTCCAGTCCCCTCCAGTCCACTCCTCGTCTCCAAAGGTTAATTTCTTCTTCCCTTTTCTTTCACACATCACACAACAATAATAACATAGAAAATCAGAGCTTGCTAAAAAAGGAAGGGAAATCAATAACATATAAAACTTGAAACCCTAAAAATTGAAAGAACAGAAATCAAACCTTTTCGTGTCGCCGCCTTGCTTGACCATGGAGGGAGGAGGAGTTGACGGTGGCACCTGGTGGCCATAGGCGGAGAGAAATTTTGTTCAGAAACCATGGCTCAAGGAGACGAAGAAGACGATGATAGAAACGGCGCCGCTCAACACTGTGAACCCTCGTACTGAAATAACAAAGTGAAAACCCTAACAAATGTTGTAAAGTGCCATTGGGCCTGCTCCACATCCAAACGCTTAAGCCCAAGCGAAACTGGCGTGCACCCCCTTTTTTTCCTTGTCTTATTTGCATTTCTTTTGGGCCAGACGTTCTTTTAAAAACCCATTTACTGTTTTATATATTCTCATGTTTTAAAAACCTTTTTTGTTATATTTTTCTAACTTATAAAATACAAAAATAATACATTAACCCTTTTATACAAATTTTTCTTAATTGCTTCTTTTTATTTTATTACATTTGAAAAATACATAAATATTAGATTTAATTAGGTTAATAGAATTTTTTGTCTTAAAACTCTTTTTAATAAATCTTTTTCATGCATAAAAACATTAATACATAAAAATAGAATTTCTTAAGCATTTTCTTTTCTTTTATTAAATCTTTTGTTTATACATAATCAACAAAAACCCAAAAATAAATAAAATACTTAATATTGCATTAGGTTAACATATTTTTCTCATCATGTGTAAATAATCACATACACTTTCACAAATACTTTTATTTCTCTTTGATTCTTATACTTTGCTATATTTTACATTGAGAATATGACGATTCAATTTGGTTGTAAATATTATTTGGACACTACTATCCTGATAAGTCTCATCCCCATTTGTAAACACTTGTACCCCCATTCCCGGATACTTATTTGTAATAGCTTAGACTTTAAATTCCCGCAATTTATCGCTTTCTATATACTGTATAGTAATTAGGGTTTGTATGCGAAGATTCAAAATCAACCTCTAGATAACCTAATACAAGACAAATGAATGAAAACCAAATACACAATTCACACTTGCACCCCTAGGGTAATCCCGCTTGTTGCCTTCAAAAATGGGCCATGTTGCATGTCAAGTTTCTTTGGCAAAACAATTCAAATGATCATAGTCCCTCGATGACGCTTTCGAAGTTGCCTAAGAAATGATCAAGTCCCTTAAAGGAAAAATTGCCAAAGACACCTGGCACCATTGCATTCATGGTCTATACGATGACCCGCGCCCATCCCGTTAACATCCTAATACAAGGTTGCTCACCAAATACAATGGTGAAACAACACTGTTAAAAGGGTTAAAACATGAGAAAGATCTTTGAGTACAATAGGGTAGACAACTCTTAGTTACTTGATCAAACTTGCAAAACACACTTGCCTACTTTCAAAACACACTCCACAACATAACTTTCAAAACAACTTTCAAAACTACTTTCAAAAACATTGAAATATCTTTTCAAAAAGACAAACACCTTTGTAAAACATTCGAGTAAAGAATTGTTACAACGGTTGCCTAGACAAGGCATCTTTTTTAAAACATTTTCAAATACACACACACACCACCATTTCAAGCAATTGAAAATCAAAGGCAAGTGATCTAAAACAAGTAACTAAGAGCCCATGGATAACCATGGATGAAAAGGGTGCTAATACCTTCCCTTTTCATAATCTACCCCCCGAACCCAAGAAAACATCTCAAAGGTTTTTTCCTATGCTTTTTAACCTTTCCTTTAGGATAAAATAAAAAGTCGGTGGCAACTCTTGCTAAACCGAACAAGTGCGAATACAAACGCAAAACCTCAAGTCAGTTCTCCCACCGTATCACAGAACTGGCGACTCTGTTGGGGATTGAAAGATTTAAAAGTGGGGTTACCTTAGGGTTTAGATCACCTTTACATACTTGCTTTGATTGCTTTACTCTTTGGGTCCTTATTTGGGTTTGTTGTAAATCCTACACCTGGATTTGGGGGCACCTTTTAGGTAAATAGCAATAAAACTGTGAGGGAACTGTGTGGAGTATACCGACATGGTTGAAGCAGTAAGCTATGTTAGTGTGACATATTTGTGAGTACCGGTAACCCTTGAGTTCAATCAAGGAGAGTACGGGGCCGCTGAGTGATGTCATGAAGCACTAACGAACTCTTAGAACCTTAATTGACCATCTTAGCCTTTTTAGGGGTAGTGAGATGACCGACTTTGGTGCAGTCCGAAGTTGGTAGATACTCGATACTACACTCATTGAGGGTTGTTTTCTTGGAATATTTTGGTCGCCAGTTAAGTGGCTAAACCAAAACAATGAACACAGAAAATAATCCAATGATATTGAGCTCCTTAGAACCCGGTTTCTATGTTAGGACAGGATGAGCCAACTAACTTCAAGAGGGTACTTACCTACAAACCCCATGCAAGCCTAAACCTAAGGACTTATTTTCTTTGTGTGAATATGATTACCTGTATATACACTTGCTTTTGCATACATGTACATAACATCATGACATCATACCATAGCATTTTCAATAACCATTTCAAGGATCTCGAGGGTCTTTTGATGCAGGGTTACGTTGAACCGGACGTCTACCAAGGGGCAAGAGGTTTCTCCTCTAAACAAATGCCATCAAAGATCAAGTGCAACAACTTGAATCAGGGGCTATGACCCACTTGACATGGTGAGCTTGATTCTCGTGGAAAGACATCCACCGGTGCAAAGTTCTCCAATCAAAGATCGAAGTTCAACCTCTAACATTTTCTTGTGTTTACCCCAAGAGATCCTTGAAAACATGCATTCACATATCATGCATTGCATCATGACATTTTTTCCTTTTCAGGTTTCCTTATTCTCCTACTGTTTATTTCAGTAAGAGATGGCTCTAGAGAGGACTGTCAAGGATATCCAGGACCAAAATGCTCAGCTTTAGGAAATGTTCTTGAGCCTGTCCTTGGGGCAAGAAGAGGTGAAAGCTCTCCTCACAAGGGGCATGGTCCAGGGGAATTCAAGCAATGCCAGGAGTGATCAGTTGGAGGCACTACAGTCTGAGCTGACTACAATGAGGATCCAAATGATGGGACAACTGGTGGGCCAGATGGCTCTCATCCAAGACTTGGCTCAAAGACAAGAGGAACTCAGAGTTCTCGTCAACCAACTGCTTTGGGACAACCAAGTGGAGCAAACACCTGAGGTTGAAGAGCAAGTCATCATTCAACCCCCTTTGAGATAAGAAGACAAAGGGAAGGCTCCTCTACTTGCTTCAGGGTCACAAGCCCAGCAACAACCACGTCAGCGTCAACGGGGTAATCAGCGTAAGCAAACTACGACGGTAAGACAGTTCACTGAGACTGACATACCGTCATCTCTAATACTGGAGCGCTTGTTGGAGGTCAATCTGACTGCTTTGAGGGATCCTATTCGGAAGCCCAATACCTCCGCTCCTAGCTATCGTCCCGATGCATTTTGTGTATACAACTCCTATAGTCCGGGACACGACACCGACGACTGTTGGGCCTTGAAGAACAAGATTCAAGATCTGATTGACATTGGGGTGCTGAGATTCATGCCCGATGGCGAGATGAAAATCTTCCGTTAAGGATTT
Source organism: Vicia faba (assembly GCA_948472305.1). NCBI lineage: Eukaryota > Viridiplantae > Streptophyta > Magnoliopsida > Fabales > Fabaceae > Vicia > Vicia faba. The sequence continues at coordinate 775,030,349 of OX451739.1, read as the reverse complement.
CTCCACTTGAATTGACAAGGCTCGAACTGAGAGACTTTTGTTTCATTTGAACTTTCAAGTTGTAATCTCTTTGTTATTCAAACAATTATCTATTAATGTAAAACTTTGTTTCATTAATGCATTGCATATGTTTGTCTTGAATTCATCCATTCGTTTTCACTACTCTTATGTTTTCTTTATGATATTTAACTCTTGATAAAAAGCTACAAGCCTTTAGAAGGAGGATGACGAAACAATACCATATTCTCATACAGTATGCTTTTGAACAGACTTTGCTGATGATGTACAGGCATTTCTTTCAATTCCCAAACACTGGAGTTATAAGGAAGATAATCCCTAGTCAACCCCTTCGAGCCAAAGAAGTAGGAGTTTTCTGTTCTAAACAAATTGAAACCTTTGATTAAACCTGGGGCAGGGTAGTCTCTCAGTTAATTCAAAAAAAGATGCGCATTAAAGTCGCAAACTCTCAGTTCGTAATACAACGAATGACATCAAAAAAAACATTCCTTTGGAACCAAAAGACGGTGATGGTTCTTTATCTCATAGGCAGTCATTACCTATCAAAAGAGAAAAGCCCACTAAGCAAAAACCTACAAAGGAGGCTTAAGAAAGCAGAGGCATCCCGCTGACTGTAATCTCGAAAACAGGAACAATCAGGCAAAAGTTAGGGATAACAAATCAAAAGAAAGAGGTCATTATAAATCCTCAACAAACATGAAAAATGTTGCAAAAAGAAAAAAGGAGATGATGACTGCCCTCCAAATTCAATTGGTGAACCATCACCAAAAGGTCGTTGCAAACTCGAATAGAGTTCAACGCACAATTAACTGAGTTTAGGATTGAAGGACATCACGAAGAGCGGGTGGGTACAAATATACTTTGAGCCTTTATCCTTTGTTTCTTAAACCGTGAACCAAGCCACGTTACAACCCTTCAAAAGTCCTAATTGAAGCACGGGTTAGTTCGAAAGCATACTATTTCAAAAGGTATCCTGACTCCTGTAAGGCTTTGCCCTAAATCTTGTGTTGAATTTGTCTTACAAAATGTTTTCTGCTAAAAAACGCATTTTTCAAAACTTCGAGACAAGCATAAACTTTGCATTATTTGAATATCGTTGTTTGCACATGTTTATTTGTTTGACAGCGAAGAAATTCCTACAGCGAATATTTGGAGGAACGAAAACTCTCTCGGTGAGTAAAATCACTTCAAGAAGGATGACACTTCCATTGACAAATCTCCTATCAACAAGGGGGCATGACATGTCACTATCCAATTAACCTGGGGCAGTCCAGTCAAGGTTTCAACAGATCTTTCAAAGTTCAGTTAACCTGGGGCAGTCCAGTCAAGATTTCAACAAAATCTTTCAAAGCTCAATTAACCTGGGGCAAGTCTCCTTCATCATCACTTGGGGCATTCGAATGTCAAAAGTGTTCAACAATTCCTTCATCACCTGTTGGAAGATACAGTTTCAGATACGCTCCAGACACGGTAGCCATTCTGTCACTCATTCAGATCCAGTTACAGTTTCAGATACACTCCAGACACGGAAGTCATTCTGCTACTCATACAGATCTTAACTCCAAGATACAGTTTCAGATACGCTCCAGACACGGTAGCCATTCTGTCACTCATTCAGATCCTAGTTACAGTTTCAGATACACTCCAAACAAGGAAGTCATTCTGCTACTCATACAGATCTCAACTCCAAGATACAGTTTCAGATATGCTCCAAACACAGTAGCCATTCTGTCACTCATTCAGATCCAGTTACAGTTTCAGATACACTCCAAACAAGGAAGTCATTCTGCTACTCATACATATCTTAACTCCAAGATACAGTTTCAGATACGCTCCAGACACGGTAGCCATTCTGTCACTCATTCAGATCCTAGTTATAGTTTTAGATACACTCCAAACAAGGAAGTCATTCTGCTACTCATACAGATCTCAACTCCAAGATACAGTTTCAGATACGCTCCAAACACAGTAGCCATTCTGTCACTCATTCAGATCCAGTTACAGTTTTAGATACACTCCAAACAAGGAAGTCATTCTGCTACTCATACAGATCTCAACTCCAAGATACAGTTTCAGATACGCTCCAGACACGGTAGCCATTCTGTCACTCATTCACAATATCAGACTACCGCGAAGCCTGGATTATGACCAGATAGTGGTATCTCCTAAGAGCAAGCTATGAAGCCCGGATTCGACCGGATAATAGTTTTATCCCCAACAAGTTATTGTGAAGCCTGGAGATCGACCAGATAGCAGTTAACGGTTAACAGAATGAAGAATCTCATCCTTAAAACCTCAGAAGATTGGTATACTCCCAGTTTCTGACCGTTGACAGAATGAAGATTCTCATCCTTAAAACCTCAGAAGATGGGTATACTCCTAATTTCTGACCCCCAACAGAATGAAGATTCTCATTCTCAAAGTGGCGTACACCCAAGTTCCAGATTAATACCTGTAGCAAGCCACGAAAATATCTGTGGGCGACTGATCTTGGATCAATACCTGAAACCAGCCAGGAAAACCATCTACATGAAGAGATTGAAGATTAATACCTGTAACAAGCCAGGAAAACTATCTTTCTTTCTCAGGTCAGAGATTAATACCTGAAACCAGCCAGGACAACTATCTCGCCGACCGACCTTTTCAAGATCCCAGATCAATACCTACAGCAATCAAAAGATTCTTGCAATCCCCAGCGGAGCTAAAACTTCCAACTATCAATCCCCAAGCAGAGTGAAGACTCTCATTCTCAGTTCCTCACAGGATATTCAGATATTCCCCAGTGAAGATCTCCTTAAGACAGGAATCCCCAGTAGATTGGCGTACAACCCAAGCTCCTGATTCCCCAACGGTGGTCCCAGGACTTCTCATTTTCAACGATTAAAAGATTCTTGCAATCCCCTGCAGCAGTCAAAGATTCACTTTCCCCGATAGCAGTCAAGATTCTATTATCTCCAGCTATCCAGGATTCATCTATCCTCAGCAAGACAACTCATCCGCTTACATGCACATTCATTACATTCATATCATAAGCATTGATGAAGTACAATTCATTACATCATGACATTGCATACAACTAACTCTTTACCTTTTCAGGAAAGATCAATCAATAGACAACGATTATCATCTTCCGAGATTCCTTCTAGAAATAGTTCAGATGTGACCCAGACATGGCGACATTCTGATACTTATTCCAGATTCCTTCCAGAGACAGTTCAGATGTGACCCAGACATGGCGACATTCTAATACTTATTCCAGATTCCAAAACTTCTGAAAACAGTTTACGAGTTCTCCAGACACGGATGTTAACCTATCGCTTGTTCGGATTCTTCAACCTTTGAAAACAGTTTACGGACGCTTCCCAACATGGATGCTGCTCTATTGCTTATTCAAATTTAACTTCTGAAAACAGTTTACGGGTTCTCCAGACACGGATGTTAACCTATCGCTTGTTCGGATTCTTCAACCTTTGAAAACAGTTTACGGACGCTTCCCAACATGGATGCTGCTCTATTGCTTATTCAACTTCAAGACTTCTGAAAACAGTTTACGGGTTCTCCAGACACGGATGTTAACCTATCGCTTGTTCAGATTCTTCAACCTCTGAAAACAGTTTACGGGTTCTCCAGATACGGATGTTAACCTATCGCTTGTTCAGATTCAAGACTTCTGAACACAGTTTACGGATTCTCCAAACACGGATGTTAATCTATCGCTTGTTCAGATGTAACTTTTGAAAACAGTTTACGGATGCTTCCAGATACGGATGTCAATCTATTGCTTATTCAGACCCCCGGTTCAGAGATGTTCCAAAACATGGATACCTTTCTGATACTCACCCACTCACCAATGACATACAGTTCAACAAACATTTCCAGATGGCATCTCTAAGCCCATCCTCCTACCAACAACTTCCAGATGGCATCTCTAAGCCCATCCCCCGACAAGATTCTGTCACATCCCTAGATGGCATCTCTAAGCCCATCACCAAATGGCATCTTTATGCCCATTCCCTCAAAATTACGCTTCGACGAGTGCAAATTTTTTTGGGCACTCTAGTGTCCAATCTCCTTTTACCTTCGAGTCGCGAACGAAAAGCTTGCCAATCTAACTCTTCAGGTTCAAGAAGATTGAACAGGGGCAACTGTTGTACCCCAAAATTTGCCCTCTCTTTTCCACAAGAAATCACAGCTTCGGGCTTTTCCTGATTTTTCAGACTGGCTTAAGAATCGGTCAAACAGACTTTTCTTATCAGTCACACAAAATTAGGGTTTTTCATTGATTTTGAATCAGTCAGACAAAATTAGGGTTTCTTTTGATTTGGCTGAGTTTGGCTCAGGGTTTGATCAGGCAGGCGCTTCTTTGACATTAAATCAAGAACTAGGGTTTGCGCGCGCATTCTCAGAAAGAATTAATTCTACAGTTCTTTTCAACTTACTCTGGGATATGGGTTGAGGCTTCTGATTGAGAGTTTGCAGTGTTTGATTTAATCAGTGAAAAAAAGGACATATGGACGTTTGTTTGATTAACTGTGCAATGTTTTGATTATTCGGAACACCGGACGTTTATTGATTATTTATCATTTCTAAGTTAAAATTATTGGATATTGTCTAGTTATTATAATTCAAGAAATATAAATAATTAAATAAACAATTGAAGAGGAATTAAAAGAGAAATCTGACAAAAAAGATTTGTTTATTCATTTTGAATTGTTTGTTACAGATATTATTTGAATACTGTAAATTCATTTACAGTTATTTACATTAATATTATTACAAATAATTAAAATGAATTAAAGCTATATCCTAAATGTCTTGAAATCTTCATCTTTTAATTACATCCTTTGCTCAACTGATTTTTACCTGCAAAAAGAAAAGGAAGAAGTCAAATGCAGATGAATTTAATTAAAAAGACAGACAGATAACTAAAACTCATCATTAAAAGTGTTGGCCGGAATCAGTTTGTTCGCCCTCTCTGCAAATCACAAGAAAACTCTTGGTTCACAAAGAGGGAAAGAATTTATATGCTTGCGAATATAAAAATGTACAAGGCTGCATAATTGAACCAAATGCACAAGCTACTTGGAAAGGCAAACTAAACTGTCCAGAATATGCCAAACAAACTACAAAGTTCAAACTGAACAAACAATGCACAAAGGCAAACTGAACTGCACATATGCAAACTGAAAAATGCCTAACCAAGTGCAAAGCTGTCAAACTGTCAAAAGCTGTCCAAAGAAGATATAGAAAGATATCAAAAGCCAAAAGCTGTCAACAAGTACACAAAAGGCAGAAAACCTGGAAAAGAGATATGCAGAGCAAAACCATAATGCAAGCAACATTTCAAATATTATCCATCACTTTCCAGTCAACACTTTTTCAGAGTAGAAGGTACAGTTTAAGCAAATAAACAATGCTTTTTATCTGTGGAGAGAGAAAGAGAGAGAAGAAAGAGGCTTACAGTTTGTTGAGGCAAGCTAGAGATATAAAAAAGGAATATTAGAACAAGCAGAAAAGGGGGCAGAATATCACAAAAAAACAAGATACCACAACTGTAACATTGCAAACTGCCTCCAACCAGTTCAAACAGCAAGCCTGTAACCAAGCCTGCATCAAGACACAAACCTCTAACCTGCTTCAAACACAAGCCCTTTCAAAAACCTGCTTGCCTCTAACCTGCTTCAAACACAAGCCCTTTCAAAAACCTGCTTGCCTCTAACCTGCTTCAAACAGAAGCCCTTTCAAAACAAGCCTCAAGCCTGTTTCAAGCCATCAAAGCCGGCCTCTAGCCCTGTCAAAGGAAAACTATCTCAAACCTGTTTCTAACACAGAACCATAAACCTAAAAACACAAACTTGTAAACAAACTGAAGCAAGCCTCTAAACAGAAGCCAACAACAATGAGCCTGTAAATTCCCAACAATTTTCAAACCAGAAACCCCAACAAACTTTCATCAAAAAGCCCAACCAAAAAAAAAGCCAAGCATCAAAAGCCTTAGTCAAACAAAACTAAAACAAGCAGACAATAAACCTGTACCAAATATCCAAATCAAAGCATTCAAACCAACAAAACCCTCAAAATGACTTCATCATAGGGTAGCACATCAGGCAACTCAGAATCGACAACAAGTGTCTTAAAGCATTCAAACCATCAAAACCCTCAGAATGACTTCATCATAAGGTAGCACATCAGGCAAATCAGAATCGACAACAAGTATCTCAGGGCTAGAAAGCAGAACAAGAAAAGGAGTTTCAGAGGGAAGAAGCTGTACAAGGGTTTTCAGATATTCATCATAAAACCATAAAAGCAAAATACGAGTACCAGGAAAGCTAGCACAACATCATACTCCCTCGCCTCCGGCCGCCTAAGACACCTCCAGTCCCCTCCAGTCCACTCCTCGTCTCCAAAGGTTAATTTCTTCTTCCCTTTTCTTTCACACATCACACAACAATAATAACATAGAAAATCAGAGCTTGCTAAAAAAGGAAGGGAAATCAATAACATATAAAACTTGAAACCCTAAAAATTGAAAGAACAGAAATCAAACCTTTTCGTGTCGCCGCCTTGCTTGACCATGGAGGGAGGAGGAGTTGACGGTGGCACCTGGTGGCCATAGGCGGAGAGAAATTTTGTTCAGAAACCATGGCTCAAGGAGACGAAGAAGACGATGATAGAAACGGCGCCGCTCAACACTGTGAACCCTCGTACTGAAATAACAAAGTGAAAACCCTAACAAATGTTGTAAAGTGCCATTGGGCCTGCTCCACATCCAAACGCTTAAGCCCAAGCGAAACTGGCGTGCACCCCCTTTTTTTCCTTGTCTTATTTGCATTTCTTTTGGGCCAGACGTTCTTTTAAAAACCCATTTACTGTTTTATATATTCTCATGTTTTAAAAACCTTTTTTGTTATATTTTTCTAACTTATAAAATACAAAAATAATACATTAACCCTTTTATACAAATTTTTCTTAATTGCTTCTTTTTATTTTATTACATTTGAAAAATACATAAATATTAGATTTAATTAGGTTAATAGAATTTTTTGTCTTAAAACTCTTTTTAATAAATCTTTTTCATGCATAAAAACATTAATACATAAAAATAGAATTTCTTAAGCATTTTCTTTTCTTTTATTAAATCTTTTGTTTATACATAATCAACAAAAACCCAAAAATAAATAAAATACTTAATATTGCATTAGGTTAACATATTTTTCTCATCATGTGTAAATAATCACATACACTTTCACAAATACTTTTATTTCTCTTTGATTCTTATACTTTGCTATATTTTACATTGAGAATATGACGATTCAATTTGGTTGTAAATATTATTTGGACACTACTATCCTGATAAGTCTCATCCCCATTTGTAAACACTTGTACCCCCATTCCCGGATACTTATTTGTAATAGCTTAGACTTTAAATTCCCGCAATTTATCGCTTTCTATATACTGTATAGTAATTAGGGTTTGTATGCGAAGATTCAAAATCAACCTCTAGATAACCTAATACAAGACAAATGAATGAAAACCAAATACACAATTCACACTTGCACCCCTAGGGTAATCCCGCTTGTTGCCTTCAAAAATGGGCCATGTTGCATGTCAAGTTTCTTTGGCAAAACAATTCAAATGATCATAGTCCCTCGATGACGCTTTCGAAGTTGCCTAAGAAATGATCAAGTCCCTTAAAGGAAAAATTGCCAAAGACACCTGGCACCATTGCATTCATGGTCTATACGATGACCCGCGCCCATCCCGTTAACATCCTAATACAAGGTTGCTCACCAAATACAATGGTGAAACAACACTGTTAAAAGGGTTAAAACATGAGAAAGATCTTTGAGTACAATAGGGTAGACAACTCTTAGTTACTTGATCAAACTTGCAAAACACACTTGCCTACTTTCAAAACACACTCCACAACACAACTTTCAAAACAACTTTCAAAACTACTTTCAAAAACATTGAAATATCTTTTCAAAAAGACAAACACCTTTGTAAAACATTCGAGTAAAGAATTGTTACAACGGTTGCCTAGACAAGGCATCTTTTTTAAAACATTTTCAAATACACACACACACCACCATTTCAAGCAATTGAAAATCAAAGGCAAGTGATCTAAAACAAGTAACTAAGAGCCCATGGATAACCATGGATGAAAAGGGTGCTAATACCTTCCCTTTTCATAATCTACCCCCCGAACCCAAGAAAACATCTCAATGGTTTTTTCCTGTGCTTTTTAACCTTTCCTCTAGGATAAAATAAAAAGTCGGTGGCGACTCTTGCTAAACCGAACAAGTGCGAATACAAACGCAAAACCTCAAGTCAGTTCTCCCACCGTATCACACTGGGTATCAATTTTTTGTGTGTATATTATATGGATTGTATGTTATATGATCCAAACAGTGTGATACTAATTCACTAACATTCGAAAATGCATTTGCAAAGAAATTTAATTGTATAATAGGGCGTAGTTCAAAAACAAATGAATTATATATGTGTGGGTTGTGTTCGGAAATACATTTTTGAAATTTGGGAGTAATTTCAAAAATTCACACGGTGCACTAGAAGCTTATGGGATGCATTAATAAATCTCCTACAATTATTACACACTGGCGATGACTATGGATCAATGTTGTATCTTAAAAGTGATTATAATTCATGCAAGAGAATAGCATAATAACAAGTTATGTCGCTAATTTTTTTTAATGTCAAAAACAATTTTTTTTAAAATTCCATCAATAAATTCAGGAGACACAATATTATTATGCATTATATTTTCATTTTTTTGGTAAAATATTCATTGCATTGCATGTGGTGTTAGAAAATCAAATGTGACAAATGAAAATGATATATAAAAATAAAAATATATCGATTGTTAGAACACAATTTTTCATGTTTGGTAGTTTGCTTGAAGCAATTTTGAAGGTTGTTTGTCCCATAGTAAACTTCAATCTCACAAATGAGCAAATCACAATCAAATCCACATGTAAGCTTTTTTCCTATCTACCCGTGTGCCATAATATTTGTTAGCCTAAGTGTTGATATTATTTTCTCTGGGTCAGCCAAAAAATTCACATGTGTTTCTTTTTACATATACTCATGTCATCTTAAACATATAAAAAATGACTTTCCTAACAGAGTCATGCCAATATTTGAAGAAAGTAAGCTCCTTCTAATGATTTGTGTGCTCCCTAAAGGTGTCCAGACACGTCTTACGATAAATAGGGTAAACTGTAACATCCTATTTTTTCATTGGTAAATTAATAAAACCAGAGTAAATTAATTTTTAAATTAAAAACATCAAGGATAGGATGCCACATTTTCAACACATCAAAAATCTTCTCAAGTATAAATAATCAGATACATAACACACTTCCAGATGAACGAACGACACTTTTCAACATAGTTCACAATTTCAACTTTATTAACGCAATAAAAAGAATTCAAGTTTATCATTAAAACAATCCTCAACCATCATCAAACAATATTTAATCCAATAAATGGGAGTTTATAATACTCCAACATAATCACCAAAACAAAACAACGAAGTGACAAAGTAAATAAGTGTTCATCCCCCTCCCCCCAGTGTTACGTATCATAGCTCTAACGCCAATTCAAAAACAAGAAGAGCAACCTCCTCTAAACTTCACGACTTCGGATTACTCCTGATTATCTGCATGTTACTCACGTAGAGGCAACATTCAAATAGAAAGGGTGAGATATCATAATAATATAAAAAAACATAATAATGAGTACATAACAATTCAAATACACAATTATACTTCTTTACCTCACACCTTTGCTTCATTCATTGTACCACATGGTACATCAATATACAATCAAATACATTAATAACACATAACATCCATCATGACATAATTCATACTACTTAAAAATCCAAAAACATCAAATTATTAATAATGCAATGTGTGATACGGTGGGAAGAACTGACTGTTTTTTGGAATGCTGGTTTGCGTTTTACGTTTGTATTCGCAAAATGTCGCGGTAAGCAAGAGTCGCCACTGACTTTTATTTTATCCAACAAGGAAAGGAAAAAAGCACATAAAAATTCCTTTTTCGAGATTTTCTAGGTACGGGGGGTAGATTATAGAAAGGGAAGGTATTAGCACCCTTTCTATCCATGGTTATCCATGGGCTCTTAGGTACTTGCTTAATTGTTTTCAAAATTGTTTTCTTTGTGCTCATGGATTTGAAAAAGTTTTTGTTTGAAACTTCGATTTAACTCTTGCTTCTATCCTCAAGAGTGTAATGAAGTGTTTTGAAAACTTTGTTCGAAAAGTGTAAGTGTGAAGAGTTTTGTTTTGAAAGAGCAAGTATCTAAGAACTATATACCTACTCGAAAAAGGAATCGTTCTATGCTAATTTCCTTTAGACTATGCTATCCCACTATTAGTGAGTAGGTAGCATCGTCGTTGGAGTTTAAGGGTCAATTCGAACGAGAGACAGACGGTCACTAAAGCAATGTTAGGATGCCTTAGCGGTAACCCTAATGTCTTAGATCATTTATTCGAGGAAATGATATCCGAGGCAACCATTTCGAGGCAACTATGATCTTTTAGACAAGAGGACGACCTCTAAAACAACCTATACTTAATGACCGTGTACGAAGGCAACCAAGTGGGGTATACCCTAGGAGTGCGCATGTACGAGTATGTCATTTTCAGTTATTTTATCTTTGCACATATTAAGGGTGATCTAATTTGATTTTAAGATTAAGCATTCAGTCTTGTCATGCAAACCCTATTATCAAACATCTAGCAGTTATAATTTGCGGAAATTAAAATGCGGAAATTAAATTACAAGGCGTCCGGTATTTACATCGCCAAAAGCAACCCTTTGAAAATAAAATAATGCGATAAAAATAAATAAATGTCCTATTTAACTATTACAATCCGTAAGCAGGTACATAATTGGATAAAGAAAAATAAAGCGCGACGCGAAATTAAATCGGATCTAAGATTAGGGTTTTGACCCTTTTTAAAGAAAATGTTTTTTTGTTGTTTTGTTTATTTTAAAAAAAGAAATTAAATCCTAAATTAAATAACTAAATTAAATATTAAATTAATTAAATGAAAAATAAATTATTTTTGGAGTTTTTATTAATTTAAGAAAGAAACTAAAAAATAATTAAATGAAATAAAACCTAATTAATTCTAATTAATTTTAGATATTTACAAAAATAAATTAAAGTTTCCTAGAATAAAAAAAACCTAAATTAATTAATTAGTATTTATAAAAAATAATTCTGAAATTTATTGGGTAAAAATATATTTTGATGATTTTTTGATAAAAGGAAAAATTATGATTGGTTAGTAATTAATTCAAATAAAGTAATTAAATTAAATAAACAAAATAAATAAAAAAAGGAGGAGGAATGGGCCTGATTAGTAGGTGTTAGAAGCAATTTCCTTGGCCCATTAAGCTGGCTCGTTTAACCATCTGGGATCCAGTGTGGGCGCATTGACTTGGCTCTTGGTGGACCTCCAACATGGACCACCAGATCTGGCCCTTTGGCCATCTGGCGCTTGAATCGTGAGGGAGTATGGTGGGGATATGGACTGGTGCGTGCATGGGAAAGCCTGAAAACAAAAATCATTGAGAAAGGGGGGGACCTGGGATTCGAACCCAGGTCCTGAAGGAGAATGCATCATTCGCTTGCCACCATACCACATTGCTTTGTTTGTTAGAATAATAGGTATTAATAATAATATAAGAAAACAAACCAAATGCCAGAAAAATAAAAAAAAGCGCGTAATATTTGAACTGGCTAATGGATGGACGACACGTTTTCATCCCTGTCCTCCCAACGCTGTAACTTTACCTGCGGATTTTTATCCGCAACTAAAAGCGCAACTTCGTTCCATAATCTCACTCAGGCCATAAAAATGATTCTTAAGGGCATGGTCGTGTTCGTCTCAACCTCCTGGATACAACCATGTCCATCATATATCTCAATTTTACCTGAAACAAAAATCCCTAAAAACAGAAGCAAAACCCTAGCCATGGCGTTCATGATACAGATCATATAAATCAAATTGGTTATTGCCATAGTTTGCAAATGATGCGAGGGTCAAGAATATGCAGTTATTTCATTCAATGGATGCAAGAATAGTGATTTGCAATTTCAAGAAGGAAGCGGATCCGTGATATACTTACAGTGCTTTAGAACGCTTGAAAACGCGTGGTTAGGATTGTAATAGCTTCTGGAGATGGCCAACAATCGATTGAGACAACTCTCGAATCCTGAAAATGCCTCTAACCTTGATTTTGATATCCCACTTTTTTGTGATTTTGCAAGTTTTTGTTCTGCCTCTACCAATGCTCTCCAACCCAAATTTTCGTGTCTTTTGCTTGCTTATGTAATGCACATTGGATTAGGGTAACAAATTTGGTCCAAATCTCTCCATATTGATGATTGCATATTTGATTTGATTCTTCCATAAAAGCTTTCCAAACTTGGCCTAAATCACATCTTTTTGTAACCAATGCCTTTGATACGAATTTGATTGAAATAATAGCTATATTTGGAGCCTGAAATAGCCAAAAAAATCATGTGTTATAAATGCTTTAGATTTTATGTGATTTTATTTGATTTAAAATGAATTAATTCAAATAAAAATCAAATTAAATAATAAAAATGTGATATGGGCACATGGCTGGAGCTAGGGCACGTGGGCAATAAGGCAAACTCAAATCAAGTGAAAAAGAATGGGCCCATTTAGCAAAATTTGAAGTTTTGGGGATAGTTGACTTTTGGCAATTTTGCAAAAAGGTCCAACTTCAACAATGCATAACTTCTTCAATTTTGAACTTTTGGAAGTGTTCTTAGACTTTTTAGAAAGCTTGAGATGTCCTCTAACCAACCCTTTTGGTATCATCTCATTTTGATATTCCATGCTCAAGTTAGAAGCTTTGACAAAAAAGGTGTTTTTGTTGACTTTTCAAAATGACCTATAATGTCCAAATTCATAACTTCTTGTGAGTGCATATTTTTAACTTGGGGTATGAATATGGATTGTAGGGAATTGCATCATATTAAAAATGAGCTTTGGATGGGTCATTCCTCATAAATTATGAGAAAGTTATGCTTGGTCAAAGTTGAGTTAACTTTTCCTACAAAACCCTAATTTAGCAACTTTTGAGTCTTGATGAATTATGAGCAATCCTTGATGAATCATGATCAAACCTTGATAAAATTATGAAATATACTTCAAAATGAGAATGTTGACAAAAATATTGAAGTTTGACTGTATTTGGGTCACAGTTGACTTTTGCCCTAGCACAATCGATTTTTGGATCTTTGATCAATTGACTGAGCAAACTTCCTCTGCAAGGCTTGAAATTTGACATGGATGATCTTGAGAACATATTAGGACATTAGGGAGAACTTGAGATCATTTTGACTCAAATATCTTGATGCAACACAAAACCCTAATTTGGGGTAGACTGCCTTAGGAGAGAGCTTGTCTGACTAACCGTTGAGCTACCTTGAGCCACTTGGAGATTTTTCTTGCATTGTTTTGAGAAATATGAGAGGGAAAATTTTGGGGTACAACATCTGCCCCTGTTCAATCTTCTTAAAACTTAGGATGTAGATTGGCTTTCATGCCTTTCGTGATCCAAAGGTGGAAGATGATTGAACAGTAGAGTGCCCAGAAATTTGCACTCGCATGAAGTGGTAGTTGCTTCGTGATGTCAATAATGGGCTTAAAAATTCCATTTGGAGGAGTGTCGATCGCATAAGAGATTCCTTAGCGAGAGCTTTCATACCTACTGTTGAGGAAGATTCCGCTGGGGAAGTCTGGTCTTTGTTGAGATTTAGGAACTTGTCTGTACTTCAACTGAGAGAACATCTCTGCTGAGTTTTAAGAACTTGTCCGTAATTCAACTGGGGGGAAACATCTGTAAGTTCAGATGCGCCTAAGAGGGGGGGGGGGGGGGAGGTGAATTAGGTTCTTTAAAACTTTTTCTGAATTGTATGAATATTTTTTCAAATGTTTCTTTTCTTTCTTTTTGTGATAAGTGATGAAAGTAGTAAATGCAGAAAGTAAAGAACACAATGATGTATCCTGGTTCCCCTCACAGTCCGAGAGTACTCCAGTCCCCTTTAAACATGAAAGAGATTTCCTTATTGTTGGTAATTTGTACAAGACTACCTAACAAGCCAAGAACAATCCTCTTGGATTTTCACTAAGACCACAAAGAGAACAATCCTCCCTAAGTGTCTTTCTTGTTTCCAACAATCCTGAAAACAAGTACAATAGTTTGTTTTGATTTGTATAAGAGTTTGAAAGTGTAAGAGAAATGTCAATCACTTGATTGATCTTTTCTTATCAATATGAAATTTAAGATGGAATACTCTTCTAAGTGCTCAAGAACAATTTTCAGAATGCATATGAAAATGTTGAACAAAAAGTCTTGAGTATAAAGAGTATAATCAAAAATAAGAAAGTTGTTAGATTTTTGTGATTGATTCTTTTTGATTTATTTTTGATTGATTTTCAAAATTCTAAAGAGAAAATAATTTATAGTGTAGTAATACCTTTTCAATGAAACATAGCAATGTTTAGACCATTTTTACTAAAAGAATGTATATGAAAAGATACAAGCATTGCCATGAAAAGGTGTTACCAAAGGTTGCTGGAAAAATAAATTTTTTCAAAATTTAAGGCACAACAACCGATTGCACCAGAGCAGCAATCGATTGCAGCATAGCAACGTTTTAAAAAATTGAAAATTATAACTAGGACAACCGATTGTCATTGAGGAGCAATCAATTGCTCTAAAGCCAACGTTCAAAAAATTTGAAAATAAAATACATGACAACCGATTACTGCCAGACGATAACCGATTGCATGTCAAACAGAATCAAATGTTTCTTGGATGCAACCGATTGTCGTTTTATGACAATCGATTGCTTCAGTACAAAAATTGAAAAAATATTATTTTCAAAGATTTTAAACAATTTAAACTATCCTTCTTTAATCATACTTAGTATATACTTAAAATATTATTTTAATAAATTAAATGCATGATTAAAAATAGTTTTGAGCACTAAGAGCATAAGATCAAAAATATCATATACCTTAAGCCATAAGTCTTGAAATGTTGATCTTGATCAAAGATGCTTGAGATAAATCTTCTATCTTGATCCATTCATTATTGCATGCTAGCTTGTCTTCATCAAAACATTTGGAAAGCTTGATTTCACATTCTCCCCCTTTTTGATGATGACAACCATTGCTTGAAGTTTGGAGTGCATCTTGGTTTTCTCTAATCAAAGTTACTTAAAAACTCCCCCTAAATCAAAGACTCCCCCTTGATCTATTGCATGAGGATTTTGAAGATTGCTTGCTTGCTGCAAGTTGGGTTAGAGAAACACAAAAGAAACTACAAAGTCTTCTCCCCCTTTGTCATTAGAAAAAAGGAACGGGAAAGAAGATCATAAAATTTTGCACATAGAAACAACATAGCATAAATAAAGTTTGCATACATAGACATAACAGAAACAAAGTGCACAAAATAAAAGGATCACAATACACGAAGTGTCTTAAACGAAACTAGAAGAACGACATAAAACATAAGAATATAAAGTACTAAAAACATAAGAACTTAAAAATTAATCATCCATGCCTTCAACAAAGTCTTCATCATCTTGACCTTCACCATCATTGCCTTCATTAGGTTGAGGTTGAATGAAAGGGTAATGATAAGGTTGAGCTTCATAAGGAGGGACATTGGTATGGGCATAGAGATGAGCAAATTGATTATTCATGTTGTTGTTCATGTATTGGAGATAGTCAAAAACTTGATTGTAAGAGTTTTCCATTGGTTGTGGAGGTTGGTTTTGAGGTTGTTGTTCTTGTTGAGGTTGGTTTTATGGAGGAGTATGAATTTATGTGATGGTTCTATTAATTGGATCAAACTTGACGCCGGTTTTGGTATTGCATACTTTCTTCGGAGTGATTTCATGTTTGGGGTTAGACATCAGCACCATGTGTTCACCAGACAAGGGAACATCGAACTTCTCAAAAACAAGGGTAAGCCAGGAGCCATAGGGCAAAGCAGAAGCATTTTCATTATGAAGTGCCATATGATGTAGAATCACATAAGACCAGTTGATTTGAATCCCATTCTTCATCGCATACAAAATCTGCATCTCACAATCATTGACATTGGAAACATTTGAGAACTTTGGCATAACCACATACGCCAAAAAATAGTGGATCAAACGATCATCAATAGTGAGAATTCCTGCAGACCAAGAGTTCCTCTCCGGAGTACCACCAAGTAGTCTTTGCCTTTTATGAATAAAATCACGCTCGAGAATTCTTGCAATTCCATAGTAGAAGTCTCTTTTGTTGTAGCCAGGCAGATTTGCATTTGAGAGAAGTTTAATGCAAGCACCATCATTTGGAATACCGAAAGCTTCACCAAAATTTTGCACAGTGAGTTCTATAGGAACCCCTTTGACATTTGAAATCATGCAACCTTTAGAAATGGTTAGATTGCTGTAGAAAATTCTTACCAAAGTGGGGTAAATGGGTCCATTAACACCAATTAAGTTGTATATCCCTTGAGATCTAAATAATGCTGGAAAACTAAAGCATTCGGAATAAAAGTTGTCAAGATTACCGAACCTTGGAAAAATAACCGTCATCTTTTGAAAGTGAGACATAAATCTTTCCCTTTGGCTTCTTGATGGAATGAGTCTTGAGATATCATCACCTTGAGATGAAGAAGAAGCTTTTCCCTTGCCTTTCTTTGATGTTGACATGGTGAGAAATGAGAGAATTGGAAGGGGAAAGGATATTTGGTGTTTGTAGGGTTTTCTTGAGATGAAAGAGGATATGTGAGGCTTAGGTTTTGGTTGAGCTTTTATAGAGAGATAAGCATTGAATGGTTAGGTAAGGCATGCAATGGTTTAGTCAAAACAATAAAGACTTGTACCATAGAGATTCTTGAGTGTGTAAGTATCCAAAAATTTTGTCATAGGAAAGGACTATGCATTTAAAAGTTGTTGACCAAACACTTAAAACATTCAAAAAGAGAATAAGAATCTTTGTACACAATAAACATTAGTAATGGCAATGGAAGAGAAATGAATAAAAGTAGTGTAACTGAAAAAAATAAAAAATTTCAAAAATTTGAACTGTGCAATCGATTGTCGTGGAGTGACAATCGATTGTCATGAAGACAGAATCTAAAAATTATAAGATACAACCGATTGTCACTCTATGACAACCGATTGTCATTAGCAAAAAAATGAAAAATACTTGATTTTTGTGCATTTCATGGTCATATATCATAAGTTTAGTAATAAAAACATGGATTGAGACATATTACCATAAAGTTAAGATTAAAAACATAGCCATGCACCTTAATTAGATAATATCATTTTCGTCCAAGATACCTAGCTCTCTTCGGATCTTGAAAAATGGTTCTCTTGCTAACGGTTTAGTTAAAATATCTGCTAGTTGATTATGCGTATCCACGAAGGTGACTTTGACATCTCCTTGAAGTACATGATCACGAATAAAGTGATGTCGAATGTCGATATGTTTTGTTCTAGAATGCATCACAGGATTTTTTGTAATGTTGATTGCACTTGTGTTGTCGCATCGGAGTGGAATGCATCCAAGGTCGAGTCCGTAGTCACAGAGTTGTTGCTTGAGCCATAGAATTTGTGCACAACAACTACCCGCTGTAATATATTCCGCCTCGACCGTACTAAGAGCCACACAAGCTTGTTTCTTGCATGCCCAAGAGACTAATGCATTTCCCAAAATGTGACAAGTGCCACTTGTGCTTTTTCTATCTGTTTTACATCCTGCATAATCAACGTCAGAATAACCAATTAAATTGCATATATCACCTTTTGGGTACCAGAGGCCGACATTGGTTGTTCCTTTGAGATATTTCATGATTCTTTTTACCGCCATGAGGTGAGATTCCTTCGGGTTTGCTTGAAATCATGCACACAAACATACACTGAACATGATGTCAGGATGACTTGCTGTCAAGTATAACAGTGAGCCAATCATGCCTCAATATTTTGTAATATCAATGATTTCCGGATTCATCTTGATCAACATAAGTACCGGGGCCCATTGGCGTGTGCATTGATTTACAATTATCCATATCGAACTTTTTCAAAAGTTCCTTGCAATATTTTGATTGATTGATGAAGATACCATCATTCAGTTGCTTAATTTGCAATCCAAGGAAATAGTTCGTCTTGCCCATCATAGACATCTAAAATTCTCCTTGCATCATCAACGAGAATTCTTCACACAAATCTTGGTTAGTTGAACCAAATATAATATCATCGACATAGACTTGTACTAATAAAGTGTTACCTTTGATCTTCTTTATGAACAAGGTCTTATCCACTTTACCTTTCTCGAAACCTTTTTCGCATAAGAATGTACTGAGTCTATCATACCATGCTCTAGGTGCTTGTTTTAAGCCATAAAGAGCTTTTCTCAACTTAAAGACACGTGAAGGATTCTTGAAGTCTTCAAAGCCCGGGGGTTGTTTGACATAGACTTCTTCATTGATGTAGCCATTTAAGAATGTTGATTTGAGAGACGAATGCCATGTTTAAGCAAGCATCTTTGAGATTCAATCTTGTTGAAACGCCTTAACTTATGTCACCGATGATTTTATCAATAGGGTGATCTCTAAGGGTTCTCCATTCCTTAGCTAGATCATTGATATTTGATTCATCCGGAATTTGTTCTTCTTGTTGTTCTAATTGATTCTCATTGTTGGTCTTGGAGCCATCTTCTTGAGGAATATCAAGGTTGTCTTTGTCGTTGTTAAGGATAAAACATTTGCAGCCAAAGACATGAAAAAAATGAAATATTTGGTTTCCTTCCTCGAAAGAGTTCATACGGAGTCTTCTTCAAGATCGGTCGAATATTAACTCTATTGCCTACAAAGCATGCCGTGCTTACAGCATCCGCCCAAAAGTATTTTGGAAGGTTTGAATCACTAAGCATTGTCCTTGCAAGTTCAATAAGAGACCTATTCTTCCTTTCCACAACTCCATTCTGTTGAGGAGTCCTTGGTGCTGAGAAATTATGTGATATTCCATGTTCTTCACAAAAATTTTCAAAGGAGGAGTTCTGGAATTCTCCACCATGGTCGATTCTTATGGAAGCAATAGATAGTGACTTCTCATTTTGAATTTGCTTTACATATTTCTTGAATGCCTTGAATGCATCATTTTTCTGCACTAAAAAGAGTGTCCAAGTATATCTAGAAAAGTCATCAACAATAACTAGAGCGTATACATTACCTCCGAAGCTTCTTGTTCTTGAAGGGCCAAACAAGTCCATATGAAGCAATTGTAGTGGCCTATAAGTGGACACCACATTCTTGGATTTGAAAGTTGATTTTGTTTGCTTTCCCTTTTGACATGCATTGCAAAGTCTATCTTTGATGAACTTTATCTTAGGCAGCCCAACAACAAGGTCATGCTTAATCAATTTGTTTAAATGTTCCATATGAATATGAGTGATTCTTTTGTGCCATAGCCATGAGTCGTTGTTGTTTGCCATGAGACATTTAACCTTCAAAGACAAATCGTTAAGGGAAATCATAAATATATTATTTACTCTTTTACCTTTAAGTTTAGCCTCATGTGTGACGTCATCTTATCAAACATTCATCTTTAGTGAACTTGATCTTGAAGCCTTTATCACATAGTTGGCTAATGCTTAAAAGATTGTGCTTTAGTCCTTCGACATAAAGAACATCTTCAATTGATGTGAAAGGTGGACCACCAATTTTGCCTATGCCAAGAATATTTCCTTTGTTGTTATCTCCATACGTCACATAACCCTTGGCCTTAAGCGTTAGATGTGAAATTTTGTCGATATCTCCCGTCATATGCTTGGAACAACCACCATCGAGATACCATAGATTTGAAGTGGTCGTCAAGCTTACCTACAAAACAAGATTAGGTTTTGTTAGCTACCCAACTTGCTTTGGGTCCTTCATAATTAGTTCCTTTCTTAACCCACACATAATGCCCATTTGCCATGCCAAAGTTTCTAACATAGCAAGCATTAGGTGTGTGTCCTCGAATACCACAATAAAAACAAGTAGGTTCAAATTTACTTCTATATCTAGAAGGATAAGATTTCTTCTTAGGGGGTATTTTCTTTTTAGGATAGTGACAAACCATTTTGGGAGTGATTTCTTTCTCTTTGGTTGGTTGATCGCTAGCCTTGACAAATATGGTCTTGTTGGTACTTGGTTTTTAAAATTTTGAGTATCCAAGACCACTTTTGTCATTTGAGTATCTTTGTTGGCTAAGAACACCTTCCAATCCAATTTTTCCTTTTTCATACCTTTCAATAACCCTTTTTAATTGGACAATTTGGAAAGAGAGAGATTCACATTTTGTGCATACAAAATTCTGTTTTTCATCACTAACTTTTTGCTTTTCATCTTTGAGATCTTTTTCAATAGATCCACATTTTTCTTCCAACGATGAAATTTGTTTCGTTTGTGATGAGATAGTTTTGTACAGAATTTTGCATTCACTTAACAGTTCATTTATAGCACCTTGTGCATCACTATCAAAAAGAGAGAATACGTTACTAACCTCATCATCTTCGCTTTCGGAGTGGTGTGATGCCATTAACGCAAGATTGGCACTTTCGTCGCTATCGGAGTCGGATGACGAACTTAGTTCAACATCTTCCCATGCAACATATGCTTTCTTATCTTTTAATTCCTTCTTGCCTTTGTAGCCACCTTTCTTTGAAAGTTTTGGACAGTCCGGTTTGATGTGACCTTGTTTAGCACATTCATAACAAGTAACTTCTTGTGTTGATGAGGATCCTTTCTTCTTCTTGAAGTGTTTCTTCTTTTTTGAGTGCGAGAAGGCTTTGTCATTTTTACCAAAGATTTTTCCAAGTCTTCTAACGAGAAGCATGAAGTTTTCATCTTCATCAGGATTATCTTTCTTTTCATCTTCCTTGGAGTCAATCTTCAAGGCAATGTTCTTAGACTTCTTTTCTTGATTTTCACGCTTTTCCAATCTACCAAGTTCTGTCTCGTATTCTTGAAGTTTTCCGAACAAGGTTGCAGATGTCATAGTAGCGAGACTCTTCTTTTCTGAGATTACCGTTACCTTTGGTTGCCATTCTCTAGTCAAGGATCTGAGCACTTTTAGATTCAATTCATCATTAGTCAATGTTTTGCCAAGTGCCCTTAGATGATTTGTTAGATGCACAAATCTCTTTTGTAAATCAAGAATGGATTCTCCAGGTTGCATGCGGAACAATTCATATTCTTGACTTAATGTATTAAGTCTCGATCTCTTAACTTCAGTTGTTCCTTCATGTGTTTCAACCAATGTATCCCAAATCTCTTTTGCCGTTGTACATGCTGAGACACAGAAGAATTCATCCATACTAAGTGCGCTTTGAAGGAGATTTATTGCCTTTTTGTCATACAAGACCCTTTTCTTATCATCATCATCCCATACAGTTTTAGGTTTTGATGAACCAACGCCGTTTACAACAGTTACCGGAATAAAAGGACCATTTTGGACAGCATCCCATATTTCTTCTCCTTGTGCTTCTAGATGAGCCTTCATACGGATCTTCCAGAAATCAAAATATTCACCACATAATAGAGGAGGTTTGTTGCTACTGCCACCATCTTTGAACATAGAATTGTTGTTTGCGGAAGCCATTCTGGATCTAGTAGGAACAGGTTACCTATAACCTGCTCTGATGCCAATTGTAAGTTCAGATGCGCCTAAGAGGGGGGGGGGGGAGGGTGAATTAGGTTCTTTAATACTTTTTATGAATTGTATGAATATTTTTGCAAGTGTTTCATTTCTTTCTTTTTGTGATAAGTGATGAAAGCAGTAAATGCGGAAAGTAAAGAACACAATGATGTATCCTGGTTCCCCTCACAGTCCGAGAGTACTCCAGTCCCCTTTCAACATGAAAGAGATTTCCTTATTGTTGGTAATTTGTACAAGACTACCTAACAAGCCAAGAACAATCCTCTTGGATTTTCACTAATACCACAAAGAGAACAATCCTCCTTAAGTGTCTTTCTTGTTTCCAACAATCCTGAAAACAAGTACAATAGTTTGTTTTGATTTGTATAAGAGTTTGAAAGTGTAAGAGCAATGTCAATCACTTGATTGATCTTTTCTTATCAATATGAAATTTAAGATGGAATACTCTTCTAAGTGCTCAAGAACAATTTTCAGAATGCATATGAAAATGATGAACAAAAAGTCTTGAGTATAAAGAGTATAATCAAAAATAAGAAAGTTGTTAGATTTTTGTGATTGATTCTTTTTGATTTATTTTTGATTGATTTTCAAAATTCTAAAGAGAAAATAATTTATAGTGTAGTAATACCTTTTCAATGAAACATAGCAATGTTTAGACCATTTTTACTAAAACAATGTATATGAAAAGATACAAGCATTGCCATGAAAAGGTGTTACCAAAGGTTGCTGGAAAAATAAAATTTTTCAAAATTTAAGGCACAACAACCGATTGCACCAGAGCAGCAATCGATTGCAGCATAGCAACGTTTTAAAAAATTGAAAATTATAACTAGGACAACCGATTGTCATTGAGGAGCAATCAATTGCTCTAAAGCCAACGTTCAAAAAATTTGAAAATAAAACACATGAAAACCGATTGCTGCCAGACGATAACCGATTGCATGTCAAACAGAATCAAATGTTTCTTGGATGCAACCGATTGTCGTTTTATGACAATCGATTGCTTCAGTACAAAAATTGAAAAAATATTATTTTCAAATATTTTAAACAATTTAAACTATCCTTCTTTAATCATACTTAGTATATACTCAAAATATTATTTTAATAAATTAAATGCATGATTAAAAATAGTTTTGAGCACTAAGAGCATAAGATAAAAAATCTCATATACCTTAAGCCATAAGTCTTGAAATGTTGATCTTGATCAAAGAATCTTTGCTTGAGATAAATATTCTATCTTGATCCATTCATTTTTGCATGCTAGCTTGTCTTCATCAAAACATTTGGAAAGCTTGATTTCACAACATCTTCATTGAGATTTAAGAACTCACCCGTAATTCGACTGAGAAAACTTCTCTGCCGAGATTTAGGAACTGCCTGTAATTCAATGAAGGAACTTTGTGAAGATTTAGGACCTTTCCTGTAATTCAGCTGAGGATAATTCGGTTGAGATTTAAGAACTTGTCAGTAATTCGACTTAGGGAAACATCTTCATCGAGATTTAAGAACTTGCCCGTAATTCAACTGAGAAAACTCTGCTGAGATTTAGGAACCTTCCCGTACTTCAATGGAGGAACTTTGTCGAGATTTAAGACCTTGTCTGTAATTCAACTGAGTAAAACTCTGTTGAGATTTAAGAACTTGTCAGTAATTCGAATTTGGGAAACATCTTCATCGAGATTTAAGAACTCGCCCGTAATTCAACTGTAAAAACTCTACTGAGATTTAGGTACCTGCCCGTACTTCAATGGAGGAAAATTGTCAAGATTTAGGACTTTGTCTGTAATTCAACTGAGAATAATTCTGTTGAGATTTAAGAACTTGTCAGTAATTCGACTTTGTAAAAGCTTCATAGCTTTTGATTTTTTATGAGAATTTAACCGCATCCTTCCTGAAAGGCAAAGGTTAGTTGTATGTAATGCATGATATGTATCAGGAAATGATGTTCTCAAAATAAATGAGATCGTGTTATATGATGCGTATATGCATGTGTCATGATGTATGGCAATGTAATGTTTTTAGCTGGGTAAAAATAAATCCCGGATAACTGCTGGAGAAAAGAGCTGAATTCTTCGCTTCCGCTGGGGATGGCGAATGAAGATGATTACGAGAATAAACCTGTAGGAGAGGAAAACTACATTGGGGAATATAATGATGAGGAGATTAATTTGTGGGGAAGAGATGTTCTGCTGAGGATTCCACTGATAAATTCCGCTGAGGATGAATTACCGTTGCTGGTGATACTGAATCCTATTGGGGATTGAATTCCTATTTGTGAAAGGAATGAACTCCACTGGGGGATGATTTTTCGATAGCGACCTTACTGGGGATAACCTTTTAGGCTCTACTAGGGATAATCTTCCAGAGTCTATTGGGTATGATCCTCAACACTTCACTGGGGAAGATTCTCCAACTCTACTGGGGAGCTTTTTCAGACTGTATTGGGGAGAATTTTCAAACTCCACTGGAGATATTTTGTACTCTGCCGGGGAACATTCTTATACTCCATTGGGGAATATTAAGACCTTTCAGTGTTGATGGTAGAAAAACTCTGCTTGGGGAGAGTATTACCGATTCATTCATAGTTGCAAGTCTCAACTGGGGGAGAGCTAACATTACTGTCCTTTCTTACTCCGCATGGAGTGAATGCACCTCAGCCATATTCTTTAGCTAAATTTACCTTGTACCTGGTGGACAGAGCAACTGTACAGTTTGCGCAATTCTTATTTTCCCCTGTTTCTGATATTATAAGTAATGGTCTTTTGTTTCGCATGTAAATATTCATGAGCAACAATTAATGTCAAATGCATATATCAAAAATGAACATTGGACGTTCTTTGTAAAACAAAACAGATAAAGGAAAAACAGTTTGAAATTTCTTTGAAGATGAATTGTATTGATTTGAAGTTTGGCCTGTAAATAGGCGTTTTGTACAAGAGGCTGACGTCCTAGTAAGAGAACACCGCCGAACCAATAGAATTTATACAATTTGTAATAAACATAGAAAAACAGCTATGTGAATAATCCCACTGGTTTCCAACTCTGCTATTGCCCTTATGTCTTCGAGTATCTCATCACTTTGCTACTTGATTAAAGGTAGATCAAATTGATTAGTTCCGTCTGAGCTTGATAGTCGATACCGAATTCTGGTTGCAAGGTGATCTAATGAGACATAGTGTTACGCTTTGATCCCTAATTTTTTCCTGGACCGCCCTTTTGGGTTTTCAGTCCACCGGGATTCCCTTTTTTGCCCAAGTCTCCTTTTCAGGTTTTTGACTTGCCGGGTGTATAGATTTTTTTAATTTCATCCCTTATTTTTGCCCGAACCCTTTTGGTTCGCCGGGAAGCCCTTATTTTTGCCTAGGCCAGTCAACCTAGCGGGTCTTTGATCATGCGTAGTATCTTTTCACTATGTCTGCATTGACGGGGTGAGGAAGGTCGTCACCATCCATGGTGGTTAGAATCATAGCTCCTCTTGAGAAAATGTTCTTAACCACAAATGGACCTTCGTAAGTAGGGGTCCATTTTCCCCTGGGATCACCTTGAGGTAGAATAATGCGCTTGATTACCAGATCCCCAACTTGATACTCTTGTCGTCTAACTTTCTTGTTAAATGCCTTGATCATTCGCTTCTGGTATGTTTGACCATGACAAATAGCAGTAAGTCTCTTCTCGTCAATTAAGTTCAGCTGATCAAGCCGGGTCTGGATCCAGTCATCTTCGCTCAAACCTGCATCCTTCATAATCCGAAGAGAGGGTATCTGAACTTCAATGGGTAAGACGGCCTCCATGCCATAAACCAAGGAATAGGGTGTTGCCTCTGTTGACGTTCACGTTGAGGTACGGTACCCATGAAGAGCAAAAGGTAACATCTCGTTCCAATCTTTGTATGTCACCGTCATTTTCTACACAATCTTCTTAATGTTCTTATTAGCCGCTTCTACAACCCCATTCATCTTCGGCCGGTAAGGAGAAGAGTTATGATGCTGTATTTTGAACGGCTTGCAGAGCTCGGTGATCATCTTGTTATTAAGATTTGTACCATTGTCCGTAATGATTCTCTCTGGTACACCATATCGACAGATCATATTGTGCCGAATAAACCGTGCCACGATGTTCTTGGTTATGGTAGAAAAGGAAGCTGCTTCAACCCACTTCGTAAAGTAATCAATAGCTACCAAGATGAAATGATGCCCGTTGGATCCCGTAGGTCTGATCTCGCCGATCATATCAATTCCCCACATTGCAAAAGGCCATGGAGCTGTCAAGACATTCAGAGGTACTGGAGGTATGTGCACCTTATCAGCATAGACTTGGCACTTATGACAGGTCCGAGAATGCTGATAACAGTTGGCTTCCATTGTGGACCAAAAATATCCTGCCCGTAGGATTTTCTTTGCCATGGTGTGTCCATTGGAATGAGTTCCGAAAGTACCTTCATGTAACTCTGCCATGATTCTTTCTGCTTCATTCTTATCCACGCAGCGCAGTAAGGTTGAATCATGGTTACGCTTGTAAAGAATGCCATTACTGATGAAGAACTTCGCTGAGAATCTTCTCAGAAACTTCTTATCATTAACAGATGCACCCTCGGGGTACTCCTGAGCCTCAAGATACCTCTTCACCTCATAAAACCAGGGTTCATCCGTTGCCTCTTCAGTCTCAATGTCATAGCAATGTGCAGGTTCGTCCAGCCTCTCAATGGTAATCCGGGGAGCTTCATTGTCCCATCTGACCTTAAACATAGAAGACATCATAGCTAGCGCGTTCGCCAACTTATTCTCCTCTCTAGGGAAGTGTTCAAAGGTTATCTCCTCGAAGTGTGGAAACAACGTCAACACATACTCCTTGTAAGGAATAAGATTTGGGTGTTTCGTATCCTACTCACCTTTGATCTGACTGATCACGAGAGCAGAATCTCCAAAAACACTTAAGAACTTAATCCTTAGATCAATAGCTACTCGAAAACCCATGATGCACACTTCATACTCCGCCATGTTGTTGGTGCAGTTGAAACATAGTCGGGCGGTAAATGGAGTATGAGAGCCTTCATGAGATATGATCATAGTTCCAATGCCATTACCCAAAGCGTTCGAAGCTCCATCAAAGTACATAGACCATCGAGATCCCTCCTCCGGTCCTTCATCCGATCCAGGTGTCTCACAGTCAGTCACTATCATGATATTCTCATCCGGGAATTCAAAGTTCATAGACTGGTAATCGTCCACTGCCTGATGTGCCAAATGATCTGCCAACACACTTCCCTTGATTGCCTTTTGGGTCGTATATTGGATGTCATACTCAGTCAAGATCATCTGCCATCTTGCTATTCTTCCGGACAAGGCAGGCTTTTCGAAGATATACTTGATCGGATCCATCTTTGATATCAATAGAGTAGTGTGAGTCAGCATGTACTGTCTCAGCCGGCGAGCAGCCCATGCCAAAGCGCAACAAGTTTTCTCAAGCAACGAGTATCGGGTCTCGCAGTCAGTAAACTTTTTGCTAAGGTAATAAATAGCATGCTCTTTTCGGCCAGACTCGTCATGCTGCCCCAATACACACCCCATTGAATTATCGAGTACTGTCAAGTATAGGATCAAAGGTATCCCTTCAACTGAAGGCATCAGGATGGGTGGCTCTCGGAGATATTCTTTAATCCTTTCAAAAGCGGCCTGACATTCATCGTTCCATCTTACCACTTGATCTTTCTTCAGTAACTTGAAGATTGGCTCACAAGTAGCAGTCAAGTGTGAGATGAATCGGACAATATAGTTCAAACGTCCCAAAAATCCTCTGACTTCTTTTTCTGTTCGGGGAGCTGGCATTTCCTGTATAGCCTTCACTTTTACAGGATCCACTTGAATACCTTTATCACTTACGACGAAACCCAGCAGCTTACCAGATCTCACCCTGAAGGTGCACTTGTTCGGGTTTAACCTCAGCTTGTACAACTTCAACCTGCCGAATAGCTTTTGAAGATGGTCAAGATGTTCTTCCTCAGTCTGGGATCTTCCAATCATTTCATCGACGTATACTTCAATCTCATGATGGATCATGTCATGGAACAAAGCGACCATGGCATGCTGATACGTTGCCCCAGCATTCTTCAATCCGAAAGGCATGACCTTGTAGCAAAAGGTACCCCATTGAGTAACAAAGGTTGTCTTCTCCATATCTTCAGGAGCCATTTTAATCTGATTATAACCGGAGAAACCATCCATAAAGGAGAATACCTTATGCTGTGCGGTGTTGTCAACCAGAACGTCGATATGAGGCAGATGGAAATCATCCTTGGGACTTGCCCTGTTCAGATCCCTATAATCGACAAACATTCAAACTTTACCATCCTTCTTCGGCACAAGAACCACGTTGGCAACCCACTGCAGGTAAGAAGTAACTTCTAGAAATCCGGCGTCAAACTGTTTCATAACTTCAGCCTTGATTTTCTCAGACATCTCTGGGCACATTCGGCGGACTTTCTGTTTCACTGGAGGACAGTATTCCTTGGTAGGTAATCGGTGAACCACAATATCGGTATCCAACCCAGGCATATCTTCATAAGACCAGGCGAAGATCTCAACGTAGTCATGCAGCATATGAATCAACCGTTATTTAATACTAGCTTCCATATTTGCACCGATCTTGACCTCTTTCTTGTCTACCTCTGTACCCAGATTTATTGTTTCCACTAGCTCTTCATGCAGCTGTATAACCCTCTCTTCCTGAAGTAATAGTCTAGCAAGTTCACCAGGCACTTCGCAATCATCTTCACCTTCGTCTTCGGCTATGTTGATCGTACTTTCGAAGTCATAACCTATAGTAGCAGAGTCGTTATCAGTGGGATCCAGAGTGGATGTAGACCTGTATATGTGAGTGTGTGTAAAATAGTTGTTTTGCAATATATAAAAAGAAAAACAAGGAGCGCAAAATTTGAAATGCAAGAAACGTCCAATGCTTTTATTAATGATATATGAAAATGACACACATAAAGCCCTCACAAACAAAGCCACGGTGCCCCGGGTAAGATATCGGGCCGTAAAGTTTTAAAAATTGTCTGTTACAAATTCAAAACAAAAGTCTCATTACTGGGTAATAAAAGAAATTGGGATGAAGTCCTTTGCTGTCCAGTTGCTTAGTCCGCCGTCGGTAGTCGGGTAGATCCAACTGTCAAACTCAGATTCTTCAACATCGTCTTCAATGGCATTCACTCTTGAATTGCTGATAAACAGGGGAGGTCTCCCAGTCCGCGCACTACGAACAACCCTTTGAGCTTCTGCAGTGAAATCCAAACCAAACTTGTTAGTCTTATATGCAAAATCAGGGAGTTTTCCCCAATTTGCACACCCACCTTTCTCAATAACAGCCCGGGCATCCTTGAGGGAAGCCATCTTCATTGGAGGATCTTCAGTAAAAGTTTCAGCTGATGCCAGTGTCTGGGGAACTTCTTCAAAATGTTGAAACGGGGTCTCAATGAACTCCCCGTCCATCTCTACATACCGGAAAAAGTTGAGGTGGCTCACCATGTACTCCTCCTCTCCTCGTACTGTAACAATTTTTCACTTGACTGGGTATTTCAGCATCTGGTGAAACGTAGAAGTCACTGCCCCAACTTTGTGGATCCACGGGCGACCCAGCAAGCAAGAATAAGATGGCTGAATGTCCATCACATAGAATGTAGATGCGAAAATCTGAGAACCAACCTTAACCGGAATATCCACTTCTCTGTGTACCATTCTCTTGGACCCGTCAAAGGCCCTAACAACAATGTTACTTGGCTTCAACTCTAAACCTTCACAGTCCAACCGGTCTAGAGCTTTCTTGGGTAAAACGTTCAACGAGGATCCAATATCCACCAATACATGAGCTAGAGTAGTGCCCCTGCATTCAATGGAGACATGCAGGGCATCATTGTGATTCTTCCCCTTAGCAGTCAAATCAGCGTCGGAGAAACCCAACCCATTATCTGCTGTCAAAATAGCCACACAATCCTTAAACTGACCAGCCGATGTCTCCTGTGGCACGTGCGCAATTTTCAGGAAAGCAATCAGAGCCTTAACATGGGCCTCTGAACATAACAATAAGGACATCATAGAGATCTTCGACGGGGTTTTCCTCAGCTGTTCGACTACATTGTAGTCTCTCTTTTTGATGATCTTCAAATTTTCTTCCATCTCTTGTCTAGAGGCTTCAACAGTAATTCTCTTCGGTGCCTCCGTCCGGGAAGGCTCATCAGTGGCCCCTTTGCCCCGAGTGTCAGATGACTCGGCAACAGGGGTAAGAATTGGAACTTGAACAGAGGCAGTAACATATGTACTGGCAGGTGTAATAACAACAGGATTCCGAACAGTTGGTGGAGAGATCTCAGGGGAGAAAAGTCTTCCGCTGCGGGTGACTTTGACAGGTCCAATAATATTGTTGGCGTCAGTGTCAGCCTCTTTTGCACTCAAGTCTTGTTTAACTCCGTGATAATATACGTCAGCCCCATAATGCCACGGGACAACTTTATCTGATGTATAGGGGATAGGCCCAGGAACAGTAATGATCAAGGGAGCGATTCTTGGAACAAATGTAATTCTAACAGGATTTCTCGAGGAAGCCTTGGAAGAATTGTCGAAAATGGTGATTATAACAACTTCTTCAGTAGGAACCAAAGGAACACAAATCTTCTCAAACATAATTTCTTTATTATCCATCAGGTGTTGGACACCTGAATTCAAAAGATGGCAACCAGTAGGTAAGACGGCACACAGATGGCAACCTTCGCCACATCCCGGAAATAAACCGGCTAACAAAAGGTTCTTCTTCACAGTCATCAATGGAGTAACAATGTCCTTCACAAAAACCAAAAACGAGTCTTCATATATAGCATTCACCCCATGTTTGGGCATATGAGCGGTCACAACATTAGGTCTTTCAGGCGCTTCGAACTCAATCTCCTTAGCATCAATCAAGTCCTGTACCTTATTCTTCAAGACCCAACAATCATTCGTATCATGCCCCGGGCTATCAGAATGAAAAGCACAACGGGCGTTTGGATTGTACATCGGTGATGTTGTATTGGGATTCTTCGGGGCCTCCTTCGGAATCATCAAGTTGGTCTTCAATAACTGCGGCAGAATCTGAGACAGGGTCATATGAAGCTGAGGGAATTGTCTTCACGGCCTCTCGGCCCTTGGATGATTGTTGCGGTGAGGAGCAATAGCAGGTCTTGATATAACCACCGCATTAACAGCTTGGCGGTGTTCAGGTCTATTATGGCTTTTTGAACTGTAAACTGCATTGGAATCCTTCTTTAAAGGCTTCTTCTCGGTACCTGATGAAGCACCCTTCTATATTTTTCCGCTCTTAATACCAGCTTCAACTCTTTCCCCAGTCATTATTAACTCCATAAACCCGGACGATGAACTTCCAATCAGATGGTTAAAATACGGACTAGACAAGGTCCCAAGAAACATATCTACTAACTCCCTGTCAGCCAAAGGGGGTTGTACTCTTCTAGCAAGGTCCCTCCACTTCTGAGCGTAGTCTTTGAAACCTTCGCCCGCACCCATAAACATACCCTGAAGTTGGGTACGCATGGGAGCGAGGTCGGCATTGTATTGATACTGCTTGTAAAAAGCAGCAGCAAGATCTTCCCAATTACAGACACTAGCTCCTTCTAGCTGGTAAAACCATTCAAGCTGAGTCCCTAAAAGACTGTATTGAAAGAAGTGGATCCAGAGGTTCTTATCAGCAGTGTATGGCTGAATTTTTCTAACATACGAACGGAGGTGCAACTTTGGGCAAGAAACCCCATCGTATTTAGCAAAGGCTGGTGCTTTAAACTTGTGGGGATACACCACACCAGATGAAAAATCTAGATCACCAAAGTCTAATCTAGGGACCTTCTGACTCTCCATCGCACTTAACCGGTCTTCAAGATGTTTATATCTATCCCCAGCAGGAGGATACTGGTCTTCGTCAAAGTCAGTCTCGTGGTCAGATACCACAGGGCTAGGAACCCTCCTTTCTTCTTGGTTTTCTCCCCTTCCAGATGAGTGGGATAGATTGACTTTATCTCGCATCCTGTTCCCAAACCTGTGACCCATGTTCAGGAGGACTGTCTTCTTCTTCTTCTTCTTCTTCTTCTTCTTCTTCTTCTTCTTCTTCTTCTTCTTCTTATCCTTCAAGATAAGAGTCTTCAGATCTTGCTGTCCCTTAGCCAAATTCATGAACATTTCCCGAAATTGAGCGTTTTGAGCTTGTAAAGCCTTGATAGCTTGATCAGTTGATGTTTCAGCAGACATGATATGCTGAAATAAACAGCGAAGAAGATGAGAAAACCTGTAAGGGTACCTGTTATGAGGTGCATGGGAATGAAATGTGTATGATATGATTTCAAAGACTCCGAGAGATTCAAATTCGTAAACCAAAATGAAACACACTTTTATTAGATAAATCTGAAACAATGTTTGACAAATGCCCTTAAGGCATTTACAAGAAAGAAAAACTGAAAAGTAAATCAAAACTAGAAATAATCAAAAGACATCAGCGCTCCCATGGTAGTTTCCCTTTGGTGCTGACATAGTCGTTGAGGACCTGCTCGTTCTCCAATTGCCTTGTCAACTTCAGGATCTTCCACTCTTGTTCGTGATACTTTTCTCTGTAAGTATCCTGCTCTTCTCTCAGCTACATCCAAGACCTCTTTAATGCCCCAATGTCAGTAGGCATGTACGGGTAGAGGATGGTAGGTGGAACCCCTTCTTCATCAGCAACCTTAACAATCACAGGCAAGACAGCTTCGTACGAAATTCCCAGCT
This sequence comes from Vicia faba, assembly GCA_948472305.1. Classification (NCBI taxonomy): domain Eukaryota; kingdom Viridiplantae; phylum Streptophyta; class Magnoliopsida; order Fabales; family Fabaceae; genus Vicia; species Vicia faba. The sequence continues at coordinate 774,997,730 of OX451739.1, read as the reverse complement.
TTTGGGCACGGATTCGAACCCACCAGAGATACGGTTCCATCGGAAGAGAGGTCTTCATCCCTAACTCATGTGGATCAGACCGGTGTACCCTATCCCAGACTCGTATGAACCTGCGGCGATGCTCGTCACTATCCCCTTGGAAGTCAATGACAATACTTGGCATTAGGAACTCATGAGGTCCTTCCCTCCTAGCTCGCCCAAACTGACGTAAGGCCAGACAAGGATTATAGGTGATCCCTCCTCGAACTACAAGTAGTGGAACATTGGGGTATTCCCCACAGCGATCAATAATAGCCACTTCTTCCATGTCCTTAGTACTCCAGATGATGTCATTATGAGAAAGAGACATAATCCTGTAGGCCCAACCCATGTCCTCCTTGTTCTTCAGAACTGATTTGGGGAGGTGAGAAATAAACCACCTCGCCAGCAATGGTGCACAACACATAAGGGTTCCCCGTTTCCGAGCAGTACAAGCATAAAGAGAGTGCAAAATGTCACCCAAGAGGGTGGGTACCGGATTACGGGAAATGAAGATCTTCACCGCATTCATGTCAACAAAGGAATCTGAGTTAGGAAACAACACCGAACCATATATGAGAAGAGCCAGAATGTCTTCAAATGCCTGAAAGTATAGATATCCCAGAACTGATTAGCCCGATCAACCAAGAACTTAGCCAAGAAGCCTTTTGTCCCACTTTGAGTCTCCCAGTTTGACATTACCTCAGCCTTTGTCAGATGGAGGGCTGAAGCAATCTCTTTTGGCCTAAGAACTTTCTCCCAACCTGTAAATGGGGTCTGCTCTAAAATAGAGATACCAAGTAGATCAGAGAATTCCTCCAGAGTAGGGACTAACTGATAGTCCGGGAAAGTGAAGCAGTGGTATAGTGGATCAAAGAACTGGTGTTGTACCCCATAATTTGCCCTCTCATGTTTTCCAAAGTCTTCCCCCTGCATGGCTGATCACAAACCCTTGCCTAAGGAAAAAGAATTTTTTTTGAGTGGTACCTTAAGTACATTTCGATTGGCATCCTGAAAGACCCTTCGATTGGAATTTTGAATGAGCCTTTCAATTGGCATTATGGACAAGCACTTCGATTGGCATTCTGAACGAGCACTTCGATTGGCATTATGTCAAGTCCTTCGATTGGCATGCCAAGGGATCCTTCAATTTAGCATTGTGTCAAGGAAGCTTCGACAGGCATGTTAACCATGTCCTTCGATTAGCATGAACAAAACCTTTCATTGGCCTGTTAACAAAGCCTTTCGACTGGCCTGTTAACAAAGCCATCAAGAGGGCACTAAAAAAAAACATGTCCAGGTACACTGAACATGAGAAAATGGCATGTTTCCCTTGAAAATATAGAAATAATTAAATGCTGATTGTGGATTTAATTCCTGAGTTAAAGGCCAGATTCTTGCCTTTTCTGTTCCTAAAGAGCTGATTCGACCAGAGTGATTCTGTGCAACTCAAGACCATTCAAAAAGGCATTCAGAAGGCCCATTCGAAGGGTACATAAGAAGCCCATTCGAAGGAGGCAAATCAAGACCAATCAAAGAGAAGGGCCTGAAGGCATTCGAAATTCAAAAGTGTCCAGGTTCATTCAGGAGACACGAATATTTCAAAAAAAGGAAATTATTTAATGTGTCTGATTCTTGTCTCATGGCTTTAATGGCCTGATTAAATGCCGTCTCTTGCCGTTACTACACCCTCACACCCCTATAAATACAGAGGCCAGCATACATATCCAGGACACGAAAATTATACAAGGAAACACGAAACACACACAGAAAAAATAGAGAAAAGAAACAGGGAGGATTTGGAGACGCTGCCCACCACAGGTTGTCAACATTTTCAGAAGTGATCCAGGCTAAAGCAACCCTTCAACAAAAGCATCCACGCCCATAAGCCCCAAATCAAAAGTGCCTACATCCAGGAAGTGCCCAGATCAAAGGGGCCTACATCCAGGAAGCGCCCAGATTAAAAGTCCAATCTGCTGGTAAGAAAGGGTAAACTATCCAACCTCATATTTGCATAGTATATCCATACTGGTTGTTACCTTCGATTTTCTATCCTAGACAGGATCAAGAGGCCTGGGTTTGGCACCCAGGTCATGTTCTTCGTTTGCTAACATTTGCTGCAGATTTAGCCTGAAGAGACCCCAACAAGTACAGGGTCGAAGGGCATGGGGTTCGATACCCAGGCCCTGCATTTTATTTCGCTAACATACTTTTGCAGGTATAACATCCCAGATCGAAGGAGACACCTTCTCTGGATCGAACCCATTAGCATGCTGGATCGAAGGAGGCATCTCATTCCTGGATCGAAAGTCATGACCTCCATGATCAAAAGACAATCTCATTCCTGGATCGAAAGCCATGACCCCCTCTGGATCGAAGCTTCCATTCCCTCCCTGGGTCGAAACTCCTTTTTTTCCCTGGATCGAAGGATCCCCCTTGTATTTTATTTTTGTTTTCATTGACATCTTTTTATCCTTTTAATTAACATTAAAATAAGAAAACCACAAAAACATTAGGCTAGTTTTTTCTATTAAATTAACTTTGTCAATTAATCTTTTAATTATCTTAACATTTTCTCAAAAAAACTAAAAATAAGTAGATTTAGATCATTTTCCCAAAATAAAATAAAACAACAAAAATATTTTATTCTTAGGATTTTTTTAGAGTTTATTTTCAGATTCACGCGCGTTTATTTTATTGTAACAGCTTATTGGTTTGTAATAGCATTAACTAAGACTTTTACTTTACTGCTTTATTCCCCCAATTTTGGACATGTAAATAATCCCCCTCCCCGAAGCTTTGTAATAGCGTAGGATTTACAATTCCCGCACTTTAAATTCTTGTACATATATTAACTGTTTAGATGTATGCTACCTAGGCTATGCATGACAAGATTAACTCTTAACTTAAAATCAACAGTAGCTCACCATGACATGTACAAAGATAATATAAACTGAAAATTGACACACTTGCACATGCCACTCCTAGGGTACACCCCACTTGGTTTCCTCGAACGTGGTCATTAAGTATAAGATGTTTTAGAGGTCATCCTTTTGTCCCAAGATCATAAGTTGCCTCGAAACGGTTGCCTCGAAAAAATGATCTAAGACATTAGGGTTACCGCTAAGGCATCCTAACGTTGCTTTAGTGACCACACGTCCCTTAAATAATTGACCTGAAAACTCCAACGACGGTGCTATCTACTCCTCAATAGTGGGATAGCACTGTCTAAAGGACATTTGCACAGTTTAATTCCTTTTTGAGTAGGTAGAGGTTCTTAAGTACTTGATCATCTTTTAAACAAAACAAAACTTTTCGCACTTACACTCTCTTCAAAAACAGAACTCTTTTCAAAACCCACAAACACGAAGAAAAGCAAACTTTTGAAAACATAAGTGAGCAAGTACCTAAGAGCCCGTGGATAACCACGGATAGAAAGGGTGCTAACACCTTCCCTTTCTATAATCTACCTCCCGAACCCGAGAAACAATCTCGAAAAGGAATTTTTCTGTGCTTTTGTCCTTTCCTTGTTGGATAAAATAAAAGACGGTGGCGACTCTTGCTTACCGCGACATTTTGCAAAAACAAACGCAAAACGCGAACCAGCATTCCAAAATAGTCAGTTCTCATTCCCACCGATCACAGAACTGGCGACTCAGCTGGGGACATTATAAGTGAGGTGTACCTTAGGATTAGATCACTTGTGTTTTCAATTGTATGCTTTGTATGCTTTAAATTTTGTGGGTTTGTATCGGAGTTCTATAGATCCTAACCCGGATCTGGGGATACCCTTTAGGTAAGTAGCAACAAACTGTGAGGGAACTGTGCGGGGTATACCGACATGGTTGAAACAGTAGCTACGTTGATGTGGCACTTTGGTGAGTACCGATAACCCTTGAGTTAAGTCAAGGAGAGTACGGGGCCTCCGTGTGGTGTCGTGAAGCATCAATTGACCTTAGAACCTTACTTGACCATCTTGGCCTTTTTTAGGGGTAGTGAGATGATCGATTTTGGTGCAGTCCGAAGTTGGTAGATACTCGATACTACACTCATTGAGGGTTGTTTTCTTGGAATATTTTGGTCGCCAGTTAAGTGGCTAAACCAAAACAATGAACATAGAAAACAATCCAATGATATTGAGCTCCTTAGAACCTGGTTACTATTTATAGGACAGGTTTTGAGCCAACTAAACTCAAGAGGGTACTTACCTATGAAACTCCATGCCAGCCTAAACTTAAGGCTATATGTGTGACTTGTGTTCCTTCAAACTTGAATTACTTACACATTCTTGTTATCTGACAACATGGGTTCCTTGCAGGTTTTATTTACAGTCCTTATCCAATAATCTGGATTTACTGCAGGGCTTACTTACATCACCTTACACTTGTGCTTAAACGCATAGCATACACATCATAGCATCATGCCTTAGCATTTCTTTAACCATTTCAAGGATCTCAAGGGTCTGTGATGCAGGTTATGGTAAATCAGATGTCCAGCAAGGGGCAAAAGGGGATTTATTTTCCTCTAGCCAAGGTTGTCTAGAAATCCAAGCATGATAACTTGAGTCAGGGGCTATGACCCACTCGATATGGTGAGCTTGACTCTTGAAGAAGGACTCTCAGCAACATGAAGTTCCTTCAATCAAGCTACCAGATTCAGATTCTAACAGTTTCTTGTTTACCCCGCGAGATCCTTGAAAACATTGCATACATATATCATACATATCATTGCATAACAGGTCTCCCAGTACAGGTCTCTTATCTTCTTCGCTGTTTATTTCAGCAATCATCATGTCTACTGAACCTTCAACCGAGCAAGTTATCAAAGCCCTCCAGGCCCAGAATGCCCAATTTCAAGAGTTGGTCATGAGCCTAGCTAAGGGTCAGCAGGACCTGAAGACCCTGATTCTGAAAGAGAGGAAGAAGAAGAAAAAGAGGACCATCCTGTTCAACACTGGACGCAGGTTTGGGAACGGGCTGCAGAATGAAGTTGATCTGACCACCCCATCTGGAGGGAAAGATAATCCACAAGAAAGGAGGGCTCCTAGCCCTATAGTCTCCGACAACGAGATGGACTATGATGAAGAACAGTATCCTCCTGCTGAGGATAAGTACAAACATCTGGAAGACCGTTTGAACGCTATGGAAATACAGAAGGTGCCCGGTCTGGACTTCTAAGATCTAGGTCTATCCTCTGGGGTGGTGATTCCCCATAAATTCAAGGCACCTGCCTTTGCCAAGTACGACGGAGCTTCCTGTCCAAAGCTGCACCTCCAGTCATATGTGAGGAAGATTCAACCCTATACTGCTGATAGAAATCTCTGGGTTCATTTCTTTCAAGATAGTCTGTCAGGGACTCAACCTGAATGGTTCTGTCAACTGGAAGGAGCTAACATCCGCAACTGGGAGGACCTTGCTGCTGCTTTTTACAAGCAATACCAGTATAATTCCGACCTTGCTCCCACGCGTACTCAGCTTCAGGGTATGTCTATGGGTACAGGCGAAGGCTTTAAGGACTACGCTCAGAAGTGGAGAGATCTTGCTGGAAGAGTCCAACCCCCTCTGTCTGATAGGGAGTTGATGGACATGTTTCTTAGGACTTTGTATGGTCCCTATTTCAAACACTTGATCGGAAGCTCTTCAACCGGATTCACCGAGCTAATACTGACTGGCGAAAGGGTCGAAGCTGGCATCAAAAGTGGGAAGATTCAAGAAGCTACACCTTCTGATGCTCAGAAAAATCCCTACAACAGGAAGAAAGAGTCCAACGCTGTGTATGGTCAAAAGAGTCGTCATGACCAACACGTAGGAGAAATCTTGATCTCTAATCCTACGCCTGCTCAACAAAGATAGGGGCATCAGCGTAAGGAGGTCATGCCTAAAAGACAATTCACTAGGATCAACATGTCACTGGGTCAAGCGCTAAAACGCCTGTTGGAGGCAGAGCTGATTACATTAAAGGCTCCTCTCCGGAACCCAAATACTTCCGCTCCTACCTATCATCCCAATGAAAGGTGTGCATACCACTCTGACAGTCCGAGACATGACACAAACAACTGTTGGGCTCTGAAGAACAAGACCCAAGACATGATTGATGCCAAGGAGATCAAGTTTGACCCTCCAGAGACTCCAAACATAATCACTGCTCCTATGACGAATCATTGAAAGCTTTTGTTCATTTGAATTTTCAAGTTGTAATATCTTTGTTATTCAAACAATTATCTATTAATGCCAAACTTTGTTTCATTAATGCATTGCATATGTTTGTCTTGATTTGATCCAATCATTTTAATTACGTTTAAACTATGCTTTTTACTCACTTTATGACATTCAACTCTTGCTAAAAGTTACAAGCCTTTAGAGGGAGGATGACGAAACAATGCCATAATCTCATACATTATGCTTTTGAACAGACCCCGCTGACGATGTACAGGCATTCTTTCAAATCCTAAACACTGGAGTTATAAGGAAGATAATCCCTAGTCAACCCCTTTAAGCCAAAGAAGTAGGAGTTTTCTATTTTAAACACAAATTGAAACCTTTAATTTAAACCTGGGGCATGGTAGTCACTCAGTTAACTCAAAAAGATGCACATTGAGGTCGCAAAACTCTCAGTTCATAATACAACAAACGACATCAAAAGCATTCCTCTGGAATCAAAAGACAGTGGTGGTTCCTTATCTCATAGGTAGTCAATCTCTCAAAAGAAAAAAGCCCACTGAGCCAAAATCTATAAAGGAGGCTTAAGAAAGCTGGGGCATCCTGCTGACTGTGATCTCGAAAACAGGAACAGTCAGGCAAAAATTAGGGATAATAAATCAAAAGAACGAGGTCATTACAAATCCTCAACAACATGAAAAATGTTGCAAATGATGACTGCCTTCAAAAATCCAACTTGTGTGAACCATCACCAAAACGTCGTTCCAAATTCGAATAGAGTTCGACGCATAATTAACTGAGTTTAGGATTGAAGAACATCACGAAGAGCGGGTGGGTACAAATATACGTTGAGCCTTTATCCTTTGTTTCTTAAACCGTGAACCAAGCCACGTTACAACCCTTCAAAAGTCCTAATTGAAGCATGGGTTAGTTCAAAAGCATACTGTTACAAAAGGTATCCTGACTCCTGTAAGGCTTTGCCCTAAATCTTGTGTTGAATTTGTCTTAAAAAAAGTTTTCTGCTAAAAAACGCATTTTTCAAAAAAAAAAAACCTTCAAGACAAGCATAAACTTTGCATTATTTGAATATCACTGTTTGCATTTGGCTATTTGTTTGACAGCGGAGAAATTCACACAACGAATATCCGATGAACGAAAGCCCTCTCAGTGAACAAAATCACTTCAAAAAGGATGACACTTCCATTGACAAATCTCCTTCCAATCAAGGGGCATGGCATGATCATTGTCCATCACCTGGGGTAGTCCAGTCAAGATTTCAAGAAATCTCTGAAGAAGTGCAGAGTAACCAGGGGCAAGTCTCCATCTCCGTCACTTGGGGCATTGAGCATCAATCTCAGTGAAGGGTTACATACAATTAAGCATTTTCTGGCAATGTCACAAATACTTGCTAATAGGGGCAATGACAGATCTCCCTAAAATCCTTCTCATAGGATAACTCCCAGCAAAGGTTTAATCTCTGAAAACCTTTCCCCAGCTGAATCAACCTCAAGAATCCTCGAGGACTTCCCCCAACGAAGATGTCACCTCTCTAGTGGACTGACAACAGGGTTTATTTCCCCAACAACACTAGGATTCCCCAGCTTGAGTTTGCCTCTCTGACTACTACAAATCAGAGGACCACAACTCCTCTTCCCCAGTAGACTACTCTACAATCCCCAGCAAGTTACTGCGAAACCTGGACCCGACCAGATATCAGTTCAACTTCGAATCCCCAGTAGAGAAACGGACGACTAAGACTCCTAAACTTTTTTCCAAGCAGAAATAAACATACTCCCCACAGAGTTTTCAATATCCCTCCAGCGGAGTTCTCCTCAAACAACAAAGCAGGGATCCCCGGTGGAAACATTTTTGAGCAAAGTCCAAGACAAAATTACACTTCAACATTCATAAGATATGCATACAAATCTCATTTTATTTTGAGAACATCATTACACAATGCATACATCATGACAATGCATACATCATGACATTGCATACAACTAACTCTTTACCTTTTCAGGAAAGATCAATCAACAGGCAAAGATCATCATCTTCTGAGATTCCTTCTAGAGACAGTTCAGATGCGACCCAGATATGGCTGACATTCTGATACTTATTCCAGATTCCTTCTATAGACGGTTCAGATGCGACCCAAATATGGCTGACATTCTGATACTTATTCCAGATTCCTTCTAGAGATAGTTCAGATGCGACCCAGATATGGCTGACATTCTAATACTTATTCCAGACTCCTTCTAGAGATAGTTCAGATGCGACCCAGATATGGCTGACATTCTGATACTTATTCCAGACTCCTTCTAGAGATAGTTCAGATGCGACCCAGATATGGCTGACATTCTGATACTTATTCCAGACTCCTTATAGAGATAGTTCAGATGCGACCCAGATATGGCTGACATTCTGATACTTATTCCAGACTCCTTCTAGAGATAGTTCAGATGCGATCCAGATATGGCTGACATTCTGATACTTATTCCAGACTCCTTCTAAAGATAGTTCAGATGCGACCCAAATATGGCTGACATTCTGATACTTATTCCAAACTCCTTCTAGAGATAGTTCAAATGCGACCCAGATATGGCTGACATTCTGATACTTATTCCAGATTCCTTCTAGAGACAGTTCAGATGCGACCCAGATATGGCTGACATTCTGATACTTATTCCAGATTCCTTCTAGAGACAGTTCAGATGAGACCCAGATATGGCTGACATTCTGATACTTATTCCAGATTCCTTCTAGAGATAGTTCAGATGCGACCCAGATATGGCTGACATTCTGATACTTATTCCAGACTCCTTCTAGAGATAGTTCAGATGCGACCCAGATATGTATGACATTCTGATACTTATTCCAGATTCCTTCTAGAGACAGTTCAGATGCGCTCCAGATATGGCTGGCATTTTGATACTTATTCCAGACTCCTTCTAGAGACAGTTCAGATGCGATCTAGTTATGGCTGACATTCTGATACTTATTCCAGATTCATTCAAATTACAGTCCAGATACGATCCAGATTCGGATGTCATTCTGTCACTCATTCAAATTACAGTCCAGATACGATCCAGATTCGGATGTCATTCTGTCACTCATTCAAATTACAGTCCAGATACGATCCAGATTCGGATGTCATTCTGTCACTCATTCAAATTACAGTCCAGATACGATCCAGATTCAGATGTCATTCTGTCACTCATTCAAATTACAGTCCAGATACGATCCAGATTCGGATGTCATTCTGTCACTCATTCAAATTACAGTCCAGATACGATCCAGATTCGGATGTCATTCTGTCACTCATTCAAATTACAGTCCAGATATGATCCAGATTCGGATGTCATTCTGTCACTCATTCAAATTACAGTCCAGATACGATCCAGATTCGGATGTCATTCTGTCACTCATTCAAATTACAGTCCAGATACGATCCAGATTTGGATGTCATTTTGTCACTCATTCAAATTACAGTCCAGATACGATCCAGATTCTGATGTCATTCTGTCACTCATTCAAATTACAATCCAGATACGATCCAAATTCAGATGTCATTCTGTCACTCATTCAAATTACAGTCCAGATACGATCCAGAATCGGATGTCATTCCGTCACTCATTCAAATTACAGTCCAGATACGATCCAGAATCGGATGTAATTCTGTCACTCATTCAAATTACAGTCTATATACGATCCAGATTCAGATGTCATTCTGTCACTCATTCAAATTACAGTCCAGATACGATCCAGATTTGGATGTCATTCTGTCACTCATTCAAATTACAGTCCAGATACGATCCAGATTCGGATATCATTCTGTCACTCATTCAAATTACAGTCTAGATACGATCCAGATTCGGATGTCATTCTGTCACTCATTCAAATTACAGTCCAAATATGATCCAGATTCGGATGTCATTCTGTCACTCATTGAAATTACAGTCCAAATACGATCCAGATTCGGATGTCATTCTGTCACTCATTCAAATTACAGTCCAGATACGATCCAGATTCGGATGTCATTCTGTCACTCATTCAAATTACAGTCTAGATACGATCCAGATTCGGATGTCGTTCTGTCACTCATTCAAATTACAGTCCAAATATGATCCAGATTCGGATGTCATTCTGTCACTCATTGAAATTACAGTCCAAATACGATCCAGATTCGGATGTCATTCTGTCACTCATTCAAATTACAGTCCAGATACGATCCAGATTCGGATGTCATTCTGTCACTCATTCAAATTACAGTCCAGATACGATCCAGATTCGGATGTCGTTCTGTCACTCATTCAAATTACAGTCCAGATACGATCCAGATTCGGATGTCGTTCTGTCACTCATTCAAATTATAGTCCAGATACGATCCAGATTCGGATGTCATTCTGTCACTCATTCAAATTACGGTCCAGATACGATCCAGATTCGGATGTCATTCTGTCACTCATTCAAATTACAGTCCAGATACGATCCAGATTCAAATGTCATTCTGTCACTCATTCAAATTACAGTCCAGATACGATCCAGATTCGGATGTCGTTCTGTCACTCATTCAAATTACAGTCCAGATACGATCCAGATTCGGATGTCGTTCTGTCACTCATTCAAATTATAGTCCAGATACGATCCAGATTCGGATGTCATTCTGTCACTCATTCAAATTACAGTCCAGATACGATCCAGATTCGGATGTTATTCTGTCACTCATTCAAATTACAGTCCAGATACGATCCAGATTCAAATGTCATTCTGTCACTCATTCAAATTACAGTCCAGATACGATCCAGATTCGGATGTCATTCTGTCACTCATTCAAATTACAGTCCAGATACGATCCAGATTCGGATGTCATTCTGTCACTCATTCAAATTATAGTCCAGATACGATCCAGATTCGGATGTCATTCTATCACTCATTCAAATACATTTCAGATACGCTCCAGATGCAAACGCAATTCTGACAATCATCCAGACTCAACTCCATTCTCCAGCAGCTCCAGGATTTATGTTCCCAACAAAACATCACATTTCCCTACGTCATAGTGTGGACGAGTACTATAACCTCAATGATATACTCCATTGAGCACGAGTCAGTTCCTAGATCTTGATGTTTTCCTCCGTCATAGTATGGACAAGTTCTATAACCTCAGCGGTATACTCCCCGTGGGCACGAGACAATTCCTAGATCTTGATGAAGATGCTTCCCCCCAAGTGAATTATGGACAGGTTCTTAAAACTCAGCTGAAGCATTCTCTCAGTTGAAATACAGGCAGGTTCCTAAATCTCAACAAAGTTAGACTTCCCCAGCGAAATCTCCTACCAACAATCTCCATATGGCATCTATAAGCCCATCCTCCTACCAATAATCTCCAAATGGCATCTGTAAGCCTATTCCCGACGTCACAATGCTGATACTACACCATGCGAGTGCAAATTTCTGGGCACTCTAGTGTTCAATTATCTTCCACCTTCGGATCACGAAAGGCTCGAAAGCCAATCTATATCCTCAGGTTTAAGAAAATTGAACAGGGGCAACTGTTGTACCCCAAAATTTTCCCTCTCATGTTTTCCAAAGTATTCCCCCTGCATGGCTGATCACAAACCCTTGCCTAAGGAAAAAGAATTTTTTTTGAGTGGTACCTTAAGTACATTTCGATTGGCATCCTGAAAGACCCTTCGATTGGTATTCTGAATGAGCCTTTCGATTGTCATTATGGAAAAGCACTTCGATTGGCATTCTGAACGAGCACTTCGATTGGCATTATGTCAAGTCCTTCGATTGGTATGCCAAGGGATCCTTCGATTTAGCATTGTGTCAAGGCAGCTTCGACATGCATGTTAACCATGTCCTTCGATTAGCATGAACAGAACCTTTCGATTGGCCTGTTAACAAAGCCTTTCGACTGGCCTGTTAACAAAGCCATCAAGAGGGCACTCAAAAAAAACATGTCCAAGTACACTGAACATGAGAAAATGGCATGTTTCCCTTGCAAATATAGAAATAATTAAATGCTGATTGTGGATTTAATTCCTGAGTTAAAGGCCAGATTCTTGCCTTTTCTGTTCCTAAAGAGCTGATTCGACCAGAGTGATTCTGTGCAACTCAAGACCATTCAAAAAGGCATTCAGAAGGCCCATTCGAAGGGTACATAAGAAGCCCATTCGAAGGAGGCAAATCAAGACCAATCGAAGAGCAGGGCCTGAAGGCATTCGAAATTCAAAAGTGTCCAGGTTCATTCAGGAGACACGAATATTTCAAAAAAAGGAAATTATTTAATGTGTCTGATTCTTGTCTCATGGATTTAATGGCCTGATTAAATGCTGTCTCTTGCCATTACTGCACCCTCACACCCCTATAAATACAGAGGCCAACATACATATCCAGGACACGAAAATTATACAAGGAAACACGGAAAAACACACAGAAAAAATAGAGAAAAGAAACAGGGAGGATTTGGAGACGCTGCCCACCACAGGTTGTCAACATTTTCAGAAGTGATCCAGGCCAAAGCAACCCTTCAACAAAAGCATCCACGTCCATAAGCCCCAAATCAAAAGTGCCTACATCCAGGAAGTGCCCAGATCAAAGGGGCCTACATCCAGGAAGGGCCCAAATTAAAAGTCCAATCTGCTGGTAAGAAAGGGTAAACTATCCAACCTCATATTTGCATAGTATATCCATACTGGTTGTTACCTTCGATTTTCTATCCTAGACAGGATCAAGAGGCCTGGGTTTGGCACCCAGGTCATGTTCTTCGTTTGCTAACATTTCCTGCAGATTTAGCCTGAAGAGACCCCAACAAGTACAGGGTCGAAGGGCCTAGGGTTCGATACCCAGGCCCTGCATTTTATTTCACTAACATACTTTTGCAGGTATAACATCCCAGATCGAAGGAGACACATTCTCTGGATCGAACCCATTAGCATGCTGGATCGAAGGAGGCATCTCATTCCTGGATCGAAAGTCATGACCTCCATGATCAAAAGACAATCTCATTCCTGGATCGAAAGCCATGACCCCCTCTAGATCGAAGCTTCCATTCCCTCCCTGGGTCGAAACTCCTTTTTTTCCCTGGATCGAAGGATCCCCCTTGTATTTTATTTTTGTTTTCATTGACATCTTTTTATCCTTTTAATTAACATTAAAATAAGAAAACCACAAAAACATTAGGCTAGTTTTTTCTATTAAGTTAACTTTGTCAATTAATCTTTTAATTATCTTAACATTTTCTCAAAAAAACTAAAATTAAGTAGATTTAGATCATTTTCCCAAAATAAAATAAAACAACAAAAAGATTTTATTCTTAGGATTTTTTTAGAGTTTATTTTCAGATTCACGCGCGTTTATTTTATTGTAACCGATTATTGGTTTGTAATAGCATTAACTAAGACTTTTACTTTACTGCTTTATTCCCCCAATTTTGGACATGTAAATAATACCCCTTCCCGAAGCTTTGTAATAGCGTAGGATTTACAATTCCCGCACTTTAAATTCCTGTATATATATTAACTGTTTAGATGTATGCTAACTAGGCTATGCATGACAAGATTAACTCTAAACTTAAAATCAACAGTATCTCACCATGACATGTACAAAGATAATATAAACTGAAAATTAACACACTTGCACATGCCACTCCTAGGATACACCCCACTTGGTTGCCTCGAACGTGGTCATTAAGTATAGGATGTTTTAGAGGTCATCCTTTTGTCCCAAGATCATAAGTTGCCTCGAAAAAATGATCTAAGACATTAGGGTTACCGCTAAGGCATCCTAACGTTGCTTTAGTGACCACACGTCCCTTAAATCGAATTGACCCGAAAACTCTAACGACGGTGCTACCTACTCCTCAATAGTGGGATAGCACTGTCTAAAGGACATTTGCACAATTTAATTCCTTTTTGAGTAGGTAGAGGTTCTTAAGTACTTGCTCATCTTTTAAACAAAACAAAACTTTTCGCACTTACACTCTCTTCAAAAATAGAACTCTTTTCAAAACCCACAAACACGAAGAAAAGCAAACTTTTGAAAACATAAGCGAGCAAGTACCTAAGAGCCCGTGAATAACCACAGATAGAAAGGGTGCTAATACCTTCCCTTTCTATAATCTACCTCTCAAACCCGAGAAACAATCTCGAAAAGGAATTTTTCTGTGCTTTTGTCCTTTCCTTGTTGGATAAAATAAAAGACGGTGGCGACTCTTGCTTACCGCGACATTTTGCAAAAACAAACGCAAAACATGAACCAGCATTCCAAAACAGTCAGTTCTCATTGCCACCAATCACAACTGGCACAAAACACTCATCATCTGTTCATCTAATCTGGAAGTGACCAAACCAAGGAGGTGCCTATGTCTTCTGACAAAAGAGGAAGTATCTGGAATCTTTGCAACCAAATATTTAAGCTGAGTAGGAATCTGTACAAAGCTGATCTGAATAGTGTTTCTACGCATGGGTGCCATGACCTACAAAACAGAACGAAGATGAATCCCCTCTGTTTTTGAAATAGGTTAGTCCAATGCAATATGCATGCAATGTCATGATGCATGATGTCATGATAGAAACACATCACAAGTATTCACAGATAGCAAACATGGTAAGGGCAAACAAGTCACACAGATAGCCCTTAGATTTCAGGCTGGCAAGGAGTTTAGGTATTACCCTCTTTCAGTTTAGTTGGTTTAAACCTGTCCTAGTAATAGTAACCGGGTTCTAGAGGATCTCAATATCACTGACTACCCTCGATCGGTCATAATTCCAGTTTGGCAACCTTTTCTTGCAGCCGGAATCATCACGAGAGTTTAGCCTCAATGAGTGTAGCATACTGATACTGTTCTATGGCCAAGTTGGTCAATTATAGGTTCTAAGGTCAGTTGGTGCTTAATGACCCCTTAGAAGACCCATATTCTCCTCGTTGCGCCACAAGGGATATCGGTACAAACTAAAGTGCCACACCAACATAGCTACTACTTCAACCGTATCGGTCTATGCCGTACAGTTCCCTCATAGTTTATTGCTACTTACCTAAAGGGTATCCCCCAGATCCGGGTTAGGATCTATAGTAACTCCGATTCAACCCACAAAGATAAAGCATACAAGTCAAGCAATTGAAAACATTATGAACTATTCCTAAGGTACACCCCAGTTATTCATCCCCAACACAGTCACCAGTTCTGTGATACGGTGGGAAGAACTGACTGTTTTTTGGAATGCTGGTTTGCGTTTTGCATTTGTATTTGCAAAATGTCGCGGTAAGCAAGAGTCATCACCGAATTTTATTTTATCCAACAAGGAAAGGAAAAAAGCACAGAAAAATTCCTTTTTCGAGATTTTCTAGGTACAGGGGGTAGATTATAGAAAGGGAAGGTATTAGAACCCTTTCTATCCATGGTTATCCATGGGCTCTTAGGTACTTGCTTAATTCTTTTCAAAATTGTTTTCTTTGTGCTCGTGGGTTTGAAAAAGTTTTTGTTTGAAACATCGATTTAACTCTTGCTTCTGTCCTTAAGAGTGTAATGAAGTGTTTTGAAAACTTTGTTCAAAAAGTGTAAGTGTGAAGAGTTTTATTTTGAAAGAGCAAGTATCTAAGAACTATCTACCTACTCGAAAAAGGAATCGTTCTATGCTAATTTCCTTTAGACTACGCTATCCCACTATTAGTGAGTTGGTAGCATCGTCGTTGGAGTTTAAGGGTCAATTCGAACGAGGGACAGACGGTCACTAAAGCAATGTTAGGATGCCTTAGCGGTAACCCTAATGTCTTAGATCATTTATTCGAGGCAATGATATCCGAGGCAACCATTTCGAGACAACTTATACTTAATGACCGTGTACGAAGGCAACCAAGTGGGGTGTACCCTAGGAGTGCGCATGTGCGAGTATGTCGTTTTCAGTTATTTTATCTTTGTACATGTTAAGGGTGATCTAATTTGATTTTAAGATTAAGCATTCAGTCTTGTCATGCAAACCCTATTATCAAACATCTAGCAGTTATAATTTGCGGAAATTAAAATGCGGAAATTAAATTACAAGGCGTCCGGTATTTACATCGCCAAAAGCAACCCTTTGAAAATAAAATAATGCGATAAAAATAAATAAATGTCCTATTTAACTATTACAATCCGTAAGCAGGTACATAATTGGATAAAGAAAAATAAAGCGCGACGCAAAATTAAATCGGATCTAAGATTAGGGTTTTGACCCTTTTTAAAGAAAATATTTTTTTTGTTGTTTTGTTTATTTTAAAAAAAGAAATTAAATCCTAAATAAAATAACTAAATTAAATATTAAATTAATTAAATGAAAAATAAATTATTTTTGGAGTTTTTATTAATTTAAGAAAAAACTAAAAAAAAATTAAATGAAATAAAACCTAATTAATTCTAATTAATTTTAGATATTTACAAAAATAAATTAAAGTTTCCTAGAATAAAAAAAACCTAAATTAATTAATTAGTATTTATAAAAAAGAATTCTGAAATTTATTGGGTAAAAATATTTTTTGATGACTTTTTGATAAAAGGAAAAATTATGATTGGTTAGTAATTAATTCAAATAAAGTAATTAAATTAAATAAACAAAATAAATAAAAAAAGGAGGAGGAATGGGCCTGATTAGGAGGTGTTAGAAGCAATTTCCTTGGCCCATTAAGCTGGCTCGTTTGACCATCTGGGATCCAGTGTGGGCGCATTGACTTGGCTCTTGGTGGACCTCCAACATGGACCACCAAATCTGGCCCTTTGGCCATCTGGCGCTTGGATCGCGAGGGAGTATGGTGGGGATCTGGATTGGCGTGTGCATGGGAAAGCCTGAAAACAAAAATCATTAAGAAAGGGGGGGACCTAGGATTCGAACCCAGGTCCTGAAGGAGAATGCATCATTCGCTTGCCACCACACCACATTGCTTTGTTTGTTAGAATAATAGGTATTAATAATAATATAAGAAAACAAACCAAATGCCAGAAAAATAAAAAAAACACGTAATGTTTGAACAGGCTAATGGATGGACGACACGTTTTCATCCCTGTCCTCCCAACGCTGTAACTTTACCTGCGGATTTTTATTCGCAGCTAAAAGCGCAGCTTCGTTCCATAATCTCCCTCAGGCCATAAAATTGATTTTTAAGGGCATGGTTGTGTTCGTCTCAACCTCCTGGATACAACCATGTCCATCATATATCTCAATTTTACCTGAAACAAAAATCCCTAAAAATAGAAGCAAAACCCTAGCCATGGTGTTTCATGATACAGAGCATATAAATCAAATTGGTTATTGCCAATAGTTTGCAAATGATGTGAGGGGTCAAGAATATGTAGTTATTTCATTCAATGGATGCAAGAATAGTGATTTGCGATTTCAAGAAGGAAGCGGATCCGTGATGTACTTACAGTGCTTTAGAACGCTTGAAAACACGTGGTTAGGATTGTAATAGCTTCTGGAGATGGCCAACAATCGATTGAGATAACTCTCGAGTCCTGAAAATGCCTTTAACCTTGATTTTGATCTCCCACTTTTTTGTGATTTTGCAAGTTTTTGTTCTGCCTCTACCAATGCTCTCCAACCCTGATTTTCGTGTCTCTTGCTTGCTTATGTAATGCACATTGGATTAGGGTAACAAATTTGGTCCAAATCTCTCCATATTGATGATTGCATATTTGATTTGATTCTTCCATAAAAGCTTTCCAAACTTGGCCTAAATCACATCTTTTTGTAACCAATGCCTTTGATACGAATTTGATTGAAATAATAGCTGTATTTGGAGCCTGAAATAGCCAAAAAATCACGTGTTATCAATGCTTTAGATTTTATGTGATTTTATTTGATTTAAAATGAATTAATTCAAATAAAAATCAAATTAAATAATAAAAATATGATATGGGCACATGGCTGGAGCTAGGGAACGTGGGAAATAAGGAAAACTCAAATCAAGTGAAAAAGAATGGGCCCATTTGGCAAAATTTGATGTTTTGGGGATAGTTAACTTTTGGCAATTTTGCAAAAAGGTCCAACTTCAACAATGCATAACTTCTTCAATTTAGAACTTTTGGAAGTGTTCTTGGACTATTTAGAAAGCTTGAGATGTCCTCTAACCAACCCTTTTGGTCTCATCTCATTTTGATATTCCATGCTCAAGTTATAAGCTTTGACAAAAAAGGTGTTTTTGTTGACTTTTCAAAATGACCTATAATGTCCAAATTCATAACTTCTTGTGAGTGCATATTTTGAACTTTGGGTAAGAAGATGGATTGTAGGAAATTGCATCATCTTCAAAATGAGCTTTGGATGGGTCATTTATCATAAAGTATGAGAAAGTTATGCTTGGTCAAAGTTGAGTTGACTTTTCCTACAAAACCCTAATTTAGCAACTTTTGAGTCTTGATGAATTATGAGCAATCCTTGATGAATCATGATCAACCCTTGATAAAATGATGAAATATCCTTAAAAATGAGAATGTTGACAAAAAATCTTGAAGTTTGAATGTATTTGGGTCACAATTGACTTTTGCCCTAGCACAGTCGATTTTTGGACCTTTGAGCAGTTGACTGAGCAAACTTCCTCTACAAGGCTTGAAATTTGACATGGATGATCTTGAGATCATATTAGGACATTAGGGAGCACTTGAGGTCATTTGGACTCAAAGATCTTAATGCAACACAAAACCCTAATTTGGAGTAGACTGTCTTAGGAGAGAGCTTGTCTGACCAACCCTTGAGCTACCTTGAGCCATTTGGAGATTTTTCTTGCAATGTTTTGAGAAATATGAGAGGGAAAATTTTGGGGTACAACACAATGCGATGAGATTGAAACCAACTCAATGCATGTGGTACCACCAAGGCATAAACCCTCTCTATAAAGCCAAATTCGGGCTATCAACATACGGCCAAATACGGGCCAACAACATAAGCCAAATACAGACTATCAACATACACCCAAATCCAGGAAAACAACATAAGCCAAATTTGGGCTATCAACATACGACCAAATTCGGACCAACAACATAAGTCAAATCCAGGCTGTCAATAATGCATGTATGCGATACTGACATGCAACAATAAAATTATACAACTATAAGGAAACATCCTTAAATATAAAACCATTCTAGGCCAACATACTTATGATTATTAATCAATATAATCTTTTGTCCATTCACGCACATTCGTAAAATTTATCATGTTCAATTATCACGAATACTCCATAATTTATCTAACACTGACGGTCAAGGCATAAGCCTCCAACCCAACAATAATTCACCTACTATTATTAAAATTATTATCATATTGAAGAATATAATTTTAGCTTTCCAAAGGTCAAAACGGCGTGTCAAACGGACACCCGAGTTAAAATTATTGAATTTTCAAATTTAAAAAAAAAAGTCAGCTTCAGTGGTAACCCGTTACTGCCAGGGGGGTAACCGGTTACACCCCTGTAACTCAAAATACCACGCTTCTGTCCAGTTGGGTAACCGATTACCCCCAGCTAGTAACCATTTACACCTTCATATTTTTTCCCATTTCGTCCAAAATTGCACAGAGTAATCGATTACTCCCATGACAGTAACCGATTACACCTGATGCAGAACCAAAAATCAGCAACTTTTCAAAATATGAATTTCATTGTTTCAAAACCCAAGCTTCCATTTTTTAAATCAAAACAATGTCTTTTAATACTACAAATTATTCACAAACATTGTCCATCAATCCAACTCAATTTACATCATCAATTTCACCAATTACACACAAAAATGCATCAAAGAAATTCATCAATAGGTAAAAGTCCATAAAGCAAAATAGTGAAAAATCAAGAACACACAATCACAAAACCTAATCACTACCATGTCCCATCATTTTGCAACGCGTTATAGAGTTATAATCTCACCCTTACATTGGATTTGCCGGTTCTTGACTCTTACAGTGAAACTTCATGCCCTAGCCCCTTTCTATTCTTCTGTCTTCTATGAACCTTCTCTGTTTTCTATGTTGTGTTTTTCTCTTCTCTATTCTCAATTCTATTTTATTGCAACACTGACCTTAAGACCCCTAAATCATAATTCCAACATTGTCCTTCCCCAATTAAATAATTATTTAATTAATCTCAACATAATAATAATTCTATTATTCTACTAATAATTTATTTAATTAATATACTATAGTATTAAATCTAATATTTTAATCCAAATAATGCTAATAAACTATCTATCTCTCTACACCTTATGTTTCTACACTTTTTGTCATACATATCTATTATCTTAATTCTAATAATTTATAAGGCATCTAACTCCCAACAAATGCATCACAACACAACAAAAGATTCACTAAAGTGCACAATAACATCACATCAGCTAATTAATTTAAAAAAAATAATTTAACGAAATCGGGGTGTTACACAAACCACATCAACTTGAAATAATAGAATCATGAGGTGATATCTAAGAATAGTGCAATACCTTACTAGTGACATATGGTGACTTAATATATCAATAAGAACATCTAGAAGAAAATTTTGAGGATGTGTTGCTTCAAAACACCCAAAATAGTTTTCTGTTCTATAGTCATATAAAACTTTGCTTTCATATCTTGAACACTTTTACTAAAAAAGGCACTCGCCAAAATACGTTAGATATTACAGGGGGCGATGTCCTTGCTACTAAAACTATTAAAATCAAAATCTAGAATCATACCACTAAGACCATCCAATGTGCTGTCAAAGTTACAACATATACAACATTTCTCACTCTCTCAATATATAATCTTACAACCCCCAATTTTTTTCCATAGAAGTCATAAAAGCGTAGGAGGTAACCTTTACTCCCGAATAAAAACCCAAATCCCAACCCTAATAGCTAAAGAAGACACACTTTATTGAAGGTACCCTAAGAAAGGACATCTACCAACCACAAGGTTTTTAACCTCCCATCAAAACTCTTTATCAAACCAAATAGTTGACTCCTTCATGTAAATCGAATAACATGTCCTTAGGCCAAAGAATAGTTTGACGATATCCATGCAAGGTCAAAGTAGAAGAGTTCACTATATATATCCTTCATCTATACAACAAGATGCATTAACTCAACAATCATGAAATTTCTCTCCATGGACAACCCCTTAATAAAACATCTATATCGACTAACGATCCTTATGAGAAATTTCATCCATAACATATGTCTCCAAATGTCGAAGCAAACAACTCCCACAATGTTTATTTTTATCACACAAGGACAAAATGTTCCATTATTACGAATATTCATTTGAGGCTTAATCCTGGTCTCATCTCTCAAATGATGTCAGGGGTTTTAGTAACCTCCTCTAAATCTCCCACGACAACCTCATCATCAAGATACCAAGCATAAAGAAGAAGCTTGCAATTCTATATGATCTTATGAATAAGATGGTGTAATACAAAGAAAAAATATATGCCCAACATATCGCCTTATTTCACTCAAGGGACTATCATGATATGTCCATACCCAAAGTGAAACCTTAGTTCATAACAATAATGAAACTCAACCCACAAATAAATAGATATCCACTGAACCTTTTCACAAGACACGTAGGAAATTGAGAATTTTGGATTCTTCATGATTTAAATAGATTTAGACTCCTATTTAATTTCTTTTTCTTTATATAATATGTTGTAAGATAACATTTCTTTGTAGTAAGTCACATTTAAACCAACTTTATTGGTATGATCGTTACAATATTTTTCTTTAGCAATATCATCAGTGTATTTTGTTTTATTTTTCTATTTGTTTACTTCTTACATTCACTATTTCATCCATTCATTCTAAGTTGATGTATGATTATTTATTTATGCATTTGAAACTTTTTTAAGTGCATCTTGTAATTATATTCATTTGAGCATTCCTTTTTTTTGTTCATGCATTATTTAATCTTCTATTCATACATGTTTTGATCACATAGTTGTGTATATGTGTAATCTCATGTCTGACTGTTCACATTTGCAGCATTTGGCATGTGTATCTTCATATATATGAAATATATCCTTATATCATTCGTATATACTTAGCTCATTTATCTCTTTAGATTATCATTTATGTTATTGATTATCATTTATGTCATTAGCATATATCTCTTTTTGATCTTGTCAAAGGGGAGACATTGTAATGTCAGTCTAGATTTTATTTATGTCTTTTATGATGTTTGTGCTTTTGTGCAATATTTTAGGGGGAACACAAGCAAGTGAAAGAAAGAATTGATCTAGCTTTACTTTTTCTTAAAGTTAATTCAATTCCAATTTCAAGCCTCAAAATGGGGGAGACTGAAGTTTCATGTTGCATATCTCTACCTCATAAATTAAATATTTTGATTGCTTGTCGTTTAAGCTTTTGGTTTTGTTTATATAGTTATTGAGCCTCCTCATTGATTGCACATCTCAGGGTTGATTTTTTAAATCTGTATTAAGCATGCATAAATCAAAGTGTCTGATTATAATTTAAGTAATATTTTTTAAGTCAATCTATTTAGTTTTTGGATCAAAAACTATATTTGGGAGCGGTTCAAGTCATAAATAATTAGAATCTCAAAAATTACTTTAAATTTTGAAAATAATTAGATTCTGAAAGTTTGATTCAAAATCACATAGTTCACATGACTCGAATCAGTATTACATGGAGCTCATGGATCTTTTTTCATGTTTTATTATTCAAATCACACGCTTCATGATTTGAATCACAACACTTTGATTCAAATCACAAGACTATCTCATTCCAATCATATTCAACTGAAATATCCCTGATTTTCTTCTAGAACTCTAATGTGAATCTCCAAACTTTGTGACTCGAACCATGTGATTCGAATAAGAAATTTTGTGAATCGAATCACCCAAATGGCTTATCATATGTTCATTGTTCTTGATTCAAATCACTTAATTTTTGACTTGAATCATACCTTTTTCTTATGACTTGAATCATACACCATTTTTTACTCATTTTTGTGCTAGATCTCCAACACTTATAAAAGATTTTTCACTAAAAAACTCTCACAATTTTGGAAAACATACACTTATACTAACTATTGAGAATTCTCAACTCACTTGTTCTCTCATTTTCAAAAGGATTTCTGAATTTTTTTGAGTGTTTGCAAACTGTTCCTTTCATCTTCCACCTCATTCTTTTTCCATTTTTATGTGGATACAAGTCTCATCTTTGGGGATTTGTGATTATTGAGGAGTTTTTGTTATCGTGTTTAACAATTATTTGACGATTTTGAGTAAATATTTTGTGAGGATTAAGTTTGGGTAGTGTGTACAAGTCAAAGAGATCCAAATATAAGATTTTTATATTTTAAGCATTATTCGGATATTATGATTGTACTAAACATCATGTAATTTGCCATAAATGATAGTGGAAGACCAAAATTTTCAATGCAAAAACATTGAAGAGTGGATTAGGCTTAGCAAGGATAATATTAAAACCACTATAATTTTAGGGTACACACACATATTCTCTCTCTCTCCCTCTCTCTCTATCTCTCTTTCTCTCTCTCTCTCTCTCTCTCTCTCACTCACACACACACACACACACACACACACACACACACACACACACACACACACACACACACACACACACACACACACACACACACACACACACACACACACACACACACACACACACACACACACACGCGCGCGCGCGCGCGCACACACACACACACACATACACACGCATACACTTATATCCCAATTCCCCCCTAAGATTCTTCTATCATTTGATATCAACTTAATCATATCAATACCACACTAGGCTTTGGTTCTTCCCCTATCTCTAGGTTTGCTCATGAGGAATCACGAAGCACCTTGATTTGTATATTATGAACATATATGTTTTGTGTTTATTAACTTTTAACTAACAAATACAATGAATTTTTGCTCTAATTTATGATACTATAGGTGAGGGCACAACATATTTCATTTGGTTGATTCATAGGTTCATGAGTTTATGTCCATGCCTTCTTCAACAAAACTTCATTGAGATTCAAGATTCATCATTGATGATGATTTAAAGTACATCATGATAAGGTCTACTATGATTCATAATGCCTCAATTTTTCAAAGAAAGTCAAAAGATGCAAAGGTTGATTGAAGAGGTTTGACTAAATTGGACAAGTTCTCCATTCCTTGATCACAAGTGTATAACTCTTTCAATTCTTAATATTTGTAAGTGGTTATTATTGCTATGGTTTCTTATTATCATCCTAGACAACTTCTATTCACATGGAAAAAGTGATTGTGCAAGAAAGATTATCAAAATTGAAAGGGGTTTCCAAGGAATTTTGGTGCTCTAGGAGCTAGGCTTTTGAACTTCTAAGGGTTATATCTTGCTCATGTTTTGGTATTTTTGAGTGATTCAAAATATATGCTTCTCTTTAAAGGTTTATCAACAAATAAATTCAAAAGTTTCAAGAAAATTTTGTGTGGAAGATGCCTAATGATAAAGAAATATTACATGTCCTCTAGATAGGCTATCAAATTCCCTCATGTGACTTCAAAAGTTCATAACTTAGTCAATTTTTATCTCCTTGAGCCCATTATTTTTCCATAATGATCTCAAGGATGTGTACTTCAACTCTTCTGTTATATGAAAAGCTTGAAAATGAGTGGAAGATAACCTAAGAATTCAAAAGATTATAGGTTACCTCATGAATTTTCACCAATTTTACAAGGCCATAACTTTTTCAATACTTGGTATTTTTGAGTGATTCAAGTTTCACAATGCTCTTTTGGAAGTCCAATTTAATCTAGCATCAATGATCAAATATTTTGGAGGAGAGCCTTGTTTGAACTCAAAACATTATAGGTCACTTTTAAAGAAAAACTTAGAAGTTTTCTAAGTACAAAAAGTTAACATCTTTTTCTCAACTTTGAATCATCACAACTTCTAGCTCAAACATCCATCTGATCTCATTCTTGGCACATTGCAAAGATTGTGACCTTATCTTTCAAATTCTTCAAGAATCATGCCCTAAGACCCCTTGATATGTGAATACCATGGTTTCAAAGATGGTACCTTGAAACTGAAGTTTTCTCTAAAGTCAGAATTTAAAATTCATAATATGGCTTCTAATCACCAAATTTCCATGTGTTTTCCACTTAAACATGATTAGCAAATATGTTTGGATCATTTAGAATGATAAAGCGCATCGCTTGGCTGAGTTTTGATGCACATGTGATCACACTTTCTTCATGATCACATGTGTGCACGAACTCAAGGGAAATTGCATCATTCACCTCTCCTCTAGATTCCATTCACTTCTCCTATAAATACAGGCTCTATTCCACTCATTTTTGCAAGCTTGAACAACCAAAATCACTCTATCAAAGTCCCTCCATAATTTCTTCATTGATCCTTCATCCTTGATTTTCACTGAAGCTAACAGAAGAAGAATCAAGCCTTGAGGTTCCCTGAATCGTGCTATCCAAGTCCATTTACAGAGCAAGTTCATATGACTTTGTTCAGGTAGTTTAAGGTACCAAATCTTCTAACTCAAATGACTGGAATGGTCTATGATGTTCACTGATGCTTGCTCTTAACTCAATTTTTGTGAAACAATGCATTTGATGCTTCTGATTTTTTATTTTAACATTTTCAAACATCTCTGGTTTTTTCCAAATCGACTATGCTGTGCTTTATATAAATTTTTCGCGATTATATGGTTGTGATCGTCTCAGGTAGACACATCTAATAGTACCATTATAAATGCGTAAATTTACAGATTCAAGGATCTTGGATTTTCCTTACTTGTAGGAGGATGGAGGTTGAAGACAACCTACGTGTCGTTCTTCAACTAATGACACTCAGCCAATTATTTTATTTTGATTGGTTGGACTTTCTTGTGTTATATGCGCGCGCCTTAGCTTAGATCCATGATACTCCCCCACCTCAGATCCATTAGATCTACCAGCATGTGTAAGTGAAAGAGATCCAATGCGCGTGGTTTTTCTGATTTGTTTTTATTTTACAAAATTGTTTTTAAATTTCTTTTATCTTTAAAAATTCACAACTCTTTTATTTTTTATCCAAAAATTATGAAAAACATATATAAAAATACTTTGAATTATTTCTGACTTTGTGAATATTTTTCATATTTTTATTTTAATGTTTGATATTTTTCATAATTTTTGCATTGTTTGCCTTATTTTAATTATTTAAAAAATAATTTTTGACCTTTTTAAATTCTAAAAAAATTAATGGAAGGATCCAATGGCCTCTTGACAAATATTGGTGATCTCATTTCATTTTTATTTATGATTTTACTATTTTTCACAAATTTTGGTTTATTTGGCTTATTTTCTTCAATTATTAAAATTAAATTCTGACTTTAAAAAATTTTGAAATTTTTTGTCAACATTTATTAAATCATGTTTGACCTCTGACTATTCTTTAGGATTTTTATTTGGTGTTTTAATATACTTTGTGTATTTTATCAATTATTCTCCTTTTATTAACCATTTTAGTTTTTATTTTTTTTAAATATTATTTTTATTATTTTTTATTTTGGTTTTGACTTGGACTTAATTTGGTGATAAATTCTTCAACCTCATTGGATCTTGGGTGTTGATAGGTTGAGAAACCAAATCCACCAAAATGGATGAATGGTGTTGATGATATTTGAAACCCAAATTTCATACATTGCATCCCCTCCCTCTTCATCTTATCCCTTTCTCATTGTGCTACATTTTATTAGAGGATGATCTACATATCATATCTCCAAACATATGGCACATAGATTGCTATTGACCAGCCTCAAAATAGGTGCGACTTCTACATAAGTCCACTTACGATTGCTTAACATAACGCTAAATTTTGTTCCGAATCGTGAAATGGTCATTCGTGGCCCAAACCTATGTTCGCAAGCCTAAGCATGTTTAATTTGAAACCGTTGATCCAATAACCTCGAGGTTCATTGTTAGGAGGCTTTGGTCTTATTAATCCTCTAATGAACTTCCATAAAATTTGGTCTAAGTGAATCATTTAAACATCGTTGATCATTTATTGTTGCCTCAAGATTTTGAAATAAATGATATACTTGACAAAAAGAAAATGAAACTTGTTGTTGAGAGGCTTTGATTTTATCAATCTTCTAATGAGTTTTCAAATGCAAGATTCAAGATGGTCATTCAACTAACCTCTAATTTCTAACTCATTAACAATTGACTTTATTTTCATTCTTTTACTTTACGCCTTTACTTTTATGCACCATTTATTTTAGCATTTACATTTCATGCTATTTTTATTTTTTGCTCACTTGAGCATTTATCTTTATGTCATTTTTTTTTATTTTTGCTCATTTGAGCTTTCATTTTCTTTTTGAAGATACCTAATAACCAACTTGAACAATAGAAAACTTTAATGTTACTTAGACTATATGGTTACTATCCTTGGCATGATGGAGATATGGACTTCTTGGACTTAGGAGTAGAGACCTTTGACCCTCCTTGAGACCTCGTGACTTCTATTGTTATTTTGTCTAGAGTTCTTGGGGTTTACCCCGAGACATTGGATTGTTTGTTTTCTTTGTGTGCATGTTATTTTGATTATATGCTTTGTCTTTGATTGGGAATTCATCTGTATACAACCGTTACTCTGCCCAATTTTTGTGAAGACTTAATGCATTTGAAGTTTGGTATTCTTAAGAGGTTTATTTTCTTTGCTTGTTGGGTTTCAATCCAAAGGATGAGAATTCTACATTGACTCATTGTTTCAAGTGTTATCTTCTTGTTGGTTATACGATTCTATTCTCTAGATTTTACCTTATTCTTTAGGATAATCCCTTCATATCCTCCCATCTTCTTTAATTTCAAAAAATCTTCTCCCTCCTTTTCAAAACTCTTCTTGTTTTCTAACTTGAACCACTTTCACAATAAACTTGCACTTGGTTCCATAATTTTCAAAAACATTTTCTTAATAAAACTTTAAACAACTTAATCATACTTTAACATTTTTGTGAGAAGACTAAAAGTCAATCAATCTCATTCAAACCATTTTTGCCACTTTGGCTTTTTACTTTAAAATTTTCTCCAAAAGATTAGACTCTTGTCGGTCCTTGTAGTGATGCAAACTACTATACTTCTATGATATGTAGTGAAGTGAGATATTTTCCACTTGGGTGTCGAGCAAGGTTTTGTTGATTTTAAAATCCAAGTCATATCCTCCAGTTTGAGATGATGCAAATTCTCCTTTCTCATAATCGTGGGTAGTAAGTATGTTCTTCCACTCGGATAAGACGGTGATGTCTCGTCTCTTAAAATTAACAAACACATTTGTGTTTCAATTTTTTTAAAGGTGAACTACGAGTACCCTGATCCCTTATTGTATGGAAGGTGGTATGTAGGCATTAAAGGTTCACAACCTCGGCGGGTGAAAAAATTGTAAAAAATATTTCTTTTCTCATCTATATCATCTATTTTTGTATACAACTTTTATAGCCAAAATACACAAATTTTCAAAGAGGTTCCTACGGAGATCTGTAGATGTTTAGGATGCTAATACCTACCATTTGCATAACCAACGCCCGAACTTAGATTCTCTCCCCCTTTTTTTGGGTTATTCGCTCTTATCCCATTCCTTTGGAAATAATAAAGCGCGGTGGCGATTTTTATTTGATCGGTGCAATCAAGTTAATCCAATGGATTATTCTCAATATTTCTACCGCTACACACATACACACACTCATTCTCTCACTCACTCTCGCTCTCCCTCTCTCACATATAGACACACGCACACACACAGACACACACATATTCTCTCTCTCTCTCTCTCTCTCTATATATATATATATATATATATATATATATATATATATATATATATATATATATATATATATATATATATATATATATATATATATATATATATATATATATATATATATATATATATATATATATATATATATATATATATATATATATATATATATATATATATATATATATATATATATATATATATATATATATATATATATATATATATATATATATAGTAGGATTTTATTTAGGTTACTTTTATTTCCTTCTTAGAATCGTATGGTGTTAGGATTTTTCTTTGGAAGCAATTTATAAATTAACTGAAGGTTTTGTTAGAATTGACACTACAAATTATCTTGTTGTTGATTAATATCTCTCATTATGAGATATTGAAGAAAATATAATCAAACTTCTCTTACTTTAGAACTTGGGGTAGTCTTTCTTATGTTCAAATTATGGATTTGAAGTGAGTCAAACTTGTAAGAAGAAGATTCGGTTCAGCATCTGGCCTTGATTTTTGGTGATAAAATTACATGGGTGATTAGATAACAAATTAGTACCCTAATGGTTCGTCTAGTGTGCAGCTTTTGCTAACAGGTTCTAACTCTAAAGATTTGACATGTGATGTCATCAGATTCTAGACTCAACACACTAAGAGATACAAATGCGCGTGTCATTAATTAGAATGGTTCTAAAACAACGGTTCTGATGAATGTTAGTTTTAAAGCTTCTAACAATGACTCTGTTAGTAGATATTTCTTAGGGTTCTCAAGCTTTGAAGATTCCAAGATCTCTTTCTCCAAGGTTCTGAAGACCAAGTTCCGAAGACCATGTTCTGAAGACCAAGTTCTGAAGACTCTGAAGACAAGGTTCTGTTGAGCAAGTTCTGAAGATTCTAAAGAAAAAGGTTCTAAAGACAACAGTTCTGAAGACCAATGTGCTAAAGACTCTGAAGACAAGGTTTTATTGAACAAGTTCTGAAGACTCTAAAGACAAAGGTTCTAAAGACAACGATTCTGAAGACCAACGTGTTGAAGACTATGAATACAAGGTTTAGTTGAACAAATTCTGAAGACTATGAAAACCAAGGTTCTGAAGATACTATACTTCTACAATATGTAGTGAAGTGAGATATTTTACACTTGGGTATTGAGAGAGGCTTTGTTGATTTTTAAATCCAAGCCATATCCTCCACTTTGAGATGATGCAAATTCTCCTTTTTCATGATCGTGGATAGTAAGTATGTTCTTCCATTTGGATAAGACGATGATGTCTCGTCTCTTAAAATTAACCAACACATTTGTGTTTCAAAATTTTTAAAGGTCAACTATGAGTACCCTGATCCCCTATTGCATGGAAGGTGGTACGTAGGCACTAATGGTTCACAACCACGTTGGGTGCAAAAACTGTAAAAACTATTTATTTTATCATCTCCACTATCTATTTTTTCATACAACTTTTATAGCCAAAATACATAAATTTTCAAAGAGGTTCATGCGGAGTACCGTAGATGTTTAGGGTCCTAATACCTTCCCTTTGCATACTCAACCCCCGAACTTAGATTCTCTCCCCCTCTTTTTGGGTTATTCATTCTTTTCCCATTACTTTGGAAACAATAAAGCGCGATGACGATTTTTATTTAATCTATGCGAGTCAAGTCAATCCAATGGCTTAGTCTCAATGTTTCCACCGCTACAGAAAAATGGCGACCTCACAGGGGAAAGATCGACCAATTGATAGTCCATCCCTAAGTGGGTTCAGCCTATCTTTATTTATTTGTGTATGTGCTATTATTTGTTGTATATTATGTGTTGTATATATGTTTGTCTAGATTTTCCTGGTTTTCAGGGTGCTTGGTGATTTCTCATAAGTCCTATACCCGAACTTGGGCAAACTTAAGATAGGACGGGCGGTATAGTCATGTTAAATTTGAGGGAGTAATCCCAAAAAAGGAGACATGAGATCCCCCACTCAGTGGAGGCCCCTTTGACTGTAGTTTCGTTTATCGAGTAATTGGGAAGACGTGCTGCTTTCGACCTGGGAGCCAGCTGAAACTGAGGACCGTAGAACCTTTAACCCATCTTAGCCTTTTAGGTGTAGTGTGGAAACTATGATTGAGTAATCTAGAAATGGTTGTCACACGATACTACACTCATACGAGTTTTTCCTAAGAATATTACTAATTACCGTGTCAATCGGGACGTTGGTAATATCCTAAGGAAGGATGTAGACTCTGGGAACTTCTTAGAACCTTGTTCGGCAGGTGATAAACTATTAGACCATACCTTGTGAGTAGTAACTTTAACCTCATGCTCGTGATGTAGAACCTTGGAACCCCCATATTTGTGATCTTGTGTGTGATTGTTACATCATGCATTCATGCACCCATGAGCATCCTTTAAAACATTTGTTTCAAGGGACTTAAAGTTGAATTTTTGCGAATATCTCAGGTAATGTTTGACCATGGATTCTGGAAAAAGAAAGACCCAGAAGTACAGTTTCAAGGATCCTAAGATAGATGATTTGATGAGTCTGATTCCCGAGATCGAGAGTTCTGCTGATTTTCAGAAGAAGTATGGATCCATCACGTCTCTTATGAAGCTCAAGATAAAGGAGGGTATTCTCTCTACTTTGGTCCAGTTTTATGATCTGGTGTATCGATGTTTTACTTTCCCTGATTATTAGTTAATGACTACATTGGAAGAATATTCTTACCTACTGGGTTTACCTATTACCAATCGTGTTCCTTTCACCGGTTTGAAGGGAGAACCTAAGTCTCATGAGATTGCTGCTATGGTTCATTTGGGGAAGTCTGGGATTGAGGCCCACATAACTACCAAAGGAGGAATTAGAGGATTACCCGCTCAGTTTTTATTGGAGAAAGCTCTCTACTTTGCTCGGATGAAGAGTATAGTTGCTTTTGAGGCCATCTTTGCTCTACTTGCCTATAGGCTGTTCTTATTTCCTAACATCGACAAATTTGTGGGTATCAATGCCATCAGGTCTTTTTGATTGGGAATCCAGTTCCTACATTATTAGGAGATGCTTATTACTCCATTCATATTCTGGATTCTTATCATGGAGGAATGATCATTTACTGCACGCCTTTGTTGTATCAGTGGTTTATTTCTCACTTACCTCAATTTGATGCTTTTTGGGATGTCAAGAAGGAACCTCGTTGGGCTCCGAAGATTATGGATCTCACCCATTCTGACATTGTTTGGTATCATCAGACTTACTATGATGTTGAGATTGTTAATAGTTATGGTAGTTTCCCTAATGTACCTCTTCTTGGTACAAAGGGAGGAATTAATTACAATCCCGTTCTTGCACGACGTCAGCTTGGGTACCTGATGAAGGACAAGCCAAATAGTATTCATCTGAGTGGTTTATTTCTTAAAGAGGTAGAGAATCATAAGGAATATAAGGAGGAAATTGCAAAGGCTTGGCGCCATATTTACAAGAAGAGTAGAAAGGACTTTGGACCTAGAGGAGCTATTGCTTTGGAGCCTTATCTCCGATGGGTACATGCAAGGGAAATTCAATTGAAGATGCCATATTCCCGTGAGGAACATTTATCTGATATGTTTGTGAAGACCACTCCTCCCCTTTTAGATGATGTTTAAGAGCTTCGGCTTTCCCTAGTTAGGACACAGCAGGAGAAGGAGGGATAGAAGAATAAGTATCAAACTTTGGAAATGTCCTACCGGGAAGACTTGATGGAGAATGATGACCTAATTGAGATTCTTGAGAGTCTTGATGTAGAGATGATGGAGAGGCAAGAGGATTTATTTTCCTCTAGATCTTGATCAAGACTTAGTCATTCACTTCCCGACTCTGGTGATTGGAAAGAGGTTGCCGACAGGTATGCAGAAGAGAACAAACAGTTGAAGGCTCAGATTGTAAGACTCACAGGAAAGCTTCAGTGTGTAGAGATATCTTCATCGACTTTGCTTTCTTAGGATTTTAGATTATATCTTCTCTTGTACTTAGGATTGTTGAAACTTGTACTAAATGTTGTAATCCATTTTGAAGTTATTATAATGAAATTTTCAGTATTTCAAAATGTGTTAGTACTTTAGTATTTGCAAATTGTCTATAATTATTTGAGTCCCTTAAAATATTAATAATAATCAAATAAATCATGTGCATTGCATATCATTCATAATATTGTACATATTTCTTGCATTTATGTTCATACCCAGGTGTCTTACTGTGTTTCTCTGACTTCGGTCAGAAGCAAGTTGTCTCACCAATATAATACTCTGGCTAATTCGAGGAAGATAATGGAGAATCTTGAACAAGATAATCGCGAGGTGCATGAAGAAGTTACTGCTTTGAAGGCTGGTATGGCCAATCTGAATGCTTTGATGGAATCGTTGGTGGCTGCTCAAAATCAGCCACCACTTACTCAGCCACAACAAACAACGATCACTTCTGTATGCCTCTGGGTTATCCATGGGGAATGCCAGAGATTTTCATGCCAGAAGGTTATAATCTTGATACTCAAGCTGCTCCAGTTGTTCAAGCTGTTGCTACTCCCGCACCTCCTGTGGTGCATGTTACTTCTGCTGCTAGAAATGAGATCCATTATACTTCACCTTCTTCGGTAAATGTTGTGCCGTTTGTTAATGGTGAATTTTATCGTCCTGCTCCTCCACTGAGTGAAAGCATGGGTTTCTATGACTGATTGGATGTATTTCAAGACCAGTTCAATGAGATGCAGAAGGAAATAAAATCTCTTAGAGGAAAATAATTATTCGGACAAAACATCAGTGAACTCTACCTAGTTCCCAATGTGAAGGTGCCAACGAAGTTTAAAGTGCCGAAATTTGAAAGGTACAAGGGAAACTCTTGTCCTCGTGAGCACCTCGTGATGTATATCCAAAAAATGTCTACCCATACTGATGATCAACGTTTACTTATTCATTTCTTCCAAGATAGCTTGACTGGTGCCGCTCTAAAGTGGTATATCAATTTGGACAGTAGTGGTATCCGTACCTTCAATGATCTAGGGGAATCCTTTATCAAACAATATGAGTATAATATCTTCATGGCACCTGACCGTGACCAGTTAAGGGTAATGGCTCAGAGATATAAGGAGTCATTCAAAGAATATGTGCAGCGTTGACGCGAGATAGCTGCCAAGGTGGTGCCACCTATGAGAGAATAAGAAATGACCAAGGTCTTCCTGAAAACCCTTGGATCATTTTATTATGAAAGGATGGTTGTCAGTGCGCCGAGTAATTTCACCGAGATGGTGAGCATGTGTGTTCGTTTAGAAGAAGCTGTCAGAGAAGGGAACTTGACAAAATATGAAGGGACAAAGAAGTTGTCATACGAGTTCTCTCAGAAGAAAGAAAGTGAAACGAATGCTGTTATTGGGGAAAGGAAGATTATACCACCTAGAAGGCATCATCGGTACCAGCAACAGGTTGCTTCTGTGACTCCAGTGTCAATGTAGATCCAACCACAATTACCTATCAGGGACCATCTCCTCAGGGAAATCAAGGGAAAATTCAGAAGAGAGAGGCTTTTGACTCTATTCCAATGAGCTATGCAGAGTTGCTCCCGACTTTGATTCAGAAGAAGTTGGTTCAAACGAGGCCTCCCCCTGCTATACCATCACCTTTACCCTGGTATTATAAGGCATACCAGACATGCGCTTTTCATCAAGGAGCCCTAGGGCATAACATTGAGAACTGTTATCCTTTGAAATCTGAAGTACAAAAGATGGTGAGATTTGGCCTCTTATCCTTTAAAGATGTTGGTCCTAACGTGAAAGATAATCCTTTTCCTAGGCATGGAGGAACAAATGCTGTAAATATGGTTACTGGTTATCCTGGGGACTTCCGAATTTATGATATCAACCTGGTTATAGGGGATCTGGTGAAGATGCATGCCGACCTCTACGAGTTCAGTTACTATATGCACGACCATGCTGGTTGTAGTATTTGTAGTACAGATATCCAGGGATGTGATAAGATAAAAGCTGATCTTTAGGAAATGATGGACGAAGGCCTCATTTATATAATCAGGCCAAGGGAAGAGTATGAAGAAGATGTGAATATGGTCTTTGGATGTCTTGGAAAATTCCTGATTTTTTACATGAATCATATGAATGATGATTTGGTGCAGTTTCACGCTACCTTCTATCACATGGATGGTCAAGAAGAACACCACTATGGGTCTTGCCAGATTTTCTGCAGAGATTTTTGTGGTTGTTCCATCGTGATAAGGGGTATTCAGTTATTATTGGATAATGGTACTATCAACGTCTCAGGCTATAGAGATGATTACAATGGGATTAATGTGATTGAAGACTGCTCATCCGAGATTGTGTCAGATGATGAGTATGCTTCTGCAAATGAATTCTTTTCCTTAGATGAAGATGTGTTCTCCAGCAATGATTCTGTGGTGTCTAAGTATTATAAAGAAGGGGTGAATGTTATCGTGCCTTGTTTTGGTGTTCCCTCCCCTATAGAGATTGAGTACCATAGCAAGCCAGTTGTTGCTCTGGTGGTGATTTGCTTGCCGGGTCTTGTTCCTTACAAATCAGAAAAGGTCGTGCCATATAAATACAACGCTATAATCCTAGAGGATGGTGTGGAAGTTCCCATCCAACCTTTGTCTAATGTCAAGAATATTGCTGAAGCCAGCTGAGTGACCCGTAGTGGCTGTGTTTTCACACCTTTCATTCGAGGAAATGTTAATACTGATAAAAAGGTTATTGAAAGTACTGAACCTAAGAAAGCAGTGGGGAAATCTAGCGGTACTACTCTAGAAAAATATGTGGATGATATATTGAAGATTATCAAGATGAGCGACTACATGATCGTATATCAATTGTTGTAGACTCCATCAAAGATATCTATTCTAGCCTTGCTAATGAACTCTTCTGCCCATAGGGAATATTTGATGAGAGTATTGGATCAAGCTTTCGTGGAAAGTGATATGCCTCTGGACCAATTCAGCAATGTTGTAGGTAATATTACATCCTGAAATAACCTGAGTTTCTGTGATGATGAATTGCCCGATGAAGGAAGGAATCATAACTTGGATCTCCATATCTCCATGAATTATAATAACGATTCATTGTCCAATGTGCTGATTGACAATGGGTCTTCTTTAAATATCATACCGAGGAGCACGTTCATGAAGTTGAAGTACCAAGGAACTCCCATGCACCCGAGTGGCATAATTGTGAAAGCTTTTGATGGATCGAGGAAGTCTCTCATCGGGGAAGTAGATTTTCCTATTCACACAGGCCTACATTCATTTCAGATTACTTTCCAGGTTATGGATATTGTTCCTGCTTACAACTGTTTACTGGGACGACCATGGATCCACGAGGCAGGGGCTGTTACTTCAACTTTGCACCAGAAGCTAAAGTTTGTTCATGAAGGAAAGGTGGTCATCATAAATGGAGAGCAGGATTTGTTAATATCTCATTTGTCCTCTTTCAATGTTGTGGAAGTGGATGAAACTGCTATTGGAACTTAGTTCCAAGCTTTATCCATTGATAATATGAGGAAAAATGAGGATTCTATAGCCTCATTTAAGGATGCTCAACAGGTAGTGCATAATGGCCCAAACAAGGTGTGGGGGCAGATTGTTGATCCACTTGTGAATAATAATAGAGCCAGTTTGGGGTTCTCTGTGAAGAATAGTAAAGGTGAGAACATGAAGCCGAAGTCTGCTTTAGGAAAATATCAAGACATCTTTCACAACGAAGATTACCTTCATCCAACTGTTCCTAAGATTAATGCTATTTTGGAAAGTGAACCAGAGCAAGAAATGTCGAACTACGTGATGCATGGAGTCAGAGTCCAAAATTGGATCACTATTGATGTTCCCTATTGCATTCATATTTCAAAGTAATTTGTTTTTTTAATCTTTTCAAAAATCATTCACTCTGCCCATGGTGAAAGTATTGATATTGTATAGGCATATCTATTGCTTTGATCTTTAAAATAAATAATAAAAGTTTGTCTTTGCTTCCCAAATTTTGTCTTTTTCTCTGCTTTTTCTTGAGAAATGGTAATCAAAAAAATCCTTTTAAAATAAATAATAACTGTAAATAAAAATGCATAATCACTTGTTATATGTGTCAGTTTCTAAATGCATTCATAAATTATATGTGCAGATTAATTAAAAAACCCGTTGAGTATAATGACCCTGCACTCTCTCCCAACTTTGAATTTCCTGCGTATGTGGCCGAAGAAGAAGAATAAGATGAAATCCCATAAGAGGTTTCACGGTTTCTTGAGCACGAGGAAAGTACTATTCAGCCATATAAAGAGCCGTTGGAAACAATTAATTTGGATACAAAGGAAAATCCAAAAGAAGTCAAGATTGGAGCATTGCTTCATCCTGACGTGAAAAGTAGGTTGATTGAATTGTTGAAAGAGTATGTGGATATCTTTTCTTGGTCATACCAAGATATGCCGGGATTAGATATTTATATTGTGGAACATCATTTGTCGATAAAGCCAGAATGCCCACCAATCAAGCAGAAATTGCGAAGAACTCACCCTGATATGGCAGTGAAAATTGAAGAAGAAGGTTTAAAGCAAATTTATGCCGGTTTTATTGTGACAACAATGTACCCTTAGTGGATTGCCAATATTGTCCCATTACCAAAGAAAGACAGAAAAGTTCGCTTGTGCGTATATTATAGATATTTAAAGAAAGCTAGTCCAAAAGATGACTTTCCATTGCCACATATTGATATGTTGGTTGACAGTACAACAAAATTCAAAGTATTCTTGTTCATGGATGCATTTTCTGGATATAATCAAATTAGAATGGCTCTTGAGGACATGGAAAAAACAACGTTTATCACTCCCTGGGGAATATTCTGTTACAGAGTGATGCCCTTCAGATTGAAGAACGCTGGTGCAATGTACCAGAGGGCTATGATAACCCTATTCCATGATCTGATGCACAAGGAAATTGAAGTGCATGTTGATGATATTATTGCCAAATTCCAGACTGAAGAAGGGCATATAGAAGATTTGTTGAAATTATTTCAGCATTTGAGGAAGTACCGTCTCCGCTTGAATCCAAATAACTGCACCTTTGGTGTCCGATCAGGAAAATTGTTAGGTTTCATTGTCAGCCAAAAAGGAATTGAAGTTGATCCTGATAAAGTTAAGGAAATTCAAGAAATTCCAGCACCAAGAACTGAAAAGAAAGTTAGAGGCTTCCTTGGGCATTTGAATTACATTTCTAGATTTATTTCCCATATGACTGCAACGTGTGAACCGATCTTTAAGTTGTTAAAGAAAGATCAAGGTTATGTATGGATAAATGATTACCAAAGGGCATTTGAAAGTATTAAAGAGTATCTGCTTGAACCTTCTATCTTGCTCCCTCCCGCTGAAGGAAGACCATTGATTATGTATATGACAGTGTTAGATAATTCTATGGGTTGTATTTTAGGACAACAAGATAAAACAGGGAGAAAAGAATATGCCATTTATCATCTCGGCAAGAACTTACTGACTGTGAGTCATGATATTCTATGCTGGATAAAACATGTTGTGCTTTGGCCCGGGCGGCAAAATAGTTGTGGCAATATATGTTGAATCATACTACTTGGTTGATTTCCAAAATGGATTCGATTAAGTATATTTTTGAAAAGCCTGCTCTTATTGGAAGAATTTCCCGTTGGCAGATGCTGTTGTCTGAATATGATATTGAATACCATACTCAGAAGGCTATAAAAAGCAGTGTGTTGGTAGATTATCTTGCTCGCCAACTGGTTGATGATTATCAATCTGTTAAATATGATTTCCCTGGTAAGGATGCAATGTTTTTGAAAATAAAAGATTGTGATGAACCTTTGCCTGGGGAAGGTCCTAACCCTGAATCTCGGTGGGGTATGGTGTTTTATGGAGCTGTAAATGCTAATGGGAAAGGAATTGGTGCCATGATTATCACTCCTCATGGGTCACATATCCCTTTTACTTCAAGATTTGAATTTGATTGCACCAATAACATGGACGAGTATGGAGCTTGTATCATAGGTGTCGAGGAGGCTATAGATCTCAGAATCAAAATTCTAGATGTATATGGCGATTCAACTTTGATGATAAATCAGATTAAAGGAGAATGGGATACTTGTCACTCTGGCTTGATTTCCTACAAATACTAAGCTAGAAGATTATTACCTTTCTTTAAAAAAGTAGAATTCCATCATATTCCCAGAGATGAGAATCAGATGGCAGGTGCTTTAGCCACTTTGGCTCTATGTATCAAGTAAATACTTGGAACGATGTGCCTTGTATCACAATGCGACATTTGGATAGACTAGCTCATGTGTTTGCAACAGAGGGAACGTCAGATGAAAAACCTTGGTATTATTATATCAAGCATTTTATCCAGACACAAGAATACTCGACTGGCATGACAAATAAAGATAGAAAGACATTGAAAAGGTTGGCAGACAACTTTTTCATCAATGAAGATGTGCTATACAAAAGAAATTATGACATGGTCTTGCTCAGATGCATGGATAGACATGAAACATACATGTTAATGCATGAAATCTATGAATATTCCTTTGGTACTCATGCCAATGGACATTCTATGGCAAAGAAGATGCTTAGGGTAGGTTACTATTGGCTGACAATGGAATCTGACTGTTACAAATTTGCAAAGAAGTGCCATAAGTGCCAGATTTATGCTGACAAAATTCATGTGCCTCCGACGCTTCTCAATGTTATTTATTCCCTGTGGCCTTTCTCTATGTGGGGTACTGACATGATTGGAATGATTGAACCCAAGGCATCAAACAAACACCATTTTATCTTGGTGGCATTTGATTACTTCACCAAATGGGTGGAAGTAGCCTCATTTTCTAATGTTACTAAGAAGGTGGTAGTACACTTTATCAAGAACAATCTTATACGTCGGTATGGTGTGCCAAGCAGGATTATCATCGATAACGGCTCGAATCTAAATAACAAAATGATGACAGAACTTTGTGAATAATTCAAGATTGTCCATCACAATTCATCTCCCTACAGGCCAAAGATGAATGGGGCTATTGAAGCTACTAATAAAAACATCAACAAAATCATCCAGAAAATGGTTGTAACCTATAAGGATTGGCATGAGATGCTCCCTTTTTCTTTGCACGGATATCGTACATCCGTCCGCACTTCGACAGAGGCAACCCTGTTCTCTCTTGTGTATGGTATGGAAGCAGTGCTTCTCGTTGAGGTTGAGATCCCCTCTTTATGTGTGATAATGAAAACCAAATTATCAGAGGCTGAATGGGTCTAAAACAGGTTTGACCAATTGAATTTAATTGAAGAGAAGAGATTGAAGGCCTTGTGTCATGGTCAGTTATATCAGAAGAGAATGAAGAAATTTTTTGATAAGAAGGTCAAGCCTCGTGAATTCAGAGAAGGCGACCTCATGCTCAAAAAGATCATGTCTTTTAATGCTGATTCTAGGGGCAAGTGGACTCCCAATTTTGAAGGCCCATATGTTGTCAAGAAAGACTTCTCTGGTGGTGCATTAATTCTTGAAACTATGTATGGC
This sequence comes from Vicia faba, assembly GCA_948472305.1. Taxonomy (NCBI): domain Eukaryota; kingdom Viridiplantae; phylum Streptophyta; class Magnoliopsida; order Fabales; family Fabaceae; genus Vicia; species Vicia faba. The sequence goes on along the minus strand of OX451739.1, from coordinate 774,957,210 downwards.
GAGGAGTTCCCACGTCCTATGAATGTTGATGCAGTCAAGAAATACTTTGCCTAAAGAAATAAAAGAACAACTCACCAAGTCGAAAACCCGAAAGGGTGGCTTAGGAAAAAAAGGGCGTCTTGGTAGGCTGTAAACCCGAAAGGGCGGTATAGGAAAAAGTAAGAGACACAAATAGAATAAATTCTTCCTGCTAGGTTCAAAACCCGCAAGGGAAACCTAGGCAAAAGTTAGGGATTTCTTGGCAAGTAACTACGTCAGACAAGACTTGATCATTGAAGCAACAATCTTCTTGGATCCTCACAACACTTCAACAGAAGTCATTGCTCATGAATTCATAGTTTTTAGGGAGAATAGTGGTCGTTATATTTTAATGTATATTTTTCCAATGTATTACCATTTTTCAAACTTTGTAATCATCTATGGGGTCTCGCCATTCGCAGACTACCATTCTATTAATAAATTTTGAGCTTTTATCCAATTCTTTGCAATTCTTATTTTATTCTGCTTACAAAGACTCCATTTATCATTGATAGTAATTTTCAAAACAAAGAGATTTAATAATAAAATTGTTTTTGAAAATAATTCACAAATTACTTTTTACTTTAAATTTTGTGACTCAAGAAAAACAAAAATAGTGATTCCAAGGATGGACGAACTCTAAAATTTTGGAAGTATTTATTCCACAGGAAAATTCTTTCAGGCCGCTTTTGCTGATATGCATATGATCTTCTTATTTTCCTCAAATAGTTGGAGAGGGTACAATTTATGTATGGTGTGGTGTTGGGTTTGGGATCCCATTTTCGCCGGTCCAGCCATGGTCCAGTTTTTCTCCAGGATGATTATTTTGATTTCGGGTTTTGCATGGTCTGAACCCTTTACCCTAGATCCCCTAGTAAGGCCTTCACCCCTATGAATAAAGGCTCTTTGTGCACTAAGGTGGAATCATTTGTAAAATGTCGCCCTTTGCAGTGATGGCATTGTTGTTTATTTCTCAGGCAACTAGACAAGGGAAATATCTTTTCTAATAAGTGTTGAAACAGTTGTCAACTTTTTGGGTTTTCTCCCCCGAGTGTTGGGTTTGATTTAAAATCTCCATAATTTAGATTTCGTGCTGTATTGTTCAACTTCTTAAGTTGTTATTCCCATGGTTTCATAATTTCTCCTCAAGAAAGTTTATGTAATCATCGCTCTTGGTATTGAAAAAGGTATTTGGGCTCCCCCCGATGATGTGGTTTTGTCCTCCTCAATGAAGTCAGCACAAGATCACCGGTTGAAGTCTTGACAATGTGATTTTCATCTTCCCTAGTGAAGTCAATATTATAATCTCCAATGGAAGTCTACACGTTGAAACTTTGTTTTCCCCATTGAAGTCTGTGTGATATTTCTCGGTGAAGCACGGAGGAGGATATTATATCCATGTATCTGTACTATTTTGACTTGATTATTTTTGGGTTATGTTTCTTCCCAGTGAATTTAAGCCGTGAAGTAGGAATTTGTTTCCCCAGTTGGTGCTTACTTTCTTATGAAAATTTTATCCTGGATGTAATTTAGCCGAGTGTTGACTTTACCCAAGATGGTTTTGTCTGGTTATTCCCAATGCCATATGTCCGCTTTGTTAGCATATATATGATAACATTCATACATTCATACATACATCATGCATAGCTGGATTAAAATTCATTGCTCATTTGCATTCATTAATATTTTTGTTGGCATATTACCCTATTTTTCAGAGTTATGTTACCCTTTTTCCAATAGAGTGTCGACCTTAAGAAGAAAGTGTATATTCTTTCAATTTCCCCACTGAGTTATCCGTCGTGGAAGAGTTTTGCTTCAGCCTTCCTATTCAGCTCATTATCTGGTTAGATCTATTTTTCCCTTTTGAGTTTATTTCTCATCAGGTTCTATCTTGGTTGACTGTTTCACTCCGGTTTGTTTCTGGTTTGAATTTATGGTTCCCGGCAATACTGTTATTATGTTTTTTGCAGGCTTTAAAGACCTGGATTGAGAATGTGCATTTATTTTTCACGAGAAGACTTTATTCCCTCAGCATGAATATATTGGCACTTCCCCAGATAAGTCGAGATCCATTTCCCAGTAGCATTGTTGCACTTCCTTCTCATAGAGGCAAGTGGCATGTCTCTTTATTTGAGCAACCTGTTATTCCCCAGTGAGTCTGTTAATTCCCAAAGAAGATTCATTTGTTACTCCAATGGATTGTAGTCTCGTCATTATGGGAGATAGTTCGTTGTAGATATTTGTTACTCCAATGGATGGTAGTCTCGTTATTATGGGAGATAGTTCATTGTTGAGATTTGTACTCCAATGGATGGTAGTCTCGTCATTATGGGAGATAGTTCGTTGTTGAGATTTGTTACTCTAATGGATGGTAGTCTCATCATTATGGGAGATAGTTCATTGTTGAGATTTGTTACTCCAATGGATGGTAGTCTTATCAGTATAGGAGATAGTTTGTTGTTGAGATTTGTTACTCCAATGGATGGTATTCTCGTCATTATGGGAGATAGTTCATTATTGAGATTTGTTACTCCAATGGATGGTAGTCTCGTCATTATGGGATATAGTTTGTTGTTGATATTTATTACTCCAATGGATGGTAGTCTCGTCATTATGAGAGATAGTTCATTGTGGAGATTTGTTACTCCAATGGATGGTAGTCTCGTCATTATGGGAGATAGTTCGTTGTTGATATTTGTTACTCAAATGGATGGTAGTCTCGTCATTATGGGAGATAGTTTGTTGTTGAGATTTGTTACTCCAATGGATGGTAGTCTCGTCATTATGAGAGATAGTTTGTTGTTGATATTTTCTACTCTAATGGATGGTAGTCTCGTCATTATGGGAGATAGTTCATTGTTGAGATTTGTACTTCAATGAATGGTAGTCTCGTCATTATGGGAGATAGTTCATTGTTGAGACTCACTTTTCTTTGAAGAACTCATTTGTTTCCAGTCATAAGTACTAATGCTAATCATATGTTACTTGCTTCTAATATTGGAATTTACTGGTATTATCCTACCATTTATTCCCCCTATGAGTCGATGTTACCGTTTTTGCTATCTTCTCAGTGATTGGATGGTTTGTAGTTATCCGTTGATCGTTGTTATCATTTACTTTGCTCCTCAACATTTGATTCGATGTTTCTTTATCTCCTCTTTGGGATTTACCCTAATAGAGTCGAGTCTTTATTCACTAGTGATTTATTTTTCTTGGTCGGATTTTCTTTTGGCTCTTTATTCCCCAGTGGTGTCTTGTGTCACCTTTGGATTTGTTTGTTTGCATGCACAATCATAAGCATTGCATGGCATATTAGGGCTAAAAATAGGGTTTTTTTTTTATATTTAAGTATATTCAATCGCGTCGATATGAAGAATTTAGCCTTTGTATCTCCGGATAGAAGACACTTAAATAAGTCCACTTACGATTGCTTAACATAACGCTAAATTTTGTCCCGAATCTTGAAATGATCATTCGTGGCCCAAACCTATGTTTGCAAGCCTAAGTATGTTTAATTTTAAACCTTTGATCCAATAACCTTTAGGTTCATTGTTAGGAGGCTTTGGTCTTATCAATCCTCTAATGAACTTCCATAAAATTTTGTCTAAGTGAATCATTTAAACATCGTTGATCATTTATTGTTGCCTCGAGATTTTGAAATGAATGATATACTTGACAAAAAGCAAATGAAACTTGTTGTTGAGAGGCTTTTATTTTATCAATATTCTAATGAGTTTTCAAATGCAAGATTCAAGATGGTCATTCAACTAACCTCTAATTTATAACTCATTAACAATTGACTTTATTTTCATGCTTTTACTTTACGCCTTTACTTTTCTGCACCATTTATTTTAGCATTTATATTTCATGCTATTTTCATTTTTTTGCTCACTTGAGCATTTATCTTTATGTCATTTTTTTTAATATTTTTTCTCATTTGAGCTTTCATTTTCTTTTTAAAGATACATAATAACCAACTTGAACAATAAAAAACTTTAATGTTACTTAGACTATGTGGTTACTATCCTTGGCATGATGGAGATATGGACTTCTTGGACTTAGGAGTAGAGACCTTGATCCCCCTTGGGACCTTGTGACTTCTATTGTTATTTTGTCTGGAGTTATTGGGGTTTACCCCGAGACATTGGGTTGTTTGTTTTCTTTGTGTGCAGGTTATTCTGATTATATGCTTTGTCTGTGATTGAGAATTCATCTGTATAAAGCCGTTACTCTGCCTAATTTTTGTGAAGACTTAATGCATTTGAAGTTTGGTATTCTTAAGAAGTTTATTTTCTTTGCTTGTTTGGTTTCAATCCAAAGGATATGAATTCTACATTGACTCATTGTTTCAAGTGTTGGCTTCTTATTGGTTAGACATTTCTTTTCCCTAGCTTCTACCTTATGCTTTAGGATAGTCCCTTCATCTCCTCTCATCTTCTTTAATTTCAAAAAATCTTCTCCCTCCTTTTCAAAACTCTTCTTGTTTTCTAACCTGAACTGCTTTCACAATAAACTTGGACTTGGTTCCATACATTTTCAAAAACATTTTCTTAATCAAACTTTAAACAACTTAATCATACTTTGACATTTTTGTGAGAAGACTAAAAGTCAATCAATCTCATTCAAACCATTTTTGCCACTTTGGCATTTTACTTTTAAATTTTATCAAAAATATTAGACTCTTGTCAATCCATGTAGTTATGCGAACTACTATACTTCTATGATATGTAGTGAAGTGAGATATTTTACACTTGGGTGTTTAGCAAGGCTTTGTTGATTTTAAAATCCAAGCCATATCCTCCACTTTAAGATGATGCAAATTCACCTTTCTCATAATCGTGAGTAGTAAGTATGTTCTTCCACTTAGATAAGACGATGATGTCTCATCTCTTAAAATTAACCAACACATTTGTGTTTCAAAATTTTTTAAAGGTGAACTACGAGTACCTTGATTCCCTATTGCACAGAAGGTGGTACGTAGGTACTAAAGGTTTGCAACTGCGGCGAGTGAAAAAATTGTAAAAAATATTTCTTTTCTCATCTCCACCATCTATTTTTGCATACAACTTTTATAGCCAAAATACACAAATTTTCAAAGAGGTTCCTGTGGAGTACCATAAATTTTTAGGGTTCTAATACCTTCCCTTTGTATAACCAACACCCGAACTTAGATTCTCTCTCCTACTTTTTGGGTTATTCGCTCTTTTCACATTCCTTTGGAAACAATAAAGTGCAGTGGCGATTTTTATTTGATCTGTGCGAGTCAAGTCAATCCAGTGGCTTAGTCTCAATATTTCTACCGCTACACACACACTCTCTATCTCTCTCTCACACACACAGACACTCACTCTCTCACTTACTCTCACACACAGACACACACACTCTCTCTCTCTCTATATATATATATACATGCATATATATATATATATATATATATATATATATATATATATATATATATATATATATATATATATATATATATATATATATATATATATATATATATATATATATATATATATATATATATATATATATATATATATATATATATATATATATATTGTATAATTTCATATTTAGGTTGCTTTTATTTCCTTCCTAGAATATTATGGTGTTAGGATTTTTCTTTGGAAGCAATTTATAAATTAAGTGAAGGTTTTGTTAGAATTGACACTACACGTTATCTTGTTGTTGATTAATATCTCTCATTATGAGATATTGAAGAAAAGACAATCAAACTTGTCTTACTTTAGAACTTGGGATAGTATTTCTTATGTTCAAAATATGGATCTTAACTAAGTCAAACTTGTAAGAAGAAGATTTGGTTCATCATCTGGCCTTGAGTTTTGATGATAAAATTACACCGGTGATTAGATAACAAATTAGTACCCTAGTGGTTCGTCTAGTATGCAGCTTTTGCTAACAGGTTCTAACCCTAAAGATTTGATGTGTGATGTCATCAGATTCTAGACTCAACACACTGAGATACAAATGCGCATATCATTACTTAGAATGCTTCTAAAACAACGATTCTGATTAATGTTAGTTTTAAAGCTTCTAACAATGACTTTGTTAGTAGAGAATTTTAAGGGTTCTCAAGCTTTGAAGATTCTGAGCTCTCTTGCTCAAAGGTTCTGAAGACCAAGTTCTGAAGACTCTGAAGACAAGGTTCTGTTGAGAAAGTTCTGAATATTCTAAATAAAAAGGTTCTAAAGACAACCGTTCTGAAGACCAACGTGCTGAAGACTCTGAAGACAAGGTTTTTTTAAACAAGTTCTGCAGATTCTAAAGACAAAGGTTCTGAAGACAACAGTTATGAAGACCAAGGTGTTGAAGACTATGAAGACCAGGTTCAGTTGAACAAATTCTGAAGACTATGAAAACCAAGGTTTTGAAGAGTTGTTTTGATCCTTCTAAACATGCTTCAACTTCTATAAACTCTGAAGCTTCTTAAGATTAGAATATAAGATGAAAGGTTTTACATGAGAAATAGTACGAGGTCACCTCCTTCCACTACTCTGATTTTGTGGCGCAAGGAGTGTACTATTGGTACGATGTTGTCTATCATTCACTGACCATTATGCAAGAAGACAGCTGGAAATATGGTATTCCTATCCTACCATCCGACATATTTCTTTTTGGCTATAAAAGGAAGACTTGTATGAATTGAAAAACAACAAATTTGCGCTAATTCATTTTTCTAAAATGCTGATGAAATCACTTTTTAAATATTTTGTAAAGTTTTGTAAAGCAAGGAACTTTTGTTCGTAAACTTGCTAGCAAGGAAATGGTTTTCGCTAACTTTATCTTAACACTATTATGTTATTATCCGTACTTCATTTTTGTGTAATCTTCTTTCAAGAAGCAACCTTGTAAACACACAAACTTATATTCAACAGTGAGTTGATTATTCCTTGAGATACTAGGGCTTTAGTCAGAATTCTCAAGAAGACATTGACATATTGTCTTTATGGGTATAAACATTGATAGTTAGTCTTTGTTTATGTGTTTAATCAATCTGGTTATAGTTTATTAAGTCCTTGTTGAGAAAGGAAAATCACCTTGGTGGGTGGACTAGATTAACTTAGTTAACAGTGAACTAGGATAAAAATAATTGTGCTCATTTAGTTTTGTTCTTGTTTTAACTTTAAGTACTTGGTTTTGAAAAGATTTTATTTCTAGAAACCCAATTCAAACCTCCTTTTCTTGTATTTCTTGCACCTTCAATTGGCATCAAATCTCCTATTAGGGTATTGATTGTTATCAAACACTTTACCATGTCAGATAAAGATCCAGAGTTTCAAAAACACTATGGATGAAATCCCTCCACCTGTTGCACAAATTATAGAAAGAGATAACTACATTGCTAAACCTCCAATCTTTGATGGAGACAAGTTTGGCAACTAGAAGGATAGAATTGAAATATTCTTTCTTGTTCACAACATAGATCTTTGGGATATGGTAGTCGATGGCTATACATATCCAGTAGATTCTAGTGGTAACAAAGTAGAAAGAAGAGTGATGACAGAACAACAAAAGAAAGTTTATAAAGATCATCACAGAACTAGATTTGTCTTGCTGAACACTATCTCCTATAATGACTATGAAAAGAACCCTAATAGAGATACTGCTAAATCTATTTTTGATTCTTTAAGAATTACTCACGAAGGAAATGTCCAAGTTAAGGAAACCAAGGCACTTACCTTGATTCAGATGTATGAGGTGTTCAAGATGGAAAATGATAAAATTGTTGAGAACACGTTCTCAAGGTTTCAGACTCTTGTCGCAGAAATAAAGGTTTTGGACAAAGTTTATTCAAATTTAGATCATGTGAAGAAGATTATCAAAATCTTGCTAAAGAAATGGAGGCCTATGGTAACTGCACTCAAACTTTCCAAAGATCTCAACAACAATTCTCTTGAGGAATTGGTTAGTTCTTTGAGAAGTCACGAGATTGAGCTTAATGAGGATGAGTGTGATACGGTAGGAGAACTGTCTTGGGTGTTTTACGTTTGATCGCAAATGTCGCGGTTAGCAAGAGTCGCCACTGACTTTTCTTTTATCCAAAAGGAAAGGTGAAAAAGCACAGGAAAGACCTTTGAGATTATTTCTTGAATTCGGGGGGTAGATTATGAAAAGGGAAGGTATTAGCACCCTTTTCATCCATGGTTTTCCATGGGCTCTTAGTTACTTTCTAGATCACTTGCTTTTGTTTGAATTTGTGCTTTGTGTGGTTTTTGAAAGTATTTTGTAAAGAGGCCATTGTTTAGGCAATCTTTGTAATGATTCTCGTTCGTAAGAATGTATACAAAGATGTTGATCTTTTGAAAATGTTTTCAAGTTTGTAAGATGTTTTGAAATGTGTAGGTGTTTGTTTTGAAAATAGAAAAGATGTTTGTTTGAAATTGAGCAAGTAATTAGGAGTATTCTACCTACTTAAAAGTCTTTCTTGTACATTTCCTTTTCCTTTGACATTGTTATCTTACCATTGATTTGGTGAGTAACCCTACCTTTGGATGTAAACGGGACGGGCGTGGGTCATCGTATAACCATGATTAGAAATTTTGCAAGGAATCTTAGCATTCTCTTTTAGGGAATAAGATCATTTGTAAGGCACCTTAGATAGCATCATAGATGAACTATGATCTTATATTTGTTTGTTTTTGCCAAGATACCTTACATGCGTAATATGGTCATTTTGTATAAGGCAACCAAGTGGAATAACCCTAGGGGTGCTTGTGTGCAAGTGTGTTGTTTTCATGCTTGTTTTTGTCTTGAATTAAGGTTTTGCTAAGTATTGATTTTAGTCTTTCCATACAAACCCTAATTACTAGCATTGTATATAAAAGCGATAAATTGCAAAATTTAAAGTCACTACGCTATTACAACATTTAGGGGGGGGGGGGGGGGTATACAAATTACAAATGGGGATTGCAAGAATTTAAACCTAATTAGTCTATTACAACCATATTGAATTGGTATGAAATATACAAGGAATTTAAATAAATACAAAGTATAAAAATGAATAAATATATAAGGATGCAAAAAATGTAAACAAAATGAATTTGTTTGATTTTTTATAAAAAAAATATTTTTGTCTTAACCTAATTTAAATAAAGAAAAATGGTTAATTAAGTTTGAATTTATTAAGAAAAAGATTTTAAAAAAGAAAGCCTAGTTCTATTGATTAATGAAAAGAAAATAATTTTAAAGAAAGTATTTTTTGGCATTTTTATCTTGAAAATATTTATAGCATTATAAAATATTTTTAGTCCTTTTTTTTTATTAAAAATAATATATTTTAAATGGTGTGAAGAAAAAATAAATAAATAATACAATGTTAATTTATTTCATAAGATTTACCTAAATAAATAAATAAAGTATGAAGAATAAAAAATATTTTTATTTATAGAAAAATAACATAAAATAAGTCAAAATATAAAATATCATTTTTTGTACTTTTTTTATCATTTTTAGTATTTAGAAAATATATTTGAGAAAAATAAGAAAAATATAAAAATATAAAATGAAATTGGGCCAGGGTGCAAATATGAAACAGGGGGGAGGAAGGTCAGAAAAAAAGTTAGGCCCAGGAGATGGAAGGCCCATGCGCTGGAAGGAACAAAAAAAGACAGAAAATGTAAATTTTTTTGCAAAAGGCAACGCTGAGGTTCGAACCCATGACCTCTACCAATAACGCGCGCTGCCTTACCACTGGAGTGGCTATACATCCGTTAACTTAAATGAAAGAATAAATACATAAGATAAAACATCTCCATGGCCTGTACTTCGTCTTCAACCTTCAGCTAGCCGGACCACCTGTATCTCATTCATTTCTCAACAAAAATGGAAAATGCAAACATGAAAGTTGTGCTATTTTTCCTCACGAATGCAACCATATAAGTTATGTAAGCTAAAAGTAAAAGATGAAGATTAATTTTGTTGGCCCTAAATTGAAACCTAATTTTTTCAGAAAGTTCAAATCTAAAATTCTCTAAGCTCAGGCCATATAAATGTAAACTATGGATATGTACAACTTCGTGGCAATGGTATCTACATTTTACCTTCACAAACCAAACTCAAATGATGCCTGTATGAAGAGATAGAAGTTTGAAAACTTACCTCTTGCAGCTGGAGTCGTGTATGGAGTTTGAGCAACCTTTGTTAGGGCCTTATGATTTCTGTAGCTTGCCTGGACCTCCTTGAATGTATTCCAACTCCTACTTTGCTTTGAAAGTCCCTGAATCTCCCTACTCAATCCAGATCCAACGCCTAACGTTCAGGGCATACCATGGACATCAGGAAGAGCATCACATGGAATCTAATGCAAGGACTGGGCTTGAGCATTTTTGGGCCTAAGCAATTCAATATCACACCCCCCTTTCAGCAAATACAGGCCCAATTTTTTTCTTTTCTTTTTATTTCTTATTTTTATTATTTACTAATTATTTTCTTTTTACAAATAACATAAAAATCATTTTTTTTCATTTAATCAAAAAAATCATCAAAAACATAAAAAATCTTTTTCATAAAAAATATTTTATTTCTTTAATTAATTAGTTTAATTATTTAGGGAAATTTAATCTTTTTTATAATTAAAAATAATTAGAATTAGGGTTAATTTGTACATAACCTATTTTTTTCCAAAAAACTAACTTAAAGATTTTTTCAACTAAATTTTTAGGTTTTCTAATTTATTCCCTCGCATTTAATTCGCCGCGCGCATTTTTTTAATTTCCTTTTTATTATTATTGTAACTGCTCTGAGTTTGTAATAGTAATTAGGGTTCAATTTCGCATCTTTATTTTCGGTCAAAATAATTATGTATTTGCAAAAGCCCTGTAATAGCTAGGACCTATAACTTTATCGCTTTAATTTCCGCAAACTATAAAATGCTTAGATGTATGTTAATAGGATTGCATAGAAAGACTAACTGAAAATTAATACAGTAGACAACCCTAAATGTGCAAAGATAATTAACTGAAAAATTACACTCGCACATGCTCACTCTTAGGGTTTACTCCACTCCGGTTGCTTTCGATAAACGATCATGAAGTATAGGGTTTGCTAGTGGTTGTCCTCTAGCCCCGAAAGATCTAAAATGACCCATTCGAATGTTGCCTCGGAAAAATATCTTTAAGGCTTTAGGATGATTACTAATATTTCCTAACATTGCTTTTGTGATCGTACACGTCCCTTTGAATGTCCCTAAAAAACTCCAACGACGATGCTACCTATTTCTCAATAATGGGATAACATTGTCTAAAAGGAAAACGAACAGACTTTTTTCGAGTAGGTAGATTAGTTCCTAGGTACTTGCTCAAACAAACAAAAACTTTTTCACATAAATACTTTCCAAACAAAGTTTAAAAAACAACAACTTCGTAACACCCTTGTGGACAGAAACAAGGGTTAAAATGAAGTAAAACAAAACTTTTCAAAACAAGCACACACAAGCAATTTCAAAATGAGCAAGTACCTAAGAGCCCATGGAAAACCATGGATAGAAAGGGTGCTAACACCTCCCCTTTCTATAATCTACCCCCCGTACTCAGAAACATCTCGAAAAAGGTTTTTTCTGTTCTTCTTCCTTTTCCTTTGTTGGATAAAAAAAAGTCGTTGGCGACTCTTGCTTACCGCGACATTTTGCAAACAAAAAATGCAAACCAGTATTAACAGTCGGTTCTGCCACCGTATCACATTATGCATGTGGGATATCTTATCAAAAAGCAATAAAAAAAATACAAGATCATAGTCCCTCGATGATGCTATCAAAGTTGCCTTTCAAAATGATCTTAGTCCCTCAAAGAGAATTGCTAAGATATTTCATAACATTGCTATCATGGCTATACGATGACCCACGCCCGTCCCTTTACATCCAAAGATAAGGCTTCTTACCAAATCAATGGTAAGATAGCAATATCAAAGTAAAGGAAGAAATGAACTAAGACTTTTGAGTAGGTAAACTGTTCCTAGTTGCTTGCTCAATTTTTAAATCAAACACTCTTGCTTATTTTCAAAACAAACACCAACACTTTCAAAAACACTTTCAAAACATCTTCCAAACTTGAAAATTTTTCAAAATCTCAACACTTTGTATACGTTCTTACGAACGAGAACTATTACAAAGTTTTCCTAAACGATGGCGCCTTTTCAAAATACTTTCAAAAACCACACAAAGCACATTTTCAAACAAAAGCAAGTGATCTAGTAAGAAACTAAGAGCCCATAGATAACTATGGATGAAAAGGGTGCTAACACCTTCCATTTTCGTAATCTACCCCCCGAACTCAAGAAATAATCTCAAAGGTCTTTCTTGTTCTTTTCAGCCTTTCCTTTTGGATAAAAGAAAAGTCAGTGGTGACTCTTGCTAACCGCAACATTTGCGATAAAATGCAAAACACCCAAGTCAGTTTTCCCACCGTATCAAAGAACTGGCGACTTTGCTGGGGAGATTCTTAAAAATGGGGTTACCTTAGGGCTAGATCACCTTTACTTTCTTTCATTGTTTGACTTGTATGCTTTACATTTTGGTTCTTTGTTTGGACTTGAATCCTATACCCGGATTTGGGATACCTTGTAGGTAAGTAGCAATACGTTATGGAAACTGTGCAGGGTATACGGACATGGTCTAAGCAATAGCTTCGTTAGTGTGACATATTTGTGGGTAGCGGTAGCCCTTGAGCAGTCAAGGAGAATACGGGGCCACTGAGTGATGTCATGAAGCACTAAGTGACTTTAGAACCTTTACTTGACCAACTTGTCCATTAGGACGTAGTGAGATGACCGACTTTGGTGCAGTCCGAAGTTGGTAGATACTCGATACTACACTCATTGAGGTTTGGCTTTTTGGGATATTTCGGTCGCCGTGAAAGAGGCTTGCGCTGAAACAATGCCCGAGAAGACAAACCAGTGATATTGGGATCCTTTAGAACCAGATTACTATTTCTAGGACATGTTTGAGCCAACTAAACTTCAAGAGGGTACTTACCTATGAGACTCCATGCAAGCCTAAACCTAAGGACTTGTTTGCCTTGTTTGTATATATTTACTTATACATAACATCATAAACATCATAACATCATACTCATACTCACTAACCATTTCAAGGATTATTGTGATTTATCTTTGTTCTGTTTTATAAGACATGGCTTCTATTCGCAGGAAAACCATTCAAGTCAATCTCGTAAGGATCCCTCCTCAACTCAAAGAGTTAGCATCAAGGGTCCCTGATAACTCTTCATTCATTGAAAGACATGGTCGCCTCCTAAACATGGTTACCACTAACACTGATGAAGATATGATGAAGGTGCTTTTCCAATTCTTTGATCCTCTACACCATTACTTCACTTTTCCCGATTATCAACTTGTGCCAACTTTGGAAGAATTCTCCCAACTCTTAAGGATTCCTATTCTCAATCAAATACCCTTCAACTATACGGAAAGAGATCCAAAACTTGAAGAGATTGCTTAAGCCCTATACTTGCAAGAATCTAATGTCACAACTAATTGGGAAGCAAAGAGTGGTGTCAAAGGTTTCTTGGCCAAGTTCTTGTTTGAGAAAGCTCAAGATTGTTGGAATTCCTTAGACTTACAAGCTTTTGAAGAAATTATAGCCCTTCTCATCTAAGGGATGGTTTTGTTTCCAAATCCTGACTAACTCATAGATGTAAACACCGTCAAAATCTTCATGTCTCGTAACCCGATGCCTACTTTGTTAGGAGACATCCTACATTCTTTTCACTCTTGCACTATGAGGAAGAGATGTATCCTTATGTGTTACACTCCTCTCTTGGCAAGATGGTTTATTTCGCATCTTCCCCAATATGTATTTAAGAATGAGCAAGGTTCAAGGTGGTCTCATAGGTTGATGACATTCAGACATTCAGATATTAATTGGTGTTCCCGATCCTTGGAGAATGTTACTATCATCGACTGTTGTGGAGAATTCCCTAATGTACCCTTGCTTTGCATTAGAGGAGGTATTACTTACAATCCCTGCTTAGCCTTACGACAGTTTGGTTATTCCCGAAGGGATGGTCCACATGAGATGCTTATCCAAGGAGTGGTATTTGACTACGAGAATGACTATCAAGGTTACCGTCAGAGGTTTATCCGAGCTTGGAGGATGTTGAACAAGGTGGATAGCAAGACACTGGGACATAAGAATTCCATTCCCCTTGAGCCTTACCTTAAGTGGGTACGAGCTCGAGCTTAGAAACTTGTGATGCCTTATCCTTCCATCTTACCAGTCATCATTGAAGCCGTGGTTGAAGGAGATGTTCCCTACACTATCCTCCATCCTGACATGCCTACCTCTCTCGAAGACTTGGAAAAGGGTTGGATTCAGCTGAAGGAAGAACGAGATACTTTTAAAGCTCAATTCTATTCTAGTGAGAAGAGGGTCTTGGAGCTTACGAAGCAACTACAAGAGGAGCAAAATGTGAACGCTTATCTCGCGCCTAAGAGGATGCGTTCAGTCTTTTTATCTTAGAAAGTTATTTTGTAAGCCCAAGAGGCATGATGGAATCTTTCTTGTTTTTGTTTATTGAAAATTGACGTTTGTTCATTCTTTTGTCTATACAAATTTAAATCTCATTAATCCTTGAAATCATTTTGCATATACATATTCCATGCATCATAACATGACATGTTTCCTTATCTTTCTGCTGTTTATTTTAGCAAGATAGATCTAGAGAAAATTGTGAAGGATCTCTAAGCCCAAAATTCTTAGTTCTAGGAGACACTACTGGCCCTAGCCACGGGGTAACAAGACATGATGGCTTTGCTGGAAGTTAAGAAGAAGCCCAAGAAGAAAGATCTACTCAACATGGGTAGAAGGTTCAAGGAGACAGTCCATCAGATCCCAGTAGGAGAAGACTCATCTGAAGAGTACGAGAACCAGATTGGTGAGGTCAAGAGTACTCAGTCTGACTTTGTTAATGATCAAGTATCTGATGATGATTATTTCGACAAGCAGTATCCACCCGCCGATATCAAATATAGGCAGTTAGAAGACAAATTGAAAGCTATTGAAATCCAGGCCGTCCCCGATTTAGATTTTGACAATTTGGGTTTGATCTCTGGGATAGTCATTCCCCACAAATTCAAGATACCAATATTTGAAAAGTACGATGGAGTTTCTTGTCCAAAACTCCACCTAAAATCTTATGCGTGAAAGATACAACCGTACACTGCTGATAAGAAGCTTTGGGTTCACTTTTTCCAAGAGAGCTTGGCTGTAACGTAACTTGATTGGTTTTATCAATTGGATGGATCCCGTATAAATACTTGGGAGGATTTAGCTACCGCCTTCTACCATCAGTATCAGTATAATGCTGACATGGCACCAACGAGGGTTCAATTACAAGATATGACCATGGGAAAGAATGAAGGATTTAAGGAATATGTGCAAAAGTGGAGAGACCTTTCCAGTAGGGTTCAACCACCCTTGACTGATAGGGAGCACATCGACATGTTCATGGGCACTTTATCTGGTCCTTTCTTTAATCTGTTTGTTGACTGCTCTTCTTCTGGTTTCACCGAATTAATCTTAACCAGTGAAAGAGTTGAAAGCGGAATCAAAAGTGGGAAGATCTCCGTGGTATCTACCTCCACTTCCAATCCTATCAAGAAACCTTTTGTTGCAAAGAATGAAGTTAATGATGTGTATGGGGCGAGGGCCCGTACCAAGAAGAATGATCATCCGTCTGTCAATTCCGTCTAAATCTCCAATCCAACACCTACTCCAAGACCATCTGCAAATCATCAATGCTTTGAAACTCCAAGAAGACAATTTACGAGGTTAGGCATGTCACTGTCTCAAGCCCTTCAACATTTGCTAAAGGCTAACTTAGTGACATTGCGCGACCCTCCTGCCAACCCTGATACCTCGTCACCAAAGTATAATCCGAACGCTAAATGTGCTTACCACTCAAGCAGCCCCGGGCACGAGACTGACCAGTGCTGGGCCTTGAAGAGCAAAATCCAGGATTTGATTGATAACAAAACTATTGAGTTTGATCCTTCTCCAATTCCGAATGTAATCACGACTCTAATGCCGAAGCATGACAAGGGTGTTAATGCTATTGAAGATACAATTCTTGTTTTCTCTGTTGAAGAATTGACTACTCCGCTGAATGTAATAAAAAACAATCTGTTAAAAGCTGGGATTTTCCCTGGCTATGTAAAAGACTATGTGTGCTGTACAAGATAACTCAATGGATGTGAAGGGCTGAAGAAAGGCATTCAGCGCCTGATGGATAGCCACGAAATTCTTTTTGAGAAGACCCCACTTGCCAAAAGTTTGATTAACAAATGTGAAGACCTCTCCATTATTACCATCTCAAACAAGCCTCTTAGGATCAGCTCCAAAGGTTCTATTAGGATTTCAAACGAACCCACTATTGCTCCTTTAATAATTACCAATTCCGGACCAATTCCCTACTCTTCAAACAAGGTAGTACCATGGAATTATGGTGCTTAGGTGTTCTATCATGGGATTAAACAAGACTCTTGGATCGAAGAAGAAGAAGATGGCAATGTTGATAACATAGCTGGCTCAAGCAAAGTAACTAGAACTGGGAGAATATTTTCACCTAATATCTCACCACTAGTTGTTACAAAGACGCCCATCCACATTACTGCTGCCAAGCCAAGTACCGATACAAGAGGGAAAGAGAAGGTTGTTGAGCCCGATGTGATTGAAGTACCTACAAAGGACATTGCTGATGGAGAGCCCTCCGCTCGTGAGATGGACCAAATCTTGAAGATAATAAAAAGAAGCGACTTCAAGATAGTGGAACAGTTGGGGCAAACCCCTTCTAAGATTTCAATGTTGTCATTGCTGCTTTATTCCAATGCCCATGCTCGGACATTAATCAAGTTCCTGAAAAAGGATCATGTCCCCCATGGGACAACAACGGACCAATTTGAGAATTGCGTGGCTAGCCTGACAGCTGACAATGGCTTGGGATTTTCAGATGCTTACCTAACACCGCTCGGGAAGAATCACAATAATGATTTACATGTTTCTGTTGAGTGCAAAGGGACTACCTTGGAACATGTTCTAGTCGACACTGGTTCTTCTTTGAATATATTACCCAAGGGGCATTAGACCGTCTAGATTATGAAGGTTTAGTCTTGAAGCCAAGTGATATCATTGTAAGGGCGTTCGGTGGATCAAAGAGGACTGTTCATGGGCAAGTAGATCTTCCAATCAAAGTGGGCTCCCAAATCTTCAATTCCACCTTCTACATTATGGATATCCGTCCTGCCTATTCTTGTCTGTTAGGTCGCCCGTGGATCCATAAAGTTGGGGCAGTAACCTCAACGCTCCATCAAAAGCTTAAATATCCTGTCAAGGGAAGAATTGTCACCGTCTGTGGTGAGGAAGAGTTTATGGTGAGCCACCTTAAATATTTCAAGTACGTAGAGATGGATGGAGAATTCATTGATACCTCGTGTCAAGCCTTTGAGGTTGTACCACCAATGGTTGCTGCTACCAAATGTTCTTCTAATGAATCCGAAGCTGTTAAAGTCATACCAAAGATGGTTTCAGTCAAAGATGCCCGTGCGGCAATTGAAGAAGGAAACTGTGATGCTTAGGGCAACTCCTCAATATCCTATTCAAAGCGGACAAGTTTGGTTTGGGCTTCACCGTCAAAACTAATAAGGATGTGAGGCGTGCTCGTGCTGGAAAGCCACCTCTTCGCATTGGAAGCCATGAAGTCAACGCCATGGGTGATTCTGATGAAGAAGCTGCATTTGAAGATTGGGTGTATCCAACTACAACATAGCTGAAGAATTGGCATGCAAAGGACTTTGTGCCCATCTCCTTTACTGAGGAGTAATCTACTTGTTATTGCTTTTCTTTCAATTCAAGAACATTTTATCTAATATTCAACAATGACTTTTAAGCGATGTGCCTGACTCGGGGCACTTTGGTCCATTTGTCAAGGGTTTTATTTATGTTCATCTAATAATATGATCATTCAATACATTGGACTCTTTTGCATTCAAATATTTGTGTTTATTATCTTTCTTTTCTTTCAAATACATTTTCAAAAATAGCCATGTATCTTACATGCACACACACACACACAAACATTCTTGCAGGTCCTCATCCACTCTGGATCCTATTGCCATTGACTTTACTATTGCCGAATATGACTTTGAATGCCCAATTAACCAAGCCGAAGAAGAAGGCGAGGAATATTGTGACATACCAGGAGAATTAGCCAGACTTCTATTACAAGAGGAAAAAACTATTCAGCCTCACGAAGAGTCAGTTAAAGTCATCAATCTGGGTATTGAGGCAGATAAGAAGGAAATCAAGATCGGTGCTAACTTAGAAGATAGTGTCAAGAGCAGGTTGGTTTAGATGTTGCATGATTATGTGGAAGTATTTGCTTGGTATTACGAAGATATTCCTGGGTTGGATACCGACGTCGTAGTTTATTATCTGCCGACAAAAGAAGATTGTCCTCCTGTCAAACAAAAGGTTCGTCGCATGAGGCCTGATATGTCTGAGAAGATCAAAGCTAAAGTAATGAAACAGTTTGATGCAGGGTTCCTAGATGTGACATCATATCCCCAATGGGTTGCCAATGTGGTGCCAGTGCCGAAAAAATACGGAAAAATTCGCATGTGCGTAGACTATAGGGATCTGAGTAGGGCAAGCCCCAAGGATGATTTCCCTCTACCATACATTAACGTCTTAGTTGATAACACTGCTCAACATAAAGTATTTTCTTTTATGGATGGTTTCTCTGGCTATAATCAGATAAGGATGGCTTCCGAAGACATGGAGAAGACAACTTTTGTCACACAATGGGGCACCATTTGCTACAAGGTCATGCCGTTCGGATTAAAGAATGCAGGGGCAACATATCAGAGAGCTATGGTAGTTTTGTTTCATGACATGATACATCATGAAATAGAGGTATATGTGGACGATATGATTTCTAGATCACAAACTGAAGAGGAACATCTCGGTCACCTGTAGAAACTATTCGAGAGGCTGAAAAAGTACAAGCTGAGGTTAAACCCTAACAAGTGCACGTTTGGAGTACGATCTAGAAAGCTTATAGGTTTTGTTGTCAGCAATAAAGGCATTGAAGTTAATCATGCCAAAGTGAAGGCTATCCAAGAAATTCCAGTCCCTCATTCCGAAAAGGAAGTAAGAGGATTCTTGGGTCGTCTCAATTACATCGCCCGCTTCATATCTCACTTAACTGCTACTTGTGAGCCAATCTTCAAACTTTTGAAGAAAGATCAGGTAGTCAAATGGAATGATGAATGCCAAGCTGCCTTTGACAAAATCAAAGAATACCTATAAGAACCTCCTATTCTCATGCCTCCAATTGAAGGAAGACCTTTGATCATGTACTTGACAATACTAGAGAACTCTATGCGGTGTGTTTTGGGCCAACATGACGAGTCTGGCCGAAAAGAGCATGCTATTTATTACCTGAGCAAAGAGTTTACCGACTGTGAAACTAGATATTCACTGCTTAAGAAAACTTGCTGCGCTCTGGAATGGGCTGCTTGCTGGCTAAGACAGTATATGTTGACTCATACCACTTTGTTGATTTCTAAAATGGGCCCAATCAAGTACGTCTTTGAGAAACCTGCCCTTTCCGGACGGATAGTTAGATGGAAAATGATCTTGACCGAGTACGACATTTAATACACTACACAAAAAGCCATCAAAGGAAGCGTTCTAGCAGATCATTTGGCCCATCAAGCTATGGATGATTATCAGTCTATGAACATCGACTTCCCTGATGAGAACATCATGCTAATAACCGACTGTGCGAAACCTGGACCGTATGACAGACCTGAACAAGGATCCCGATGGAATATGGTCTTCGATGGGGCTTCCAATGCCTTAGGTAACGGAATTGGTGCTGTGATCATCTCTCCTGAAGGTTGCCACACTCCTTTCACTGCCAGACTATGCTTCGATTGTATGAACAATATGGCCGAATATGAAGCATGCATCTTGGGTCTGAAAGCTGCTATTGACTTGAGGATGAAACATTTGAATATGTTCGAGGATTCCGCTCTAGTGATTAGCCAGGTAAAAGGAGACTGGGATACTAAGAATCCTAATCTTATCCCTTATAAGGAACTCGTGCTCTCCCTGATTCCCTACTTCGAAGAGATCACATTTGAGCACTTCCCTAGGGAAGAAAATCAGTTGGTTGACGCTTTGGCAACCATGTCCTTAATGTTCAAGGTCAGATGGGATAACGAAGCCCCCATGATTACAATTGAAAGATTCAACAAACCTGCACACTGCTGTGAGCTTGACATTGACACGGAAAAGCCATGGTACCATGAGGTGATGAGATACCTTGAAGCACAAGAGTATCCAGAGGGAGCATCTATCAACGACAGAAAGTTCTTACGAAGATTTGCAGCTAAATTCTTCCTAAGCAACAAAATATTGTACAAGCGCAACCACGACTCTACTCTACTCCAATGTGTGGACAAGAATGAGGCAGAGGAAATCATGGAAGACATGCACGATGGAATCTTTGATAATCACTCAAGTGGACATACAATGGCTAATAAAATCTTAAGAGTGGGCTACTATTGGTCAATAATGGAGACTGATTGTCATTAACACTCTAGGACTTGCCACAAATGCCAAATCTATGCTGACAAGGTCCATGTGCCTCCGATCTCTCTGAACATCATGACCGCTCCGTGGCCATTTGCAATGTGGGGAATTGATATGATTGGATAAATCAAGCCAACCGCTTCCAACAGACATCGCTTCATTTTGGTCTCTATCGACTATTTCACCAAATGGGTCGAAGCCGCCTCTTTTTCCCCAGTCACCAAGAATATGGTAGCCAGATTCATTAGACACAACCTCATCTTCCGCTAAGGTATCCTCGAAAGGATCATCACCAAAAATGGGAATAACCTCAACAATGCTATGATTACTGAGCTTTGCACTCAGTTTAATATCAAGCATCACAATTCTTCCCTTATAGATCGAAAATGAATGGCGCAGTCGAAGCGGCCAACAAAAATATCAAGAAGATTATGCAGAAAATGGTAGTAACCTATAAGGATTGGTATGAGATGTTACCATTTGCTCTACATGGCTACTGCACTTCAGCTAGAACATCAACTGGGGCAACTCCCTTTTCTCTAGTCTATGGCATGGAAGATGTTTTGCCAGTGGAAGTTCAGATTCCCTCACTGAGGATTATGAATGAGGCAGACCTAGGCGAAGATGAGTGGATTCAAACGAGATTGGATCAACTGAACTTGATCGACAAAAAGCGATTGGATGCTGTTTGTCATGGTCAGACGTACTAAAAACAGATGATCAAGGCTTTTAACAAAAAGATCAAGCCTCGAGTATATCAAGCTGGTGACTTGGTGATAAAACGCATCATTCTACCACAAGGCGACCCTAGAGGCAAATGGACTCCCACCTATGAAGGGCCATTTGTTGTCAAGAGAGTGTTCTCTTGTGGTGCCATGATGCTGACTACCATGGATGGAGAAGACTTCCCACATCCTATAAACACAAACATAGTTAAAAAATACTACGCATAAGAGACCCGCTAGGTTGACACACCTAGGCAAAATAAGGGCATCCCGACAAACCAAAAAGTTTTGGCAAAAATTAGGGATATATGCAAAAGAATTGTACACCGGGCAAGTTGAAAACCTGAAAGGGCGATTTGGGCAAAAATGGGTATCCTGGTGGGCTGAAAACCCAAAAGGGCAGTCCAGGCAAAATTTAAGGATTGAAAGCGTATGACTATGTCCAGTGGATTCATCACAGTCAACTTTATCACCAAGGTCCGAGTTCAAATGGTCCAAGATCAATCCAATCAATTTCTGTCAACAACAAGGGGAATTCGAAGACATTGGGGCAATAATAGAGTTGGAAGGCAGTGAGATCATTTCACATGGATATTTGTTTTTGTTTTCAAATTTTGTGTCCCTTTCGATGATTTCCTCTTACTAAGATCTCCGTCTCTTTGTACAAAAACGCCTACTCATGGGCGAAATATCAATACAAATATACTTTGAAGTGCAAACTTTCTGTCTTTGTTTGGAATGCCAATTTGTCCAATGACTAAAATTGAACGAACATATGCATATGAACATAATTAAAACTGTTTGGCACATGTGACCCGCTAAGCAACAACAAACATCTCTTTAATGTATATTGGAATATCCCCACACAGTTATTTTATTAACATTATCCACCGTGGATCGACTATAATAGACCAATCTCCAGCTAGAGTCTCAATCTCTTGGCAGCTATTTCCCCAGCTAAGTTGATCCTACAAGTAGAATCCTTGTGAATCTCTTCCTAAAAAGAACTCACCTCTTCAGCAGTTTATCAACCGGGTTTATTTCCCTAACAAGGTTTATTTCCCCAACAAAAAATGAATAGCATAACTCCCTAGCCGAGTACAAAATTCCCCAACTTTGGTCTATCTTCTCCAGTTGAGCCTGTTATCCCCAACTGAATATACCTCCCCAAGCTGAGTCTGTCCTCCATGACTGAGGCTACATTCCCCAGCTTAAGTTTTCCTTTTAGACTATTGCAAATCATAGGGCCACAACCCCTAATCCCCGGTAAAGTCCTCAACAAAACCTTTACTATCTCCAAAAGCTACTATGAAGACTGGACCCGACCAGATATTAGTACAATTTTCAAGTTACTATGAAGTCTGGACCCGACTAGATAATAGTCAACTTCTCAAGTCACTATAAAGCCTGGATCCGACCAGATAATAGTGTAATCTTTCAAATACTATGAAACCTGGACCCGACCAGATAATAGTTTAACTCTTCAAAATATAGAAGAACCTGGGCTCAACTAGACCAAGGGTTGACTTCTTTTCCCCAGTAGAGTTTGCCTCTACCCCAATAAGTTTTTGTGAAGCCTGGATCCGACCAGATAGCAATTACCCTCAGAAATTTGTTGTGAAACCTTGAACCTGACCAGATAACAACTAAATCCCAAACATTTTATTGTGAAACATGGACCCGACCAGATAGCAATTAATCTCATCAACCTCAAAAATCTGCAAAGCCTGGACCCGACTAGATATCAGTTTTCCAGCAAGTTATTGTGAAACCTGGAGCCCGACCAGATAACAATCAATTGTGATCCCCAGAGAGACACTGTGAACCCTGGAGCCGACCAGATAATAGTACAACTTTCCAAAAAAAACCATGAAACCTGGACCCGACCAGATAGTAGTTACCACTTCAAGTTACTGTAAAGCTTGGATCCGACCAGATAACAATTAACTTCCTTATCCCCAACAAGATGTTGTGAAGCCTAGATCCGACCAGATAACTATTCAATTTCAAGAAATTTTCTGCGAATCATGGAATCCGACCAGATAAAAATTAATTTATCTCTTCCCCAGTAAGTTACTATGAAGCCTGGACCCGACCAGATAGCAGTTGACTTCCTCATTCTCAGCAAGTTGTGAAGCCTAGATCTGACCAGATAATAACTAACATTCAAGAGATATTCCCCAGCAGAAGCATCCTTTCAACATAGTTTGAAGTTATGTATATTATTCATCCCCAATGACAATCGGGGATTCAACCTCCCAGAATTTCCTCAGCAGCAGTCATGGATTTATTTTCCTGGACAAAAACATACATCTCACACTCATACATCATATCATGTACATACATGATGCATTTAGCATAATACCACATCTGGTGAACATCATGCATACATATGCATTTTACTAACTCTTTTTTCTCATAGGTAAAACATCAAGTTTTAGTATAAATAAATAAGAGATTTGTGCTGATACTTCTTCCAGTGTTCACCAACATTCCTCCAAATGGAATCTATAAGGCCATTCACAATCCATCTTCGAGTGCAAATTTATGGGCACTCTAGTGTTCAATCATCTTTCACCATCAAGTCACGAATGGCGGATCCGCCAATCTAACTCTTCAGGTTTAAGAAGTTTGAACAGGGGAATCTGTTGTACCTCAAAATTTTCCCTCTCATTTATCAAGTAATCTCTCACAAGATCTCCTTTGGTTCAAGACTGCACTAGGGTTGATCATCTCAAGATACCTCCTTAAGCATTGATGACTGAAAATCAGGGTTTGAGATTACACAAGGATAATTGAACTTTTAATGCCTCATATGACTTTCATTGATCATTTTGGACCCTCAAGATTGTTCATGTCAAATTTCAAGTCTTGGATCACATTTTTGCTCAGTCAATTGACCAGTTGACCTAAAAGTCAACTGTATTGGGGAAAAAGTCAACTGTGGTCAACTTACAGCCAAACTTCATAATTTTGGATCCATGTCAACATTACGAACCCATATATATCATTTGATCAAGTTTGAACCATAATT
The DNA here is from genome assembly GCA_948472305.1 of Vicia faba. Lineage (NCBI taxonomy): Eukaryota > Viridiplantae > Streptophyta > Magnoliopsida > Fabales > Fabaceae > Vicia > Vicia faba. The sequence goes on along the minus strand of OX451739.1, from coordinate 774,932,798 downwards.
CCTCAAGAAATTTGATCATATCATCAAAAGTTCAAAATGGTCAAAATTATGGTTTTGACTGAGAAAGGGCAATTTCTGATTTTTGACCTAGCAAATGATTAATTGGTTTGAGACATGATCTGAAGGGTTCAATTGCATCATTTTGACCTAATTTAATGTCTCAAAACATTGTTCAAGATCAATTATTTGATAGTTGATTTTCAGTCAACTGATCAAAAGTCAACTGCACACTGAAAAGTCAAACTTTGACTTTTTAAGTCAAAATCAAGTGCCCAAGATCACAATTCATCAAAACATGTTAAAATATGAAACTTGTTCATCAAGAAATCAAAAAGTCAAGATTTCATTTTGAAAAGTCAAAATTTCTAAACTTAGAAATTTTTCTAAGTGTTGAAAACTTCATATTTTTCACAACTTTGAGCCAATTTTTAACCATGATGCAAGATGATTCAAAGGAAACTTTCAACATGAAAGTTGTAGATCTCAATGAGATATAAAACATTGTAGAACACAACTTCTCCTATAAATTCTTAGATTTCATGTTATGATTTTGTGAATACATGTTCATGAAACTTGGAAACTTAGTGAAATTTTGCCCTAGTTTAGGCAGAATTTTGACCTAACTTCATGACAATTTTTCACATAGTTCCAGGAGGAATTTTCAAAAATGTTAAACATAGAGGTTGTATAGGATGTTACAAGATTTCCAAAATGTCCAAGAACTCATTGATATCATGCTTGAGCTAAGAGAATCAAAGAGATGAATTTAGGGTTTCATTCTTGATTTACAAGGCATAATTTGTGATGAACACTTGACCAATTCATATCTAGGTGTAAAGGTAGAAATGTTAGAGACTAAGCCATTGGATTGACTAGACTTTATACAAATCAAAATTAAAATCGCAACCGCGCTTTATTGTTTCCAAAGGAATGGGAAAAGAGCGAATAACCCAAAAAAAGGGGGAAAGATTCAAGGTAAGGAGGTTGGTTATGCAAAGGGATGGTGTTAGCACCCTAAACATCTATGGTACTACGCATGAGCCTCTTTGTAAAATCTGTATATTTTAGCTATAAAAAAATGTTGTATATAAAATGGATGGTGGAGGTGAGAAAAGAAATACTTTTTATGATTTTTGCACCCGCCGCGGTTGCGAACCTTTAGTGCATACGTATCACCTTTCATGCAATAGGGGATCAGGGTACACGTAGTTCCTCTTTTAAAAAAAATGAAACAAAATTGTGTTGGTTAATTTTATGAGATAAAACATCATCGTCATTGTCTGTGTGGAAAACACACCTACTACCCACAATCATGAGAAAGGAGAATTTGCATCATCTAAAAGTGGAGGATATGACTTGGATTTCAAAATCAATAATGCCTCACTCAACACCCAAGTGGAAAAATATCTCTCTTTCTACATATTGTAGAAGTATAGTTGTTTGCATCACTACAAGGATTGACAAGAGTTTTAATCTTTTGAGAAAAGTTTAAATTAAAAGCCAAAGTGGCAAACGGTTTGAATGAGATTGATTGACTTTTAGTCTTCTCACAAAAAATGTCAAGGTATTATTAAATTGATTGAAGTTTATTTATGAAAATGTTTTGAAAATGCATGGACATAAGTCCAAGTTTATTATGAAAGTAGTTTAAGTTTCAAAACAAGAAGAGTTTTCAAAAGGAGGAAGAAGATTTTGAAATTAAGGAAGATGGGAGGAGAAGAAAAGGCTATCCTAAAGCATAAGGTAAAAGTTAGGGATAAGAACCATCTAACCAACAAGAAGCCAATACTTGACATTATGAGCCAAGATAGAATTCCCATTCCTTGGATTGAAACCAATCAAGCAAATAAATACTAGACCTCTTGAGAGAAACTAACTTCAAGTGTATTAAGTCTTCACAAAAATTGGGCAGAGTAACAACTGTATACGGGTGAATTCCAGATTACAAATAAATGATGTAATCACAAAAACCTGCACACCAAAACAAACAAGCAACCCAATGTCTTGAGGTAAACCTCAAGAACTCCAGAAAAAATAATCAGATAAGATCTCCAAGATAGGCCAATGTTTCTAATCTTAAGTCCAAGAAAAGTCCCATGCTCCATAATGCCAAGGATAGTAACCAAATAGTCCAAGTACCATTAAAGATTTTTTAGGGTTTATGTTGATTATTAAGTACCTTAAGAAAGGAAAAGAAAAGCCCAAGTGAGCAAAGTAAAAATGGCAAGAAAATAAATGCTCAAATGAGCAAAGATGAAAATGGCATGAAATGTAAATGCTAAAAGTAAATAGTACATAATGCATAAAAGGATAAAGAATAAGGTAAAACAAGTCAATATATAGTGGTTAGTTGGATGACCATCTTGAAGCTTGCATTTGGAATTCATTAGAGGATTGGTAGAACCAAAGCCTCCACACAACAAGTTGCATTTTCTTTTTGTCAAGTATATCATCCATTTAGAATTCTCATAAGTACCATTTAATGATCAACGATGTTTAAGTGATCCGCATTGACCAAATGTGTTGTAGATCCATTAGAGGATTGGTATAACCAAAGCCTCCACACAATGAATCTCAAGGTTATTGGATCAAAGAGATCAAATTAACATACTTGGGCTTGCAATCATAAGTTTGGGTCACAAATGATCATTTATTCGAATCGGGACATAATTTAGCACTATGTTAAGCAATCGTAAATGGACTTATATAGAAGTCACACCTGCTTTGAGGCCGGTCAATAGAAATTTATGCACCATTTGTTTTGAGACAAGATATAGAGATCATGCTCCAACAATATATAGTGCAATAAGAAGGGGATGAGATGAAGAGGGATAGGGAAAAAAATATAAACCACATTTGAATTAAATTTTAATCAAACTATTATTAAAATCATTCATCCATTTTTGTGGAGCTAAACTCAACACCATGGATCCAATGATATTAATAAAGTTCATGATCCAAAACCTAACCCAAGATTAGCCAGAATATAATCAAAAAAATAATATCACATTTAATATATATATATATATATATATATATATATATATATATATATATATATATATATATATATATATATATATATATATATATATATATATATATATATATATATATATATATATATATATATATATATATATATATATATATATATATATATAAAGGGTTAAAAATGTTTTAAAATCAAAATAGAGGAGAAAAATATCAACTATGTTCAAATTAATCAAGAAAGAAAATGTAAGGCCATAGAAAAATCAGAAATGGATCCAAATATTTTTATAAAATTTTTGGTAATTTTTAAAAGTCAGAGACTATTTTTAAACTATTTAAAATTGTTCAAACAAACATAAAATAGGTCAAAAATAGTAAACCTCAACATAAAATTCCATAAAATTTTCAGAAAGTCAAAAATATGCAAAATAATATTTATGAATTTTTTCAGAATTAAAAAATGTCAGAAAGTATTTTTTAAGTAATTAAAAGAAAGAAAATAATACAAAATATACAAAAAATATCAAATGTCAAAATAAAAATGTGAAAAAATAGTCAGGAGATCAAAAATAATTCAAAGTATTTTTATGAATTTTTTCATAATTTTTGGATAAATAATAAAAGAGTTATGAATTTTTGAAAATTTAATCAATAAAAATATAAAATCAGAAAATAAAATAAAACCAAAAAGATGTGGACCATCAGATCATAGTCAAAATGCGTTAGTAAACTAATCCAGTGGACCAGACGCGCTGTGCTTGATATGGACCTTAGTGAGATACGCATAGGATCAGAAAAAGGGCAACCAATGAAATTAAAACGTTTGACACGCTATCATTGGCTGAGACGACACATGTCATCGTCTTCAACCTCCAGACACCCAGCAATGGGGATTTTGTGAGATCCTTCAAATGGAAAAAATTAGGATCCCAGGCTAGTATCATTGAACTCGTCTCTTCAAGACGATTCTAACACCACCATCGCGCCAAATTTATATAAGGTATGGAGAGAGATATGAATCAAAAACCAAGAAAATAGCGAGCACCTTCAATTTGAGATTTCTCTCTCAATTCTCAATGGATTTAAAAATTGTAAGCAGCATTAGAATCAGGAGAAGGAGTAGAATAGATTAGTGCTTGATTTGGATCCAAATGGTGGAGAATTCTACCTTTTCGAAGTTCAAGGAAGAAGCTCTGAAACTGGACTTCTGTAGCTTGAATTATGGCTCGTTTTGGTTGGTTTAAGTGATGGAGAGTTTATATGATGCTCAAGGATGATGAATGCGCAAAGAATTTTTGAAAAGGGAGCTTGAATCTCAGAAACTGAATTCAAAAAAGATGGGTTCGTGTGAAGTTTTGGCAGGGTGTTTTTAGCTCTCAAAGCTTGAAGAGATGAATGGGGAATGACCCTATATTTATAGGGAAGTGAATGCAAATGGAAATTTGAAGAAACAAGGAAGTTTGGAGGGAAACTGAGTGAAGGTCGAGCACGAGTGAAGTGTGACTTCATTTCCATCAAAACTCAACCAATTCCTACGTTTTGGGGTGCTAATCACTTCTGGAAAGTTTGCTAATCATGTTTAAATAAAAACACGCATAAATATTGTGTTTAGAAGTCACATTATGGATTTCAAAATTCTGACTTTGTGAAAGATTCAGTTTCAAGTTACCAAATTCAAATCCATGGCATTTCCAACTCAAAGGGTCTTAGGGCATAATTCTTGATGCTTTAGAAAGATGAGGTTACAAGCTTTGTAATGGAAAAAGAATGGGGTTAAATGGATGCTTGAGCTGAAAGTTGCATTGAGTCAAAGTTGAAGAAAAAGGGTTGACTTTCTATACTTAGAAATATTTCAAAATTTTCTTCAAAAATAACCTATAATCTTTTGCATCCAAACATGGGCTTCCACTTAGAATTTGCTCTTGACTAAAAAAGATGGAATGAAGTAGATCTCTTGAATGACATTTTGAAACTTGAACCACTCAAAATCTCCAAAAAATGAGCACGTTATGACTTGATGAATTTGGCCAAAAATCATAAAATGACCTATAATCTTTTGCATCTTTAAGGAAACTTCCATCCATTTTCTCACTTTGCACATAAAAGAAGGCATGAAGTTCACATATTCAAGATCATTATGGAAAAATAATGGACTCAAGGTGATAAAAATTGACCAAGTTATTACCATTTGAAGTCACATATGGAAAATTGGGCATTCATCTAGAGGACTTGTAATCTTTCTTCTTCACCAAGTTTCTTCCACATGAAAACTCTTTGGAACTTTTGAAGTGATTTGTTAATAACTCTTTGAAGAGAAGTATGTATTTGGAATCACTCAGAAATACCAAAAGGTGAGCAAGATATGCTCCTTTTAAGTTCAAAACCCTAGCTTCTAGACCAAGAGAATGCCTTGAGGAACTTTGACAAGTTTGAAGAAACTTTTTGTACCAATATTCTTGCTTGGTGAATAGAAGTTGTTGAGGATGATAACGAGGACTAATATCCACCAAAACCACTTCCATATCTTGAAATTTGAGAGAAGTATGCTCTTGTGACCAATAGGAACAAGGCCTTGTCCAAACATAACAGTTTCTCCAATCAACCCCTTGTACTTTTGAGTCAAATCTAATAACCTTGAAATGTGATGAACCAAAGAAACCTTGCCATGCCAATTATTCCAAAACCAATCCAATGATGAGGTTTGAACATCTCAAGCTATGTTGACTAGGGCATGGAAATAAACTTATGAACCCATGGAGTAACTTGTTAAATCTCATTGCCCTTCACCTACATGGATAACAAGCAAGAAAAACCAACATTGCATTTTATCAATTAAATGAAGAAAACAAAACAATATTCATGATCGCAATAGGAATATAAGTCAAGGTGCTTGGTAATCCCTCAAAAGGAGCAAAACTAAATGTAGGGAGGGGAACCAAGAATCCTTGTGTGATCTTGTTGTGGGTGAATCAACATGGTATGATGAAGGGATATTAGGGGGAAAAATTGGGGTACAACAACTGCCGTTATTTAAATTTCTTCTATTCAGAGATACGAAGGTTAAAAATCTTCGGGTCGACGTGATCGAAGATACTTAAATATAAAACAAACCCTATTTTTGGCCCTAAGATGCCATGCAAATGCTTATGCATATGAATGCATATGAACAGGACTAAAGAGACGCAAAGTATCACTAGGGATGCAATAATAATAAAAAACAAAGGAGCAACCCCACCGGGAAAATAAATCACTGGTGGAACAAAAGAATTGAATCAGAGAGGATGGTAGGATGGTCAAAGGACACACCAACTTCTACTGAAGGTGAAACTACCAACGTTTACTGAAGGCAAGGAGAAAGATAACAAACATCGACGTTCAATGCCGATGGTCTACCAACTTTCACTGAAGGTAGAAAGAGAATATCATATCACTGCCGTTCATTGACGATGAACTATAAACGTTCACTGAAGATAGAAAAAATATAACAAACACCGACATTCACTGCCGATGGCCTACCAACTTTCACTGATGGTAGAAAGAGAATATATCATATCACCGTCGTTCACTGACGATGAACTATCAACGTTCACTGAAGATAGAAAAAAGATAACAAACACTGACATTCACTGCCGATGGTCTACCAACTTTCACTGATGGTAGAAAGAGAATATCATATCACTGCCGTTCACTGACGATGAACTATCAACATTCACTGAAGATAGCAAAAAGATAGCAAACACCGACGTTCACTACCGATGGTCTACCAACTTTCACTGATGGTAGAAAGAGAATATATCAGTTTCCCCGAGATTCTGGTGTTTCACCTAGAACGGGTTTCAACTTCTTCTTTAACCAAGGCACTCCGCCTGGAAAGGATGAAACATAAGCTGTCTCAAATAAAGAGACTTGCTATTTTTGGTCATGGAGGATTGTAAAAGGAAATGACTTTTTCGGCAAGAGGTATGACTTCATGGGGAGATGCCGTGATATTATCGCTAAGGGGATAAAGTCTTCTTGTGCAAACTAAATGCACCAACCAAAGCTTGGAGTTTTTCAGAATTCCAAAGTAAATAACATTGCTGGGGAACCACAGATCCAAACTAGAAGTAAACTAGAATGAAATAGTCAACCAGAATACATCCTTTGAGAAATAAACTCAAGAGGAAAAACCAAATCCATCCAAACAAGGACCTGTACCGGAAGGCTAAAGCAAAAATCTTCTTTGAGGGACAACTCAGTAGGGAAATTGAAAGAATATACGTTTTCTGCTTAAGACCAATGATCTAATGAAAAGAGGGTAACTTATCTATGCAAAACAGGGTAATATGTCAACAAAAATATTAACAAATGTTAATGAACTATGATCTGCAAATTTTAGCTATGCATGATGTATGCATGAATGCATGAGTGTTATCGTGCGTATGCTGACATAACAGATATACAACATTGGGAACAACCAGGCAAAACTGTCTCGGGCACTAATCAACACTCGGCTAAACTTCATCCAAGAAAGATAAAGGCCAGTTGAGGAAACAAAACCTACTGCCTGCTTTAATTTTACTGAGGAGAAACATGATCCGGAGGTAGATAGATCAAAATGATGAAATAATACGGATACATGGATAAAACATCCTCCTTCAGGCTTCACCGGGGAGACCAGTGTTCTTTCAAAAGTAACATGCCTACCAAAGATTTCAAGACCAATCTCAAGTAAAGCAGACTGTCACTGAAATGATCAAACTTCACTGGGGAATTCAAACCTACTTCACTGGAGAAAAATACGGATTGAAACTTCACATCATGAAAACTAAAAAAAGAGGATAAATGAATCCAAACTTGATCGAGGATACCAGAACCATAAACCCAATACGGTGAAAACAACCCGAGTAGACCTTCCAGAGGGGAACAAAACTTCTCAAAACAACCGGAGTTTGTCCATTCCTGGGATCACCATTTTTGTTGTCATTGTTTCATCACAAATCTCAAAGTAAAAATAAATTATAAAAATACTTTTTTGAAAAATCAATTTTATTATTTAATCTTTTTGCTTTGAAAGTTATTATCAGTAATAAATGGAGTCTTTGCAAGCTAAATAAAATAAGAAGCACAAAGAATTGGGTAACAACTCGAATTTCATTAATAGAATGGTAGTCTGCGAATGGCGAGACTCCATAGATGATTACAAAGTTTGGGAAATGGTAATGCATAATGGAAAAGATACATTGAGATACAATGACCACTATCCCCCCTAACAACTTTTGAAATCCTGAGTAGCAGCTTTTGTTGAGGTATGGTGAGGATCCGAGAAGATTGTTGCTTCAACGATCAAGTCTTGTCTGACGTAGTTACTTCCCAAGAAAATCCCTAACTTTTGCCTAAGCTGCCCTTGCGGGTTTTCAACTTAGCGGGAAATTTATTCTATTTATGTCTCTAATTTTTTCCTAGACCGCTCTTTTTGGTTTTCGGCCTACCGAGACGCTCCTTTTTTGCCTAAGCCGCCCTTTCGGGTTTTCAACTTAGCGAGCCGTTCTTTTGTTTCTTTAGGCGAAGTATTTCTTGACTGCGTCAGCATTCATGGGATTTGGGAACTCCTCACCATCCATAGTTTCAAGAATTAATGCACCGCTAGAGAAGGCTTTCTTGACAACATATGGGCCTTCAAAATTGGGAGTCCACTTGCCCCTAGAATTAGTGTTGAAAGACATGATCTTCCTGAGCACGAGGTCGCCTTCTCTGAATTCACGAGGTTTGACCTTCTTATCAAAAGATTTCTTCATTCTCTTCTGATATAATTTCCCATGACACAAAGCCGTCATTCTCTTCTCTTTGATTAAATTCAATTGGTCAAACCTGTTTTGGACCCATTCAGCCTCCTCCAAGTTGGTTTCGATTATCACACGCAACGAGGGAATCCCTACCTCGACCGGGAGTACAACTTTCATTCCATACACTAGGGAGAACGGGGTTGCTCTGGTTGAAGTGCAGACAGATGTTCGATATCCACGCAGAGCAAAAGGGAGCATTTCATGCGAATCCTTATAAGTAATTACCATCTTCTGGATAATTCTCTCGATATTCTTATTAGCGGCTTCAACAACCCCATTCATCTTTGGCCTGTATGGAGATGAGTTGTGATGGACAATCTTGAATTCTTCACATAGTTCTGTCATCATCTTGTTGTTCAAATTCAAGCCATTGTCAGTGATAATCCTGCTCGGCACACCATACCAGCATATAAGATTATTCTTGATGAAACGCACAACCACCTGTTTAGTAACATTGGCATATGAAAAGCCTCCACCCATTTGGTGAAGTAATCAATTGCTACCAAGATAAAACGGTGCCCATTCGAAGCTTTGGGTTCTATAATCCCAATCATGTCAATACCCCACATAGAGAAAGGCCATGGGGAGGAAATCACATTGAGAAGTGTCGGAGGCACATGGACCTTGTCTGCATAAATCTGGAATTTATGGAACTTCTTATCATATTTGTAACAGTCAGATTCCATTGTCAGCCAATAATAACCCGCCCTTAGCATCTTTTTAGCCATCGAATGTCCATTGGCATGAGTGCCAAATGAACCCTCATGAATCTCATGCATCAACATGTCTGCTTCGTGTCTATCCACGCATCTGAGCAAGACCATGTCATAATTTCTCTTGTATAACACATTTTCACTGAGGAAGAAACTGCCTGCCAATCTTCTCAATGTCTTTCTATCTTTCCTCGACGCACCAATCGGGTATTCCCGAGTCTGAAGAAAATGCTTGATATCATAATACTAGGGTTTTTCATCTTCTCCCTCCTCTGTTGTAAACACATGAGCGGGCCCATCCAGCCTTCGAACTATAATTCAGGGTATATCATTCCAAGTATTCACTTGGTACATAGAAGCCAAAGTTGCTAGAGCACCAGCCATTTGATTTTCTTCTCTATGGATGTGATAGAATTCAACCTTATTAAAGAAGGGTAATAATCTTCTAGCATAATATTTGTAAGGGATCAAGCCAGGGTGACGAGTATCCCATTCTCCTTTAATCTGATTTATTACCAAAGCTGAATCACCATACACATCTAGAATTTTGATTCTGAGATCAATAGCTTCCTCGAGACCCATGATGCAAGCCTCATATTCTGCCATATTATTAGTGTAATAAAATGTTAACCTTGCAGTAAAAGGAATGTGTGAACCATGAGGAGTGACAATCACAAGACCAATTCCTTTACCATAAGAATTCACAGCTCCATCAAATATCATACTCCAACGAGATTAAGGGTCAGGGCCTTCCTCAGGAAATGGTTCATCACAATCTTTCACTTTCAGGAACATCACATCCTCATCGGGGAATTCATATTCTGCAGACTGGTGATCTTCCACTAGTTGGTGAGCAAGATAATCTTCCAACACACTACTTTTAATAGCCTTTTGAGTGTGGTATTCGATATCATATTCAGATAGCAACATCTGCCAGCAGGCAGTTCTCCCAGTAAGAGCAAGCTTTTCGAAAATGTACTTAATTGGATCCATTTTGGAGATCAACCAAGTGGTATGATTCAACATATACTGCCGCAAACGCTTTGCCGCCCAGGCTAAAGCACAACATGTATTCTCCAGCGTGGAATACCGCGACTCACAATCAGTGAAGTTTTTGCTGAGATAATAAATGGCAAACTCCTTCTTTCTTGTTACATCTGGTTGTCCGAGAATACAACCCATGGATTTATCTAACACTGTCAGATACATAATCAACGGTCTTCCTTCTACGGGAGGGAGCAAGATAGGAGGTTCAAGAAGATATTTTTAATGCTCTCAAATGCCCTTTGGCAGTCATCCGTCCACACACAACCTTGATCTTTCTTTAACAACTTAAAGATCAGTTCGCATGTTGCAGTCATGTGGGAAATGAATCTGGAAATATAATTCAAACGCCCGAGGAAACCTCTGACTTGCTTTTCAGTTCTTGGTGCTGACATTTCTTGAATTGCTTTGACTTTATCAGGGTCAACTTCGATTCCTTTCTGGCTAACAATAAAACCCAACAGCTTCCCCGATCGAACGCCGAAGGTGCATTTATTTGGATTCAAGCGGAGACGATACTTCTTCAAACGCTGAAACAACTTCAACAAATCTTCTATATACCCTTCTTCAGTATGGGATTTGGCAATCATATCATCAACATATACTTCGATTTCCTTGTGCATCAGATCATGGATTAGGGCTGTCATAGCCCTCTGGTAGGTTGCACCAGTGTTCTTCAATCCGAAGGGCATCACTCTGTTACAGAATGTTCCCCAGGGTGTGATAAACATTGTTTTTTTCCATGTCCTCTAGAGCCATTCTTATTTGATTATACCCGGAAAATCCATCCATGAACGAGAATACTTTGAATTTTGCTGTGCTATCCACTAACATGTCGATGTGAAGTAATGGAAAATCATCTTTTGGACTAGCTTTATTTAGATCTCTGTAATCTACGCACATGCGAACTTTTCCGTCTTTTTTTGGTACTGGGAAAATATTGGAAATCCATTGAGGATACACTGACGTCACAAGAAAACCAACATTAATCTGCTTTAGAACCTCCTCTTTGATCTTTACTGCCATATCTGGGTGAGTTCTTCTCAACTTCTATTTAATTGGCGGACACTCTGGCTTCAGCGGCAAACGGTGCTCGACAATATCTGTATCTAGACCAAGCATATCTTGGTAAGACCAAGCAAAAACATCCACATACTTTTTCAACAACTCAGTCAACCTTCTTTTTACATTGGGATATAACGATGCTCCAATCTTGACTTCCTTCAGATCTTCTTCTGAACCCAAATTGATCACTCCCAAAGGCTCTTTATATGGATGAATGGTATTTTCCTCGTGCTCAAGAAACCGTGAGACCTTTTCTGGGATCTCATTATAATCTTCTTCTTCAGTCCCAAACACAGGAAATTCAAAGTTTGGAGAGGGTGCAGGGTCATTGTATTCAACGAGTTTTTTAATTAATCTGCACATATGATTCATGATTTCTTTTAGAAACTGACACATATAACAAGTGATGCATATTGAATTTCAGTTATTATTTATTTTGAAAGGTTTTTTTTTCTTCTGATTACCATTTTCCAAAAAAAAGCAGAAAATAAAGACATAATTCGGGAAGCAAAGACAACTTTTATTAATGATCTTAAAAGTCACAGCAAACAGATAAGCCCTGCAACATTAATACTTCCACCTTGGGCAGAGTGAAAGCTTTTCAAAAGAAAGATTAACAAATCAAATTACTTTGAAACATGTATGCAAGAGGGAACATCAATGGTGACCCAGTTCTGAACCCTGACTCCATGTGTCACATAATTCGGCATTTCCTGCTCTGCTTCATCCTCTTCAACAACATTAATTCCAGAATCAGTTGGATGGAGGTAGCCTCTGTTGCGGAAAACATCATGATAACTATTCATAGTAGACTTTGACTTCAAAATTTCTCCTTTACCATTCTTCGAAGAGAAACCCAAACCAGTTTTGTTCTTGTTCATGGGTGGATCCAGAATTCGTCCCCAAACTTCATTATGACCCTTACGCACAACCTGTTGCGCATCCTTCAGGGAGACCATGGAATTCTCATTTCTCCTTATGTTGTCAATGGATAGGGCTTGGAACTGGGTTCCAACAGCAGCCTCATCCGCTTCTACAATACTGAAAGACGACAAATAAGACATCGACAACGCCTGCTCCCCATTTATAATCACCACCTTCCTTTCACGCATAAACTTTAGCTTCTGATGTAGAGTTGAAGTGACAACCCATGCTTCATGTATCCATGGACGTCCTAGCAAACAACTATATGCGGGAATAATGTCCATGACCTGGAAGGTTATCTAGAACAAATGTGGTCCTATATGGATGGGTAAGTCCACTTCACCAATGACAGATTTCCTCGACCCATCAAATGCTTTCACAATGATGCCACCCGGGCACATAGGTGCTCCTCAATATTTCAACTTTGTGAGAGTACTCCTCGGTATAACATTTAACGCGGATCCATTATCAATTAGCACATTGGATAGAAAATCATTCCTGCAGTTCGTAGATATTTGGAGGGCCAGGTTATGATTCCTCCCTTCATCTGGTAACTCATCATCGCAGAAACTCAAGTTATTACATGACGTAATGTTCCCAATTACGCTTCTGAATTGATCTATTGGCATGTCACTCTCAAAAAAAGCTTGGTCTAGTACCCTCATCAAGGATTCTCTATGAGCAGAGGAATTCATTAACAAAGCTAAGATAGATATCTTTGAATAAGTCTGCAGTAGCTGATCTACAATTCTGTAGTCGCTCAACTTAATCATCTTCAAAATATCATCCACTTCTTTCTCTAATGTAGCTCCACTAGTCTCTCCCGTATCCTTCTTAGGTTCATCATTCTCAACAATTTTCTTTCCAGCAGCAACATCTCTCCAAACAACCGGCACAAACACACAACCTCTACGGGTCACCCTGCTATTTTCATCTATATTTCCAACATCAAGCATTGGTTGGATGGGAATTTCCACCCCATCTTCTAAGATTGTAGCGTTGTATTTGTAAGGAACAGCCTTATCTGATTTGTAGGGGATAGGACCTGGCAAACTAATTACCAATGGGGTAACAGCTGGCTTGCTATGGTACTCTACTTCAAAATGAGCGGGTGCACCAAAACAAGGCACAATGGTGTTTACCCTTTCTTCAACACAATCAGTCATCAAAAAGCCATTTCTTGGAAACAAATCTTCGTCTGAAGAGAAATACTCATCCGCGGAGGCATATTCTTCCTCTGACTCTTCTTCCATTAAACAAACTTTAACCATATCAACATCATGATAATCATCCCTCTGACCTGTGATCTTGATATTTCCATTGTCTAACATAAACTGAACACCCTTCTTTATGATTGAACATCCTCGGGGATTTCGGAAACAAACTAGGCAAGATCCATACTGGTGTTCCACCTGATCAGCCGTATGGCAGAAGGTAGCATGCAACTGTACGAGATCCTCATTCAAATATTCCATATCAAAAATTATGAATTCACCAGGACATCCAGAAACCATATTCACTTCCTCTTCATACTCTGCCCTAGGCCTGATTATGTGGATGAGGCCCTCATCCATCATCTCCTATAAATCAGCCTTTATCTTCCCGCAACCTTGTATATCTATACTGCAAGTAGCACAACCAGCATGGTCATGCGTGTAGTAGCTGAATTCAGAGGTCTGTGTGCATTTTCACCAAATCTCCTCTAACCAGATTAATATCAAAAATCCAGAAGTCGCCTGGACAACCGACCACTAAATTCACATCATTTACTCCCCCGTGCTTTGGTAGGGGATTATCTTTCATGTTAGGTCCCACGTCCTTGAAAGATAGAATTCCAGACTTCACCAACTTTTGCACTTCAGTCTTCAAAGGATAACAATTCTCAACATTATGCCCTGGTGCTCCCTGATGAAAAGCACATGTTTGGTCTGCCTTATAATACCAAGGCAATGGTGATGGTACGGCGGGAGGTGGTCGTGTCTAGACCAACTTCTTTTGAATCAATGCCGGTAGTAACTATGCATAGCTCATGGGAATAAGGTCATAACTCTCCCTTCTTTGATTATACCCTTGACCCCCCTGTTGGGATGGTCTCTGATAAGCAACGGTAGTCGGAGCGACATTCATAACAGGAGTAACTGAGGCGACTTGCTGATGACGCTGATAATTCCTTCTAGGAGCGTTCACCCTCCTCTCTTGTATAACATAATTTGCATCCCCTTCTTTCTTCTTGATAAACCCATATGATGGCTTCTTTACACCTCCGGGTCCTTCACTCTTCGTCAAACGGCCTTCTCTTACAGCCTCTTCCAGGAGGATACCCATTCCTACCATCTCAGTAAAGTCACTTGGTGCGCTTGCTACCATCCTTTCATAGTAGAAAGCACCCAGTGTTTTCAGAAAAATCTTAGTCATCTCCTTCTCTTCCATGGGAGGAACCACTTGGGCAGCTACTTCGCGCCATCTCTGCGCATACTCTTTGAACGATTCCTTGTCCTTCTGAACCATGGCCCTAAGTTTGTCACGGTCAGGCGCCATGTCTACATTGTACTTGTATTGTTTGATGAATGCTTCTCCCAAATCATTAAAATTATGGATATTGGCACTGTCCAAACTCATATACCACTTCAACGCAGCACCAGTCAAACTATCCTGAAAAAAGTGAATCAGCAGATGCTGATCATCAGTATGGGTAGACATTCTTCTTACGTACATCACTAGGTGAGCACGAGGGCAAGTGTTGCCCTTATACTTCTCAAATTCTGGGACCTTGAAGTTAGCAGGTATCTTAACATTGGGACCAAACATAGCTCATTCACATTCTGCCCAAATAACTCTTTTCCCCTAAGAGCCTTCATCTCTCTTTGTATCTTATCAAACTGCTCTTGAAAATCATCCATTCTGTCATAAAGACCCAAGTCTTCACTCGGCAGAGGGAAAGGAAGACACACATCATCATTAACAAATGGAACCATATTCATCGAAGGAGGTGCAACAGGAGCAGTATGCACCACATGAGGTGTCAGAGTAACAATAGTATGAACCAACAGAGTATCTTGAGGTCCAAGATTGAAACCTTCAGGTGCAAAATTCTCTGGCATTCCCCATGGATAACCTTGAGGCATGCGATTCTGAATAACAGTCGGAGTAGTAGATACGGGAACAATCAGAACTTCAGTATTTGCCCTTGTTGGTTGAGGTTGAACACTCGGGGGCTGATTCTGAGCAGCCACCAGATCTTCCATCAGAGTAGTTAGATTGTCCATGCTGACCTTCAAAGCAGAAACTTCTTCGCGCAGCTCGCGATTCTCCTGTTCTAAGTTGTCCATCTTCTTTTTGAAATTAGCCCGAGTGTTGTAGTGATGAGTCAGCTTGCTGAACAAAGTAAAAAGCTGGGTAAGACACCTGGATATGCATAATAAATGCAAGAAATATGTGCAATATGATGCATGATATGCAATGCATATGATTATTTTTGCTTCATTATTTAATATTTCAAGGGATTTAAGGTTTATAGACATATTGCAAACATCAAAGTAATAAAGCTTTTTTTTTTGAAATACTGAAAATTTTTATTATAATAATTCCAAAATGGATTACAAGTTTCAATGATCTCAAGTACAAGATGGAACTACAATCTAAAATCCTGAGAAAAAGAACTGATGGAGATCAATCTGTACGCTGGCGCTTCCCTGTGAGCCTGGCAATCTGAGCCTTCAACCTCTGGTTTTCTTCCACATGTCTGATGGCAACCTCCTTCCAATCATCTGAATCAGGAAGTAAGTGATCAACATCTGATTGAGGCCTAGGAGAAAATAAATCCCCTTGCCTCTCCATGGACTCTACCACTCGACTCTCAAGAATCTCAATCAAGTCGTCTTTCTCCTTCAGGTCTGCTCTGTAGGAACTCTCTAAAATTTGGAACTTATTCTTCCAAGCATCCCTTTCCTGTTGCATCCTAACCAAAGCAAGTTGCAGCTCTTCTAGGTCATCTAATAAGGGAGGAGTGGTTTTCACAAATAGATCAGGCATGGGTGTCTCCCGGGTATATGGCATCTTTAACTGAATGGCTCTCGAACAGATCCATTGAAGATATGGCTCCAAAGAAACAACACCTCTAGGTCCGAAATCCTTCCTACTCTTCTTATGAATGTGACGCTAGGCCTTCACAATCATCTCCCTAGCTTCCCTATGGTCTTCCCCTTCCTTCATAAAGAAACTACTCAAATGAATACTATTCGGTTTATCCCTCATCGGATAACCAAGCTATCGCCGTGCAAGAGCAGGGTTATAGTTAATTCCTCCCTTTGTACCAAGAAGAGGTACATTGGGGAAACTACCACAACTGTCAATAATCTCTACATCCTGGTAAGCTTGATGATACCAATCAATATCCGAGTGAGTAAGTGCCATGATCTTAGGATCCCAACGAGGTTCCTTCTTGACATCCCAAAAAGCATCAGACTGAGGCATATGAGAGATGAACCACCGGTACAATAGAGGCATGCAACAGATAATTATTCCCCCATGATAAGAATTCCGAAGATGAATAAAGTAATAAGCATCACCTAACAGTGTAGGAACCAGGTTTTTAATCATGAAAATCCTGATAGCGTTAATGTCGACAAACTTGTCCACATTAGGAAATAAGAACAACCCGTAAGCAAGAAGAGTAAAGATGGCCTCAAAAGCAACTGTACTCTTCATTCTGGCAAAGTAATGAGCTTTCTCCAATAAGAACTGAGCTGGTAATCCTCTAATCCATCCTTTAGTAGTCATATGGGCTTCGACCTCATACTTCCCTAGGTGAATCAAAGAAGCAATATCATGTGGTTTTGGCTCACCCTCCAAACCAGTAAAAGGAACACGATCGGTAACAGGTAAATCCAATATATAAGAATACTCCTCTAGTGTAGGCATCAACTGATAGTCGGGAAAAATAAAGCAGTGATACATCGTATCATAGAACAGGACCAAGGTCGAGAGAATACCCTCCTTCATCTTCAGCTTCATGAGAGGAATAATGGATCTATACTTCTTCCGAAAGTCTGCAGAACACTCGATCTCTGGAATTATACTGATCAACTCATCTATCTTGGGATCCTTGAAACTGTATTTCCTGGTCTTTCTCTTTCCGGAATCCATGGTTAAAAGTACCTGAGATATTCACAAATAGTCAACCTTTAAATCCCTTGAAATATGATTTTATTCAAAAGATGCTTATGAGTGCATGGATGCATGATGCAACAATCACATACAAGATCACACATATAAGGTTCATAGGTTCAATGTCACGAGCATGAGGTCGAAGGT
The DNA here is from genome assembly GCA_948472305.1 of Vicia faba. Lineage (NCBI taxonomy): Eukaryota > Viridiplantae > Streptophyta > Magnoliopsida > Fabales > Fabaceae > Vicia > Vicia faba. Next base: position 774,914,920 of record OX451739.1, on the reverse strand, counting down.
ACTACCCATAAGGTGCTGGTATAAAAAGTTATCACCTGCCGAACAAGGTTCTAGAGTTTCGCAGAGTCTACATCCTTCCTTCGGATATTACCAACTTCCCGATTAACTTGGTAATTAGTAATATTCTCAAGAAAGACTCGTCCAAGCGTAGTATCACGTGACAACTATTTCCAGATTACTCCGTCATAGCTTCCGTACTACACCTAAAAGGCCAAGATGGGTTTGGTATTCTACGGTCCTCAGTTTCAGCAGGCTCCTAGGTCGAAAGCAGTACGTCTTCCCGATTACTCGGTAAATGACACTATAGTCAAAGGGGCCTCCACTGAGTGGGGGATCTCATGAATCCTTTTTTGGGATTACTCCCTCAAAGTTAACATGACTATACCACCCGTCCTATCTTAAAGTTTGCCCAAGTCCGGGTGTAGGACTTATGAGTAATCACCAAGCACCCTGAAAACCAGGAAAATCCAGACAACATAGATACAACATATAACACAAAAAAACAGTAATAACACATATACAGATATAAACAAAGATAGGCTTAACCCACTTAGGGATGAACCAACAAGAGGTCAATCCTTCCCCAGTGAAGTCTCCATTTTTCTGTAGCGGTAGAAATGTTCGAGACTAAGCCATTGGATTGACTAGACTTTATACAAATCAAAATAAAAATCGCCACCTCGCTTTATCGTTTCCAAAGGAATGGAAAAAGAGCGAATAACCCAAAAAGAGGGGGAAGGATTCAAGGTAAGGGGGTTGGTTATGCAAAGGGAAGGTATTAGCACCCTAAACATCTACGGTACTCCGCATGAGCCTCTTTGTAAAATATGTATATTTTGGCTATAAAAAAATGTTATATATAAAATGGATGGTGGAGGTGAGAAAAGAAATATTTTTTATGATTTTTGCACCCGCCGCGGTTGAGAACCTTTAGTGCCTACGTACCATCTTTTGTGCAATAGGGGATCAGGGTACACGTAGTTCCTCTTTTAAAAAAAATGAAACACAAATGTGTTGGTTAATTTTATGAGATAAAACATCATCGTCATTGTCCGTGAGGAAAACACACCTACTACCCACAATCATGAGAAAGGAGAATTTGCATCATCTCAAAGTGGAGGATATGACTTGGATTTCAAAATCAACAATGCCTCACTCAACACCCAAGTGGAAAATATCTCTCTTTCTACATATTGTAGAAGTATAGTTGTTTGTATCACTACAAGGATTGACAAGAGTTTTAATCTTTTGAGAAAAGTTTAAAGTAAAAGCCAAAGTGGCAAAATGGTTTGAATGAGATTGATTGACTTTTAGTCTTCTAAAAAAAAAGTCAAGGTATTATTAAATTTATTGAAGTTTATTTATGAAAATGTTTTGAAAATGCATGGACATAAGTCCAAGTTTATTATGAAAGTAGTTTAAGTTTCAAAACAAGAAGAGTTTTCAAAAGGAGGAAGAAGATTTTGAAATTAAAGAAGATGGGAGGAGAAGAAAAGGCTATCCTAAAGCATAAGGTAAAAGTTAGGGATAAGAACCATCTAACCAACAAGAAGCCAATACTTGACATTATGAGCCAATATAGAATTCCCATTCCTTGGATTGAAACCAATCAAGCAAAGAAATACTAGACCTCTTGAGAGAAACAAACTTCAAGTGTATTAAGTCTTCACAAAAATTAGGCAGAGTAACGGCTGTATACAGGTGAATTCCAGATTAGAAACAAAGGATGTAATCACAAAAACCTGCACACCAAAACAAATAAGCAACCCAATGTATTGAGGTAAACCTCAAGAACTCCAGACAAAATAATCTGATAAGATCTCCAAGATAGGCCAAGGTTTCTAATCCTAAGTCCAAGAAAAGTCCCATGCTCCATAATGCCAAGGATATTAACCAAATATTCCAAGTACCATTAAATATTTTTTAGGGTTTATGTTGATTATTAAGTACCTTAAGAAAGGAAAAGAAAATCCCAAGTGAGCAAAGTAAAAATGGCAAGAAAATAAATGCTCAAATGAGCAAAGATGAAAATGGTATGAAATGTAAATGCTAAAAGTAAATAGTACATAAAGCACAAAAGGATAAAGCATAAGGTAAAACAAGTCAATAATTAGTGGTTAGTTGAATGACCATCTTGAAGCTTGCATTTGGAACTCATTAGAGGATTGGTAGAACCAAAGCCTCCACACAACAAGTTGCATTTGATTTTTGTCAAGTATATCATCCATTTGGAATTCTCACAAGTACCATTTAATGATCAACAATGTTTAAGTGATCCGCGTTGACCAAAGGTGTTGTAGATCCATTAGAGGATTGGTAGAACCAAAGCCTCCACACAATGAATCTCAAGGTTATTGGTTCAAAGAGATCAAATTTACATACTTGGGCTTGCAATCATAAGTTTGGGCCACGAATGATCATTTATTCGAATCGGGATAAAATTTAGCGTTATGTTAAGCAATCCTAAGTGGACTTATATAGAAGTCGCACCTATTTTGAGGCCAGTCAATAGCAATTTATGCACCATTTGTTTTGAGACATGATATAGAGATCATGCTCCAACAACATTTAGTGCAATAAGAAGGGGATGAGATGAAGAGGGATAGAGAAAAAAAATATAAACCACATTTGAATTAAATTTTAATCAAACTATTATTAAAATCATTCATCCATTTTTGTGGAGTTAAACTCAACACCATGGATCCAATGATGTTAATAAAGTTCATGATCCAAAACCTAACCCAAGATTAGCCAGAATATAATCAAAAAAATAATATCACATTTAAAATATATATATCTAAAAAGGGTTAAAAAATGTTTTAAAATCAAAATAGAGGAGAAAAATATCAACTATGTTCAAATTAATCAAGAAAGAAAAAGTAAGGAAATAGAAAAATAAGAAATGGATCCAAATATTTTTATAAAATTTTTGATAATTTTTAAAAGTCAGAGACTATTTTTAAACTATTTAAAATTGTCCAAATAAACATAAAATAGGTAAAAAATAGTAAACCTCAAAATAAAATTCCATAAAATTTTCAGAAATTCAAAAATATGCAAAATAATATTTATGAATTTTTTCAGAATTAAAAAATGTCAGAAAGTGTTTTTTAAGTAATTAAAAGAAAGCAAATAATACAAAAAATACAAAAAATATCAAATGTCAAAATTAAAATGTCAAAAAATAGTCAGGAGATCAGAAATAATTCAAAGTACTTTTGTGAATTTTTTCATAATTTTTGGATAAAAACTAAAAGAGTTTTGAATTTTTGAAAATTTAATCAATAAAATATAAAATCAGAAAATAAAATAAAACCAAAAAGATGTGGACCATCAGATCATAGTCAAAACGCGTTAGTAAACTAATCCAGTGGACCAGACGCGCTGTGCTTGATATGGACCTTAGTGAGATACGCATAGGATCAGAAAAAGGGCAACCAATGTAATTAAAACGTTTGGCACCCTATCATTGGCTGAGACGACACATGTCATCGTCTTCAACCTCCAGACACCCTACAATGGGGATTTTGTGAGATCCTTCAAATGGAAAAATTAGGATCCCAGGCTAGTATCATTAAACTCGTCTCTTCAAGACGATTCTAACACCACCATCACGCCAAATTTATATAAGGTATGGAGAGAGATATGAATCAAAAACCCAAAAAATAGCGAGCACCTTCAATTTGAGATTTCTCTCTCAATTCTCAATGGATTTAAAAATTGTAAGCAGCATTAGAATCAAGAGAAGGAGTAGAATATATTAGTGCTTGATTTGGATCCAAATGGTGGAGAATCCTACCTTTTTGAAGTTCAAGGAAGAAGCTCTGAAACTGGACTTCTGTAGCTTGAATTATGGCTCGTTTTGGTTGGTTTAAATGCTAGAGAGTTTATATGATGCTCAAGGATGATGAATGCGCAAAGAATTTTGGAAAAGGGAGCTTGAATCTCAGAAACTGAATTAAAAAAAGATGGGTTCGTGTGAAGTTTTGGCAGGGTGTTTTTGGCTCTCAAAGCTTGAAGGAATGAATGGGGAATGACCCTCTATTTATAGGGAAGTGAATGCGAATGAAAATTTGAAGAAACAAGGAAGTTTGGAGGGAAATTGAGTGAAGGTCGAGCACGAGTGAAGTGTGACTTCATTTCCATCAAAACTTAACCAATTCTTGCGTTTTGGGGTGCTAATCACTTCTGGAAAGTTTGCTAATCAAGTTTAAATCAAAAACACACATAAATATTGTGTTTAGAAGTCACATTAGGGATTTCAAAATTCTGACTTTGTGGAAGATTCAATTTCAAGTTACCAAATTCAAATCCATGGAATTTCCAACTCAAGGGGTCTTAGGGCATAATTCTTGATGCTTTAGAAAGATGAGGTTACAAGATTTGCAATTGAAAAAGAATGGGGTCAAATGGATGCTTGAGCTGAAAGTTGCATTGAGTCAAAGTTGAAAAAAAAGGGTTGACTTTTCATACTTAGAAATATTTCAAAATTTTCTTTAAAAAGTGACCTATAATATTTTGCATCCAAACATGGCCTTCCACTTAGAATTTGCTCTTGACCAAAAAAGATGGAATGAGGTAGACCACTTGAATGATATTTTGAAACTTGAACCACTCAAAATCTCCAAAAATTGGACAAGTTATGACTTGATGAAGTTGGCCAAAAATCATGAAATGACCTATAATCTTTTGCATCTTTAAGGCAACTTCCATCCATTTTCTCACTTTGCACATAAAATAAGGCATGAATTTCACATCTTCCAGATCATTATGGAAAAATAATGGACTCAAGGTGATAAAAATTGACCAAGTTATGACCATTTGAAGTCATATATGGAAAATTGGGCATTCATCTGAAGGACTTGTAATCTTTCTTCTTCACCAAGTTTCTTCCACATGAAAACTCTTTGGAACTTTTGAAGTGATTTGTTGATAAACCTTTTAAGAGAAGGATGTCTTTGGAATAACTCAAAAGGTGAGCAAGATATGCTCCTTTGAAGTTTAAAACCCTAGCTTCTAGACCAAGAGAATGCCTTGAGGAACTTTGACATGTTTGAACAAACTTTTTGTACCAATATTCTTGCTCAGTGAATAGAAGTTGTTGAGGATGATAATGAGGACTCATAGCCACCAAAACCACTTCCATATCTTAAAATTTGAGAGAAGTATGCTCTTGTGACCAATAGGAATAAGGCCTTGTCCAAACATAACAGTTTCTCTAATTAACCCCTTGTACTTTTGAGTCAAATCTAATAGCCTTGAAATGTGATGAACCAAAGCAACCTTGCCATGCCAATTCTTCCAAAACCAATTTGTTGTACCCCAAAATTTTCCCTCTCATTTTATCAAGATTTCCCCTAACAAAACTCTTTGGACTCAAGACCAAGCTAGGGTTTGCTCTGCTAAAGACACCTCCTTGCACTATTGACCTGAAATTAGGGTTTGAGTTTGCACAAGGATTTTTGGACTTTCAATGCTCAATGTGACTTTCATACTTCATTTTGGACTTATAAGATTGCCCATACCAAGTTTCAAGCTTTGAATCAAATTTTTGCCCAGTCAATTGGACAGTTGACCTAAAAATCATTTGTATTGGGGAAAAAGTCAACTGTGGCCAATTTACAGTAAAACCTTATAATATTTGATCCACATCAACATTATAGACTCATATGAACCATTTGATCAAGTTTGGACCACAACTCCTCAAGAAATTTGATCAGATCATCAAAAGGGCAAAATGGTCATTTTTAGGGTTTTGACTGCAGAAGGGCAATTTCTGATTTTTAACCTAGCCAATGGAAAATTGAGTTCAAGCATGGATTAAAGGACTCAATGGCATCATCTTGACCTAATCACAAGGTTCAAAAGATCTCAAATGCATTGGATTGACAGATGAATTTTCCAGTCAACTGATCAAAAATCAACTGTACATTGAAAAGTCAAACTTTGACTTTTTGGTCAAAATCAAGTGCCAAGGGTCATTTTTCATCAAGATGTGTCAAAACATGAAACTTGTTCACCAAGAAACCTAAAATTGGAAATTAGGGTTTAAAATGGAAAATTTTCATAACTTAAAAATTTTCTAAGTTATGAAAATTTCTTATTTTTTCCCAACTTTTCCCAACTTTTTCACCATGATGCAATTGGATTCAAACAAAACTTCCAACATGCAAGTTGTAGTCCTCCACAAAATCTACAACTTTTATTCACAAAGTTTTCCCAAAAGAAGCTTGGATCTCAAGTTATTATTTTATGAATAAGGGTCCAAAAACTTTCTAACTTAGTGAAATTTTGCCCTAGTTTAGGCAGGATTTTGACCTATCTTCATGGCAATTTTTCACATAGTTCAAATGGAATCTCAAAATTCATTTCAAAGATGGATTTTATATCATGTTACAATATTTCCAAAATGTCCAAGGACTCTCCAAAATCATTTGTGGTTAGGGAGAATCGAAAGTTTGAAAATGGAAAATCATCACTTTTGGCCAAGGCATTTTGCACATTGATACAAGTTGCAAATTCTGTCCAACCATGCTTGTACTTGGTTTACAGGTCCTTAAACCCTTCCACACTCATAAATTAAATGCAAACACATTGGTTAGAGGCATTGTTCTGATCTATGAAGCATTATACAAAGGATTAATCCATTTTTGGCAAAAAGGCAACAATACCATTTCCATAAAGCACAACTTTTGCAAATTTGTTTCTCTTGAGCATTGCACCAAGCCTTTTTCTGCAAACAAAGCTCCCTAATATCAGGCAAAGTTCACCAACTTTGTGCAGCTAGGTTACAGGCCTGTACAACCTTGCCTTTGTCACTTCCAACTTTTACTTCAAAAACATGTCAACCTGCAAAAACCACATAACTCTTGTATATGTTAAAACCAAAGTTTGTGAACATTTGAAACAACTTCAGCATAACATACCAAGCCAAAAACACGAGCTAGCAAGTTCTCAAACCCTCCAAAACACCAAAACACAAGTTCTTGTCAAAACAGGGCAGGTTCTGCATTTTGACTTCCAAAACAAAATCCACTCGTGTGTTTTGCTTGCAACCAGTTCCAACACACTCCATACAACATACCTAAGCTATCCCAACCATTCCAAAGTCACTGTAACTCCATTTACACACTTCACCATTTTCAAATTCTGACTTTGCAGGTTGAGTTCTACAAGCATATTCAAACTATTTCAAAGCAGGCTAAGCATTGGGAAAAGCTCAAAGGAACTTCAAGCAAGCTCACAAGTATCTCAAGCCTCACTCACAACCCCTACATTGCCATACTCGAGCTTGACTGAAACAAGTAAAGTTCAAACTTCTATCTCCTTATTTAGGAATCATTAGGCTTAGGTTTGTGAAGCAAAAATGTAGTCCTCATTGCCCTTGAACTGTACATATGCTTAGAATTTATTTATGTTAACTGAGCTAGGAGTATTTGATAGTTGAACTTTCTGAAAAAACTAGGTCAAGATTTAGGGCCAGAGAAATTCTCTCTGGTCTTTGAGAGTTAGATTAAGTTTTTTATATGATTAGAATCGTGTGATCAAGAGTTATAACTTTCATGTTGCAAGTTTTTGTTTTTAAGCACAAATGCAGGAGATAGAGATTTGAACTAAGGCGCGCGTGTTTAAGTCTCAAGGACAGGGATGAAGCTGGACTTTGGGCTGGGCTTGTTTGTTCTGACTATTTTCAGCCCCCCTGCTTTCTCATTGCACCCCCTTTGCCCATTGATTTTATTTTTTATATTTTTCATTTCTATTTTCATTTCTGACTTTTATTATTATTTTTCTAAATATAAAAAATCACCAAAAATATTTTCTTTAATTTTCACATTTTATTTTATTATTTTTATTATTTTTTGGACATAAAAATAGTTTATTAAATAATATACTTTTATTTTCTTAAAATAAAAACTTGTAAATATTATAAAAATATTATATATTTTTATTTTTATTATTTATACACTTAAATAATATGTTCTCACACATTTTCATTTTTTTAACATTTTTGTATATATTTTATTTATTTTCTTGTACATAAATAAATAATATAATATATATATTTTCTTAAAACCAAAATTAGGGTTTTCACCCTTTCCAAAAATAATCTTTTATTTTCCCTATTTTTAGGGCATTAAATAATTTATTTTTACATACAATACAAAAAAAACATTTTTGCATACTTATATTTAATTGCATATTTAAATATTGTCAATTTATTATTTGTACAATGAATTCAATTTGGTTGTAATAGTTGAATTAGGGTTTTATTTTCTTGCAAATACCCCCTATTCAAACTTGTATCCCGCTCCCCATATCAATGTTGTAATAGTCGTAGATTTACTTTTACGTATTTATTGCTTTCAAATATGCCATGATAGTAAGATTAGGGTTTGTATGATAACCAAAAATCAAACAAATAGCTTGACTAACACAAGACAAAAATGCATGAAAATTGACAACACAATGCACACAAGCACCCCTAGGGTTTCATCCACTTGTTGCCTTTAAAATGGCCATGGTATGCATGCTAGGTATCTTGGCAAAACAAAACAAAACAAAAGATCATAGTCCCTCGATGACGCTATCTTGGTTGCCTATACAAAATGATCTAGTCCCTCAAAAATTTGCTAAAGATACTTGGCACAATTGCTATCATGGTCATACGATGACCCACGCCTGTCCCGTTTAACATCCAAACACAAGGTTGTTTACCAAATACAATGGTAAAACAACAATGTCAAAGGGTTAAAAATATGTAGGAAAGACTTTTGAGTAGGTAAGTAGATGCTCCTAGTTACTTGATCAAACTTGCAAACATCCTTGCTATTTTCAAAAACACATCACAACACAATTTCAAAACATTTTCCCAAAACAAACTTTAAAACATTGAAACATTTTTCAAAAGACAAACACCTTTGTATACATTAAAACAAGAATCATTACAAAGGTTGCCTAAACAAAGGCCTCTTTTCAAAATACTTTCAAAACCACATGCAAAAGCACCATTTCAAACAATTGAAAAGCAAAAGCAAGTGATCTAAAACAAGTAACTAAGAGCCCATGGAAAACCATGGATGAAAAGGGTACTAGCACCTCCCCTTTTCATAATCTACCCCCCGAACCCAAAAACAATCTCAAAGGTCTTTCCTGTGCTTTTTGACCTTTCCTTTGGATAAAATAAAAAGTCGGTGGCGACTCTTGCTAAACCGAAACATTTGCGAACACAAACGCAAAACCTCAAGTCAGTTCTCCCATCGCATCACAGAACTGACGACTCTGCTGGGGAAAAATATAAAAGTGGGGTTACCTTAGGGTTTAGATCACCTTTACATGCTTATATTGCTTGACTTGATTGCTTTACATTTGGTTCTATTGTTTGGGTTTGAATCCTCTACCCGGATTTGGGAAACATTCATAGGTAAATAGAGATACATTATGGAAACTGTGCAGGGTATACCGACATGGTTGAAGAAATAGCTATATTAGTGCGACATATTTGTGGGTACCAGTAGCCTTTGAGTCAATCAAAGAGAATACGGGGCCACTGAGTGATGTCATGAAGCACTAATGGACTTTTAGAACCTTTACTTGACCAACTTGGCCTTTTTAGGAGTAGTGAGATGACCGGCTTTGGTGCAGTCTGAAGTTGGTAGATACTCGATACTACACTCATTGAGGGTTGTTTTCTTGTAATATTTTGGTCGCCAGTAAAGTGGCTAAACTTAAACAATGAACACATAAAATAATCCAGTGATATTGAGCTCCTTAGAACCCGGTTACTATTTATAGGACAGGTTAAGCCAACTAAACTTCAATATGGTACTTACCTATGAAACCCCATGCAAGCCTGAAACTAGGAACTTGTGTGACTTGTTTGTACATATATACTTGTGCATAACATCATGGACATCATGAAGCATCATATGCATCCACTAACCATTTCAAGGATTTGGATCTTCATCTTTGTTCCTGTTTTGTAGGTAATGGAATCACTTCGCAGGAAAAAAATTCAAGTCAACCTTGTAAGAATTCCTCCTCAACTTAAGGAGCTAGCTTCAAGGATTCATAAGAATTCTCCATTCACGAGGCATGGTCGTCTTCTCAACTCAGTCAACACCAACACTGAGGAAGACATGGTGAAAGTTCTCTTCCAGTTCTTTGACCCCCTACACCACTGCTTCACATTTTGTGATTACCAACTTGTGCCTACTTTGGAGGAATTTTCTCAACTCCTGAGGATTCCTATTCTCCATCAACTACCCTACAACGGTACGAAAAGAGATTCAAAGCCTGAAGATGTTGCTCAAGCCCTACACTTGCAACCATCTGATATCATAGGCCATTGGGAAACTAGAAGTGGTGTCAAGGGTTTCTTGGCAAAGTTTCTATTTGAGAAGGCCCAAATCTGCTGGAATTCATTGGACTTACAAGCTTTTTAGGAGATTGTAGCTCTTCTCATCTATGGGTTGGTCTTGTTCCCTAACCCTGACCAGCTTATAGATGTAAGTGCTGTCAAAATTTTCATGGCTCACAACCCGGTGCCTACATTGCTTGGGGATATCCTCCACTCATTTCACACTCGAACAATGAGGAAAAGAGGTGTTCTCATGTGCTGTACTCCTCTCATAACAAGGTGGTTTATTTCTCACCTTCCCCAGTCAATTTTGAAGAATGAGCAAGGTTTGAGGTGGTCACAACGATTGATGAATCTTACATATTCAGATGTTCATTGGTGTTCTCGATCCAGAGAAAATGTTATCATCATTGATTGTTGTGGGGAATTCCCTAATGTCCCTCTACTTGGAATTAGGGGAGGCATTACCTACAACCCTTGCTTGGCTCTGAGACAGTTTGGGTATGCCCGGAGGGATGGCCCACAAGACATGCTGATTCTAGACTTGGTTTTTGAATTCGACAACGACGATCAAGGACTTTGACAAAGGTTTATCCGAGCTTGGAGGATGCCCAACAAAGTGGACAGTAAGACCTTGGGACACAAGAATTCCATCCCCCTTGAGCCTTACCTCAAGTGGGTACGAACCCGCACCCAAAGTCTTATGATGCCTTACCCCTACATACTTCCTGTGATCAAAGAGCCTGTTATAGAAGGAGATGTTCCATACACCCTCCTACATCCTGACATGCCAACATCACTTGAAGATTTACAAAGGAGTTGGATACAGCTCAAGGGAGAACGCAATACTTTTGAAGCCCAATTCTACGCCAGTGAGAAGAAGGTTTTGGAACTTACTCGTCAACTTCACGAGGAGCAAACTCTCAACACCTACATCGCACCAAAAAGGATGCGCAACGTCTTTTTACATTAGAATTTTGTATTATCTTGCCCATGGGGAATTTATGTACTAACAAATTTTATCTTATTAATATGAAGTGTGTTCCTTTTTGTTTCAAACAAATTTGAATTTCTGAATCCTTGAATGCATTACATGAATAACACATCATTCATCATATGCATAAGCAGGTCTTCACACCAGGTTTCCTTATCTCTCTGCTGTTTATTTCAGCAAGATGGATATAGAGCAGACGGTCAAAGACTTACAAGCGCAGAATTCACAGTTCCAACAGCTACTCATGACATTGGCAAAGGGTCATGAGGAGCTCAAAACTCTAATGGAAAAGGAAAAGGAGAAAAATAAAAAGAAGAGTTTTGGTGTGGCTACTTTGGGTAGAAGATTTGAAGGTCAAACTAAAAGGTTTCTGGATTTCCTCTCAACATCTGATGAAGGGGTAGGAAAGAGTAAAGGAACTGCAGTGCAATCTGAGTCTGAGGAAGAAGAAGATAAAGAGGATGAAGACTATTCTGAGCAGCAGTACCCTCCTGCAGACGACAAGTACAAGAATCTGGAAGAGCGTCTGGATGCCATGGAGGTGCAAAGAGTGTCTGGGCTGGAATTTGAAGAGCTAGGGTTGGTTGTCGGGATTGTCATTCCCCCTAAGGTCAAGGTGCCTCTATTTGCTAAATACGATGGTTTGTCTTGTCCAAAGATGCATCTGCGGTCTTACGTTAGAAAAATCCAACCTTATTCTTCTGATAAAGACCAATGGGTTCATTTCTTCCAGGACAATCTTTCGTGGACGCAGTTAGATTGGTTCTACCAGCTAGAAAGGTATGATGTGCACAATTGGGAGGATTTGGCTGCTGCCTTCTACAGACAATATCAATATAATGCGGATTTAGCACCAACCCGTACTCAATTACAGAGTATGGGCATGGTATCAAATGAAGGTTTTAAAGAGTATGCCCAGAAATGGAGAGACTTGGCGGGGCGAGTACAACCACCTCTATCTGATAGGGAGTTGGTAGATATATACTTGGGTACACTGTCAGGCCCCTTTTTCAATCACCCGATTGGAAGTTCGTCTGCGGGGTTCACTGAGTTGATTCTGACTGGTGAGAGAGTTGAAGCCGGAATTAAGAGCGGAAAAATTCAAAAGGATGCATCTGCTTCCGCTGCCATCAAAAAGACCTTTCCAGCAAAGAAAGAAGTCTCAGTTGTCTACTCCCAGAGAAGTCAAGGAAGAGTTGAGTGCCGGCCAGCGGTGGGGGCTGTAATGATTTAGAAGACTGCAGCTGATCATCCTAGAAACAATCAACCCAGAACCAACCAAGCAAGTGTGGAAAGGCCTGCACGGAAATTCACCCATATAAACATGACACCTGCTCAGGTTCTCCCTCATAATTTGAAGTTAAACCTTGCAAGTTTGAAAGAGGCACTGAAGAATCCGAATACATCTTCTCCTTACTGCCTTGCAAATGCAAAGTGTGCTTATCATTCCGACAGCCTGGGGCACGACACCAACAATTGTTGGGCCCTCAAGAATAAAATTCAGGATTTGATAGATGCTAAAGAAGTGGAATTCGACGCCCCTGAAAAGCCTAACGTGATCTCTGCTCCAATGCCAAAACATGGTCACAATACCCATGCTGTTGAAGAGGATATTTTTGTTGCTACTGTTGATGATTTGATGACCCCGCTACCGATAATCATATTGAATTTGCTGAAGGCTGGGATTTTCCCAGGTTGTAAAGAAGATTGCTGCCTTTGTTCATCCTTACCAACCGACTGTCCATTTTTGAAGTTAGGCATCCAACGCCTAATGGATAACCAAGAGATCCTTTTTGAAACGACTCCTGTTACACCGACTCCTGTCAATGATGTTTCTATAATTACCATATCCACCAATCTTTCCAAGGTCTCCAAAAGACCTGTTAAGATTACATCCGGTCCGAAGATTGTACCTTTGAAGATAACCATGCTGGGGCCTATCCCGTACAAGTCCAACAAATCAATACCGTGGAACTATGGGGGAGAGATCTTTTACCACGGTGTTAAACAAATTAAATCAAATGAAGAAAGTTCTGATGAAGAGACTTGTAACATTGGAAACATTGCCGGAACGAGTAAAATCACCCACAGTGGAATAATTTTCTCTCCGGAGATTGCCCCTCCAAAGGCAATCTTTGGACCCTCAGCCGCTCCTAAGGTTACTTCTGTACCGGTCAACAAATCTGTGAGAACTCCTGTTATTGAAGAAGTTGTGACTCTTGTGGTTGTCCCCTCTGCTGCTACTGATGATAGAGGGAAAGGGATCCAAGAAGAGCCTGTCAGGACGAGGGCTCAGCCGTTGATCATCCCTGAAACCTCTCAAAAAGAAATGGAAGAGATTTTTAAAATAATCAAGAAAAGAGATTATAATGTTGTGGAGCAACTGGGGAAAACCCCCTCAAAAATATCTATGCTGGCCTTGCTGCTTTGTTCAGAAGCTCATGCCAAAGCTTTGATCAAATTCTTGAAGACGACCCATGTGCCCCAGGAAACCTCCGCGGATCAGTTTCAGGAATGTGTAGCTAGCCTAACAACAGACAATGGTCTAGGATTCTCCGACGCTGATCTAACAATCAAAGGGAGGAAACATAATGACACTTTGCATGTCTCAGTAGAATGCAGAGGGACTACTCTGGAACATGTTCTGGTAGACACTGGTTCATCGCTGAATGTCCTACCAAAGAAGGCATTGGATAGGATAGATTGTGAAGGTCTAACTTTGAAGCCCAGCAACATCATTTTCAGAGCCTTTGATGGTTCTAAATGGATGGTCCACGGGGAGGTGGACATCCCGATCAAAGTGGGAACTGAAACCTTCAACTCCACATTCTATGTCATGGACATCTGTCCTTCCTATTCTTGCTTGTTGGGAAGACCATGGATCCATCATGTTGGAGCCGTTACTTCTACTCCGCATCAAAAGCTCAAGTAACCTGTCCAGGGGAAAATTGTGACAGTTCACGGTGAAGAGGAATACATGATAAGCCATCTTAATTCTTTCTGCTATGTAGAATTGGATGGTGAATTCATCGAAACCCCCTTTCAGCATTTTGAAGAGGTAGCTCAAGAGATTGCGGCAGTGCCTTCTGTACCCATGATTACCCGACCTCCGCCTCGGATGTCGTCACTCAAAGATGCAAAGGCTGTGATTGAAGAAGGAGGAAGCACAATCTGGGGGCAGCTGCCCGATTTTCCTTTCAAGTCTGATAAATTCGGCTTGGGTTTCACTGCTTCTGCTCAAAAGGCTGTGCGTCGCTCCCGGGCTGGAGGACCACCAGTGAAGATCACTCATCATGGAGTTAATGCTTTGGAAGAGGGTGAAGAGGAGAGCAATCTGGAAGACTGGATTTTCCCTACTGCTGAAGGAGGACTGAACAATTGGGAGGCAAAGGACTTTATTCCCATTACTTTCATCAATCAGTAATTTATCTTTCAAACATTTCTGTTGGTTTGTAATAATTCCTAAACAATTCGTACACTTTTAACCTTGTGCCTTACCCGAGGTACATAGGTCCATTTGTAAGGGTTTAATTTTTCATCTTCATATTCCATTTTAATGAATCATGGACGTTTTCACATATAAACTTTTGTGTTCATTTTCTTTATTTTTACATTTTATTTGTTTAAAGGTGGCTATCCCTTACACACACCCACACTCACCAATGCAGGTATCCATCCATTTCGGATTCCATGGGTAACAGTTCTGCTATGGCCTTTAGTAACTCTGAAGATCTGGTCTACCATGCCGAATACGAAGGTGATGAAGACTGTGAAGTGCCGGGAGAATTGGCTAGACTGCTATAATAGGAAGAAAGGGCTATTCTACCTCACGAGGAGTTGTTAGAGACAATTAACTTGGGAACAGAGGAAGAAAGAAAATAAGTTAGAGTGGGTGCCAACCTAGAGCCAAGTGTCAAAGAGCGCTTAGTTCAGCTGTTGAATGAATATGTCGAGATCTACGCCTGGTCCTATGGAGACATGCCGGGACTTGATACAGATATTGTGGTTCACCGTCTCCCTACAAGAGAAGACTGTCCACCAATCAAACAGAAAGTTCGCCGCAGGATGCCTGACATGTCTGAAAAGATCAAAGTTGAAGTTATGAAGCAGTTCAACGCTGGATTTCTTGCTGTTACCTCCTATCCACAATGGGTTGCTAACATTGTGCCCGTGCCTAAGAAGGACGACAAAGTCATAATGTGCATGGATTAGAGAGACTTAAATAGGGCTAGCCCTAAAGATGACTTTCCACTACCGCACATTGACATCTTGGTTGACAATACAGCTCATCACAAGGTATTTTCTTTCATGGATGGATTTTCAGGGTACAACCAGATCAAAATGGCCCCCGAAGACATGGAGAAAACTACTTTTGTTACACAGTGGGGTACGTTCTGTTACAAAGTGATGCCATTCGGACTGAAGAATGCCGGGGCAACCTATCAACGCGCCATGGTAGCTTTGTTTCATGATATGATACATCATGAGATAGAGGTCTACTGGATGACATGATAGCCCGTTCACAGACTTAAGAAGAACACCTCGACCATCTGCAAAAGCTGTTTGTCAGGTTAAAAGAGTACAAGCTCAAACTGAACCCTAACAAGTGCACTTTCGGAGTCAGGTCCGGTAAACTCTTGGGATTCATCGTCAATAACAAAGGCATCGAGGTTGATCCTGCCAAAGTCAAAGCTATACAAGAAATGTCTACCCCTCGCAATGAGAAGGAGGTCAGAGGTTTCTTGGGACGCCTAAACTACATTGAAAGGTTCATTTCTCACCTAACATCTACCTGTGAACCAATCTTTAAGCTGTTGAAGAAAGATCAGGTGGTTAAATGGAATGATGACTGTCAAGTTGCTTTCGATAAAATCAAGGAGTATTTGCAGGAACCTCCTATCTTGATGCCACCCGTCGAAGGAAGGTCGTTAATCATGTATCTGACCGTCCTGGAGAATTCAATGGGGTGCGTACTGGGCCAACATGACGAGTCAGGCCGAAAAGAGAATGCCATTTATTACCTTAGCAAAAAGTTTACCGACTGTGAGACCCGATATTCACTGCTCGAGAAAACTTGTTGTGCTTTGGTATGGGCTGCTCGTCGGCTAAGACAGTATATGTTGACTCATACCACCTTGCTGATCTCTAAGATGGATCCGATCAAGTACATCTTTGAGAAGCCTGCTCTATCCGGAAGAATCGCTAGATGGCAGATGATCCTCACCGAGTATGATATACAGTACACGACCCAAAAATCTATAAAGGGGAGTGTGCTAGCTGATCATCTGGCCCATCAAGCTGTCGAAGATTACCAATCCATGAGGTTCGACTTCCCCGACGAGGATATCATGACTTTGGAAAACATTAAAAACTTCAGACCGTATGACGGACCTGAACAAGGATCCCTATGGACCATGTACTTTGATGGTGCCTCCAATGCACTTGGAAACGGTATTGGTGCGGTACTTATCTCTCCATAAGGTTGCCATACACCTTTCACTGCCAGACTCTGTTTCAGCTGTACCAATAACATGGCCGAATACGAAGCCTGTATCTTTGGTCTCAAGGCTGCCATTGACTTGGGAATCGAATCATTGATTGTATTTGGGGACTCATCTTTGGTTATCAGTCAAATCAAAGGAGAGTGGGATACTAAACATCCAAACCTCATCCCTTACAAAGAACATGTCTTGACATTGTTACCACATTTCGAGCAGATCACCTTCGAGCACTTCATGCGAGAAGAGAATCAGCTAGCAGATGCGCTAGCTACAATGTAATCCATGTTTAAAATTAACTGTGAAAATGAGGCTCCCCAAATCACCATCGAACGGATGGACGAACCTGCACATTGTCACGAGATTAATACCAAAGAAGTAGTGGACCGACCATGGTTTCATGACGTCAAAAGGTATCTCGAAGTACAAGAATACCCTGAAGGAGCTTCAGTCAACGACAAAAAGTTCTTAAGGAGGTTCTCTGCCAAGTTCTTTCTGAGCAATGGTATCCTATACAAGCGCAATCACGATTGCATTCTGCTCCTTTGTGTGGACAAAGTTGAAGCTGAACAGATCATGGCTGAACTGCACAATGGTACCTTTGGCACTCACTCAAGCGGACATACGATGGCTAAGAAGATTCTACGGGCAGGCTATTACTGGTCTACCATGGAAGCTGACTGCCATCAACATTCCCGTACTTGTCACAAATGTCAAATCTACGCGGACAAGGTACATATACCCCCAGTTCTTCTCAATGTCTTAACAGCTCATTGGCCGTTCGCTATGTGGGGAATCGACATGATTGGAGAGATCAAGACTACAACATCCAATGGACATCGCTTCATTATGGTGGCCATTGATTACTTCACTAAGTGGGTCGAAGCTGCTTCCTTTGCATCCGTCACAAAGAATGTTGTTTCCCGCTTCATCAAGCATAACCTAATTTGTCGGTACGGTATCCCCGACAAGATCATCACTAACAACGGTACAAACCTTAACAACACTATGATCACTGCCTTGTGCAAGAAGTTCCAGATTCAACATCACAATTCATCTCCCTCTCGGCCAAAGATGAACGGTGCTTTCGAAGCTGCAAACAAAAATATCAAGAAAATCATACAAAAGATGACAGTCACCTACAAGGACTGGCATGAGATGTTACCGTTTTCTCTGCACGGGTACCGTACCACGACACGTACATCAACTGGGGCAACACCCTATTCTTTGGTATATGGCATGGAAGCTGTTTTACCTATCGAGGTTCAGATTCCCTCCTTGAGAATCATGAAAGATGCTGGTTTGAGTGAAAACGATTAGATTCAGACCCGACTTGATCAACTTAACTTGATTGATGAAAAGCGACTTATAGCTGTTTGCCATGGTCAGGCGTATCAAAAACGGATGATCAAGGCATTCAACAAGAAAGTCAGACGCCAGGAATATCAAGTCGGGGATCTTGTAATCAAGCAGATCATCTTGCTGCAAAGTGATCCCAGGGGCAAATGGACTCCTACTTACGAAGGATCATTTATGATCAAAAACATCTTTTCTGGTGGGGCAATAATCCTGACCACCATGGACGACGACGACTTGCCTCACCCTGCGAACGCAGACATAGTCAAAAGATACTACACATAAATGACCCGACAAGTTGAAAACCCGAAAGGGTGACTTGGGCAAAAATGGGCATCCCGGTGAATCGAAAACCCGAAAGGGCGGTTCAGGCAAAAATTAGGGATAAATAAAAAAATTTGTACACCCGGCAAGTTGAAAACCCGAAAGGGCGACTTGGGCAAAAAAGGGTTTCTCGGTGGACTGAAAACCCGAAAGGGCGGTCCAGGCAAAAGTTAGGGAATTAAAGCGTATGACTATGTCTCGTCGGATCACTTTAAGGACAATCTCTTCATGGACAAGCTTCGGGCTTCTGATAAACTCAGTCATCTTCGAACGAAGCAATGAATGGACAAGATATCCAGAGTTATGAAAGGCTATAGCAGAATGGGAACCCCATGAAAGTTTTACACATAGCCTCTTTCTTTGTATAAATTTTTCTCAAATTTTATGACAACTTTCTCTTACTAGGATGTCTGTCTCCTTTGTACAAAATACTTACACAAAGTTAATACAAAGATACTTCAAAGTGCAGAAAACTATTTGCCTTTTCTTTTTACACTTGTGTTTTATTTGAAAACGTCCAATGATTTATTAAATGATCATATGCATTTGAATATAATCACTGTTTACAAATAAACGAAATGTGAAAGAATAATTACTGACAGGTTGAAAGGATATGAAGACGTCTTTAGGCTATTCCAAGAAAAAATCCCCTGCAGTACATCATCTGGATCCCCAGCGGAGCTAAAACCTTGAAATACATATCCCCAGCGGAATTAAATTTCAAAATCCTCACCAGAGTCGAAACTTCAAACTCCCAATCCCCAGTGGAGTTATATTTCAAACCTTTAATTCTCATCAGAGTTAAACCTCTAAACTCCCAATCCTCAGCGGAGCAAAAACTTTGGGTCATAAATCCCCAGCAAATATGAAACCTTCTTCCCCAACGGAGTCAAGTTTCTAACTACCAATCCACAGCAGAAACCATCCAGTTTTCTCAGATTCCCCAGCAAGTTATCTTAAAATCTGAGAATCAACCAGATAACAGTTAACTTTTATCCCCAACCTCCGGATAATTCCCCAGTAGATTGGCATACAACCAAAACTCCTGAACTTTTTCCAAACAGGAATAAGCTTTTCCCCCAGAGTCCTTCATTTACTTTCCAGCAGGATAGCTTACTCTCCAGCAGTATAGATATTCCCCACAGAGTTCTTACTCCCCAACAGAATGAAGATTCTCATTCTTAACTCCCCAGTTTGAAGTCCCCACAAAGTTCTTCATCCCCTAGCAGATTGAAGATTTTCAGTAAAGTTTCCAGAGCATTCATCACTCCCCCAACATGAATTGGTCAGAATTTTTAATCTCCTACAGCTCGAAGATTCTCATTCTCACTTCTCTAGTGAAATCCCCAAGGTTTCATTTTCCCCAGGAGATCGAAGTTTCCCATTATTAATTCTTCGCAGAAGCCATCAGAGTCTTCCTTATTCTCCAAGCAGGTCAAGGTTTTCCTTTGTTTAATCCCCAGTAGAGATCATCAGAGTTTCCCTATTCCCCAGCCGAGTAAGGATTCCCATGGTGTAATCTCCATCCATAGTCATCAAAGTTCTCTAGATTCCCCAAGCAGGTTTCTCAAGCAGACTTGAAGGATCCCTATGTCCCCAGGAAAGTCATGAAGGATTCTTAAATCCCCACAGAAGTTGTCAAAGTTCTTGTTAATCCCCACAAGTTGCCAAGGATTTTTTATCCCCAACAGTGGTCCAAGGATTTCTCATCCTCAGCAATCAAAGATTTTGAATCTCCAACAGCGGTCCAGGATTTATTTTCCCCGGAAACAGTCAAAGATTTTACTATCTCCAGCTATCAAGGATTTATTTTCCTCAGCAAGACAACAAATCAGCTTACATGTGCATACATTACATTCATGTATCATAAACATTGATAAAGCATATTTTATTGCATCATACATTTCATGCAACATAACTTTATGTTTCAGCTAACATTTTACCCTTTTCAGGATAAGATTAAAAGCTATCTTTAACAAATATTCAAAGATTTTAGATACAGTACGGATACACTCCAGACGTGAAAGTCATTCTGCTACTCATTCAGATCTCTTATTCAGATATAGTATGGATACACCCCAGACACAGAGGTCGTTCTATTACTCATTCAGAATTTCAAAGTCAAGATACAATACGGATACGCTCTAGACACGGAAGCCATTTTGTCACTCATTCAGACTTCAGCAATCAGATACAGACTAGATACACTCCAGACGCAGAAGCCATTCTATTTCTCATTCAGATTCAACTGTCAATTTCAAATTCAGATGCACTCCAGACACGGATGTCATTCTGTCACTTATTCAGATCCCAGTTACAGTTTAGATACACTCCAGACACGGAAGTCATTCTGCTAATCATACAGATCTCAACTTCAGATACAGTCCAGATACGCTCCAGACACGATTGCCATTCTGTCACTATTTCAAATGTTTCCCCATCCTAGAGATGCTCCAGACACGGAAGTTATTCTATCGCTTATTCAGATTTCAGATTCAGATACAATACAGATACACTCCAAACATGGCAGTCATTCTGTTATTCATTCAAGAATCAAATACAGTTACAACTCGGATATGCTTCAGACACGGATGCCATTCCCTTGCTCATACAAATCTAATCTCCAGATACAACTCAGATACGTTCCAGATACGGATACCATTATGATGTTTATTCTCCTGATTTTCAACAAACATTCTTGGATAGCATCTTTAAGCCCATCTTCGACAAGATTCGGTCACCTCTCCAAATGGAATCTTTAAGCCCATTCCCTTAACTACATTTTGACGAGTGCAAATTTACGGGCACTCTAGTGTCCAATCATCTTTTACCTTCGAGTCACGAACGACAAACTCGCCAATCTAACTCTTCAGGTTCAAGAAGATTGAACAGGGGCATCTGTTGTACCCCAAAATTTTCCCTCTCATTTTATCAAGATTTCCCCTCCAAAGACTCTTTGGACTCAAGACCAAGCTAGGGTTTGCTCTGCTCAAGACACCTCCTTGCACTGTTGACCTGAAATTAGGGTTTGAGTTTGCAAAAGGATTTTTGGACTTTCAATGCTCAATGTGACTTTCATACTTCATGTTGGACTTATAAGATTGCCCATACCAAGTTTCAAGCTTTGAATCAAATTTTTGCCCAGTCAATTGGACAGTTGACCTAAAAATCAACTGTATTGGGGAAAAAGTCAACTGTGGCCAATTTACAGTAAAACCTCATAATTTTTGATCCACATCAACATTATAGACTTATATGAACCATTTGATCAAGTTTGGACCACAACTCCTCAAGAAATTTGATCAGATCATCAAAAGGGCAAAATGGTCATTTTTAGTGTTTTGACTGCAGAAGGGCAATTTCTGATTTTTAACCTAGCCAATGGAAAATTGGGTTCAAGCATGGATTCAAGGACTCAACGGCATCATATTGACCTAATCACAAGGTTCAAAAGATCTCAAATGCATTGGATTGACATATGAATTTTCCAGTCAACTGATCAAAAATCAACTGTACACTGAAAAGTCAAACTTTGACTTTTTGGTCAAAATCAAGTGCCAAGGGTCATTTTTCATCAAGATGTGTCAAAACATGAAACTTGTTCACCAAGAAACCTAAAATTGGAAATTAGGGTTTAAAATGGAAAATTTTCATAATTTAGAAATTTTCTAAGTTTTGAAAATTTCTTATTTTTCCCCAACTTTTTCACCATGATGCAATTGGATTCAAATAAAACTTACAACATGAAAGTTGTAGTCCTACACAAAATATACAACTTTTTTCACAAAGTTTTCCCAAAAGAAGCTTGGATCTCAAGTTATGATTTTATGAATAAGGGTCCAAAAACCTTTTAACTTAGTGAAAATTTGCCCTAGTTTAGGCAGGATTTTGACCTATCTTCATGGCAATTTTTCACATAGTTCAAAGTGGAATCTCAAAATGAATTTCAAAGATGTATTGTAGATCATGTTACAAGCTTTCCAAAATGTCCAAGAACTCTCCAAAATCATTTGTGGTTAGGGAGAATCGAAAGTTTGAAAATGGGAAATCATCACTTTTGGCCAAGGCATTTTGCACATTGATACAAGTTGCAAATTCTGTCAAACCATGCTTGTACTTGGTTTACAGGTCCTTAAAACCTTCCACACTCATAAATTAAATGCAAACACATTGGTTAGAGGCATTGTTCTGATCTATGAAGCATTATACAATGGATTAATCCATTTTTGGCAAAAAGGCAATAATACCATTTCCATAAAGCATAACTTTTGCAAATTTGTTTCTCTTGAGCATTGCACCAAGCCTTTTGCTGCAAACAAATCTACCTAATATCAGGCAAAGTTCACCAACTTTGTGCAGCTAGGTTACAGGCCTGTACAACCTTGCCTTTGTCACTTCCCACTTTTACTTCAAAAACAAGTCAACTTGCAAAAACCACATAACTCTTGTATATGTTAAAACCAAAGTTTGTGAACATTTGAAACAACTTCAACATAACATACCAAGCCAGAAACACGAGCTAGCAAGTTCTCAAACCCTCCAAAACACCAAAACACAAGTTCTTGTCAAAACAGGGAAGGTTCTGCATTTTGACTTCTAAAACAAAATCCACTCGTGCGTTTTGCTTGCAACCAGTTCCAACACACTCCATACAACATACCTAAGCTATCCCAACCATTCCAAAGTCACTGTAACGCCATTTACACACTTCACCATTTTCAAATTCTGGCTTTGCAGGTTGAGTTCTACAAGCATATTCAAGCTATTTCAAAGCAGGCTAAGCATTGGGAAAGCTCAAAGGAACTTCAAGCAAGCTCACAAGTATCTCAGACCTCACTCACAACCCCTACATTGCCATACTCGAGCTTGACTGAAACAAGTAAAGTTCAAACTTCTATCTCCTTATTTAGGAATCATTAGGCTTAGGTTTGTAAAGCAAAAATGTAGTCCTTATTGCCCTTGAACTGTACATATGCTTAGAATTCATTTATCTTAATTGAGCTAGGAGTATTTGATAGTTGAACTTTCTGAAAAAACTAGGTCAAGATTTAGGGCCAGAGAAATTCTCTCTGGTCTTTGAGAGTTAGATTAAGTTTTTTATATGATTAGAATCGTGTGATCAAGAGCTATAACTTTCATGGTACAAGTTTTTGTTTTTAAGCACAAATGCAGGAGATAGAGATTTGAACTAAGGCGCGCGTGTTTCAGTCTCAAGGACATGGATGAAGCTGGACCTTGGGCTGGGCTTGTTTGTTCTGACTATTTTCAGCCCCCCTGCTTGCTCATTGCACCCCCTTTGCCCATTGATTTTATTTTTTATATTTTTCATTTCTATTTTCATTTCTGACTTTTATTATTTTTTTTCTAAATATAAAAAATCACCAAAAATATTTTCTTTAATTTTCACATTTTATTTTATTATTTTTATTATTTTTTGGACATAAAAATAGTTTATTAAATAATATACTTTTATTTTCTTAAAATAAAAACTTGTAAATATTATAAAAATATTATATATTTTTATTTTTATTATTTATACACTTAAATAATATGTTCTCACACATTTTCATTTTTTAACATTTTTGTATATATTTTATTTATTTTCTTGTACATAAATAAATAATATAATATATATATTTTCTTAAAACTAAAATTAGGGTTTTCACCCTTTCCAAAAATAATCTTTTATTTTCCCTATTTTTAGTGCATTAAATAATTTATTTTTACATACAATACAAAAAAAAAAAACATTTTTGCATACTTATATTTAATTGCATATTTAAATATTGTCAATTTATTATTTGTACAACGAATTCAATTTGTTTGTAATAGTTGAATTAGGGATTTATTTTCTTGCAAATACCCCCTATTCAAACTTGTATCCCCCTCCCCATATCAATGTTGTAATAGTCGTAGATTTACTTTTACGCATTTATTGCTTTCAAATATGCCATGATAGTAAGATTAGGGTTTGTATGATAACCAAAAATAAAACAAATAGCTTGACTAACACAAGACAAAAATGCATGAAAATTGACAACACAATGCACACAAGCACCCCTAGGGTTTCATCAACTTGTTGCCTTAAAAATGGCCATGGTATGCATGCTAGGTATCTTGGCAAAACAAAACAAAACAAAAGATCATAGTCCCTCGATGATGCTATCTTGGTTGCCTATACAAAATGATCTAGTCCCTAAAAAATTTGCTAAAGATACTTGGCACAATTGCTATCATGGTCATACGATGACCCACGCCTGTCCCGTTTAACATCCAAACACAAGGTTGTTTACCAAATACAATGGTAAAACAACAATGTCAAAGGGTTAAAAATATGTAGGAAATACTTTTGAGTAGGTAAGTAGATGCTCCTAGTTACTTGATCAAACTTGTAAACATCCTTGCTATTTTCAAAAACACATCACAACATAATTTCAAAACATTTTCCCAAAACAAACTTTAAAACATTGAAACATTTTTCAAAAGACAAACACCTTTGTATACATTCAAACAAGAATCATTACAAATGTTGCCTAAATAAAGGCCTCTTTTCAAAATACTTTCAAAACCACACGCAAAAGCACCATTTCAAACAATTGAAAAGCAAAAGCAAGTGATCTAAAACAAGTAACTAAGAGCCCATGGAAAACCATGGATGAAAAGGGTGCTAGCACCTTCCCTTTTCATAATATACCCCCCGAACCCAAAAACAATCTCAAAGGTCTTTCCTTTGCTTTTTGACCTTTCCTTTGGATAAAATAAAAAGTCGGTGGTGACTCTTGCTAGACCGAAACATTTGCAAACACAAACGCAAAACCTCAAGTCAGTTATCCCACCGCATCACACAATCCAATGATGAGGTTTGAAATTCTCAAGCTATGTTAACTAGGGCGTGGAAATAAACTCATGAACCCATGGAGTAACTTGTTAAATCTCATTGCCCTTCACCTACATGGATAACAAACAAGACAAACCAACATTGCATTTTATCAGTTAAATGAAGAAAACAAAAAAATATTCATGATCACAATAGGAACATAAGTCAAGGTGCTTGGTAATCCCTCAAAAGGAGCAAAACTAATGTAGGGAGGGGAACCAAGAATCCTAGTGTGATCTTGTTGTGGGTGAATCAACATGGTATGATGAAGGGATCTTAGGGGAAAAAATTGGGGTACAACACTAGGCTGCATAATATTTGCTTTGCATGCCTCAAACTTGTTTGTCACTCCATAATTAAATGTTTACACATCTGTTAGAGCTTTGATCCAAGCATTTGAGCCATTATCCAAGTTGCATTTCCATTTATGGCACAAAGTTACCATTCCATTCTTGTAAAAAGGCTTTAATCACAAATTCAATGCATATAGCTTTGCACTTGTTTCCTTCTAATCACAAGCAATGTCAAAGGAAAAAGCAACATGTCTAGAGCCTCCCATATACTCAGGCCATGCTTGTACTATGCCTTGAAACCATATTTCCAATTTTCTTCAAAATCAAGTAACATAGCCATAAGTCTATAACTTGTGCTTCTGACCATCTCAAGTGCTAGAACCTTTTCCATATAATTATACAAGTTATTTTCAAGAAAATACACAAATACACAAGCTCTCAAACACCCCTAAAGTCAAATTTGCATAACAAACCTCCATTGTTGCATATTCTGGCCAGAAATCCCAAAATCAAAAACCACTTGTGCGTTTCTTGGCCTTTTGCTTCCAAAAGCTTATAAACATCATACATAAACAATCCGAACACATGTTATCCAACTGTTACACCATCTTCATCAACTTCCATAACCAAAAAACAGAGCTTTCATCTTAACTTCTCTAGCATGATTCAACCACTCCCAGCATCAAGTAAGCATTGCATTAGCTTCCTAGAGGTTCAAGGAAGCTAACCTGATCATCACCATCACTTAAAGCAAGCTCAAACTCATTTCACGATTTCCAGTTTTGAGGTATTTTTCTTTAACTTCTATCTTATTATTTAGGCATTGTTAGGATTGCATTTGTGAAGATAAAATGTAGATATCATTGCCCTGAAACTATACATGTCCATAGATTTCATTTATGTTGCGTGAGCATGGAGAATTTTGAGTTTGAACTTGCTGAAACATTTAGGTCAGAATTTGGTACTTTCATAAATTCATCCTTATCTTTGAATGTTAGCTTAAGTTAGTTACATGGTTGGATTTGTGGTGGAAAATGCACAAGTTTCACGTTTACACTTTTGAAAATGGTTGAGAAATGAACAAGTTACAGATCCTTTGGCCGGAGGTTGAAGAAGAAGTACAGTCAGGGCAAATCATGTATCATATATTTATTATTTTGTTTAAGTTAACGGATGTATCACCACCCCAGTGGTTAAAGCGCGCGCCTGTTACCTTAGGGACATGGGTTCGAGCCCCAGTGATACCCTTTTGCCTGTTTTCTCATATTTTTCACTTTTTTGATTTTTGTTTGCAGCGCCTGGGCTCCAAACATTGGGCTTTCTATTTGTTTGTTGACTTTCCCCCTGACTATGTTTTGCACCTCTGACTTTTTTTTATTTCTATTTCTTTTTCTTTTTCTTTATTTTATTTTTTATTTTTCATATTACTTTTATTATTATCAATATTATTATTATTATCATTATTTTTATTAATAAAAATCAAAAAATTTATTTTAATTTATTTATTTACATATTTAAAAAATGTTCATTAATAGTTTATTTTTCTTCATAAAACAAAAGAATAAAAAACATTTTCTTTTAGTAAATTAATTTCTTTTTTTAATACTTAGATAATTAGATTTAATTATTATATTATTATTCTCTTGTAAATAGTTAATCAAGAACTTAGGTTTATTTTAATTAATCAATTCTCATGTTATTTTCATTATTTAAAACCTTTTCATAAAAAAACCCTAAAAAATCAATTTTAATTAATCTCTTTTCCTAATTAGTTTAAGTTAATTTTTTTACTTAATTTATTATTAATTATTTTTCTAAATTAGGTCAAGATTAAAACCTTTTATAAAGTCAAATAAAAAGCATTTCTTTTTCCATTATGCAATCTTGCATTTTATCTTCAATTTTGTATATTTATTCAATATGGTTGTAGTAGTTAATTAGATTTAACTTTCTTGCAAAATCTCCATCTGGAAATTTGTATACCCCCTCCCTCAATGATGTAATAGCTTAATATTTTTACTTTCTGCAATTTAATGCTTTATATATAAAATGCTAGTAAATTAGGGTTTGTATGGAAAGATAAAATCAACAAGTTAGCAAACCCTAATTCAAGACCAAACAATGCATGAAAATCAACACACTTGCATACTTACACGCTTAGGGTAAATCCACTTTGTTGCCTTATAAAAATGGCCATGTTATGCATGTGGGATATCTTAGCAAAAAGCAATAAAAAAATACAAGATCATAGTCCTTCGATGACACTATCAAAATTGCCTTTCAAAATGATCTTAGTCCCTCAAAGAGAATTGCTAAGATATTTCATAACATTGCTATCATGGCTATACGATGACCCACGCCCATCCCTTTACATCCAAAGATAAGGCTTCTTACCAAATCAATGGTAAGATAGCAATATCAAAGGAAAGGAAGAAATGAACTAAGACTTTTGAGTAGGTAAATTGTTCCTAGTTGCTTGCTCAATTTCAAATCAAACACTCTTGCTTATTTTTAAAACAAACACCAACACTTTCAAAAACACTTTCAAAAAATCTTCCAAACTTGAAACATTTTCAAAAGCTCAACACTTTTATACGTTCTTACGAACGAGAACTATTACAAAGTTTGCCTAAACAATGGCGCCTTTTCAAAATACTTTCAAAAACCACACAAAGCACATTTTCAAACAAAAGCAAGTGATCTAGCAAGCAACTAAGAGCTCATAGATAACTATGGATGAAAAGGGTGCTAACACCTTCCCTTTTAATAATCTACCCCCCAAACTAAAGAAATAATCTCAAAGGTCTTTCCTGTTCTTTTCAGCCTTTCCTTTTGGATAAAAGAAAAATTAGTGGCGACTTTTGCTAACTGCAACATTTGTGATAAAACGCAAAACACCCAAGTCAGTTATCCCACCGTATCACACCATGCTTTGAGAACACATGATATGCAGATGAAAATTTATGTGGAGATGAATGAATGTGATATTTGAGTTAATTGTGTTTGAAACTCGTGGGGAAAATTTTAGGGTGAAACAACTACCCCTATTTAATCATCTTAGACCCGGAGGTGAGGTTGGCCTTCGCCTTTCAAAAATTCAGGGTATAAGGAGATTAAATACTAAATGAACCATACAATTTGTCCTGTAAAAGAAGTAAGTTTGATCTTTACTGGTGAAAGGAAACTTGTTTTTCTTAATATTTGAGGATTGACATAGGCGGATGTTGGAAAGAATCAAACACATACGAGTTTTGAACCAAGGACTCTACTGGGGATTAAGAGAGAAAAACAACACATACAAGTGTTGGGTATGAGCATCAGTATTGAAATAAGATATAGACGAGTATCAAAGAAATATTTGACACAGACGAGTGTTTAAATCAGTATTAAAATAAGATACAGACGAGTATAAAGAAAGATTTGACATAGACGAGTGTTTAATTCAGAGACCTTGTTGGGGGTCAAAGAAACGTTGACAAAATATCAGATGATAGTCAGTGAAGAGATTAACACGTCTGAGTGTTGGAATCTATATGGATGAGTATCAAAGGAAGATACAATGCGAATATTGATAATGTTTAAAGTGGATGAGTGGTTACTTCATCAAAGGAAAATCAATACTATGCTGCTAGAGATTAGTAATGATGAAGAATAAGCCTTGTTAGGGTATGAATGAGTCTCTGCAAGTCTTAATCTTTTGGGTAAGTATCTTTACATAATTCTCTATGGGGAAGATCAAGCTAACTTATGCTTATGATGCATGTTTGATTTTTAAGATGTAATGATTCTTTTTATGGGATACACTACATAGTTAGATGATGCCATGATGTGACTTTTGTTATGCAATGTTGCTTATGAGAAGAGGCCCTGCTGGGGAAGAACATGCCGGTCTGATCCCTGAGTGGATTAACTGTATTGTCAGCTATAGGGACATAACATGTATCTGTTTTATGAGTGGAAGACGGCCTTTGTGAGTATCTGAGTTATCACTTATGCTCCCGTCATGGTGTAAATGATTGTGTTCATTTCCTTAACATTTTTAAGTAATTTCCAATGTTCATTTTTTTTTCAAAAAAAAGTTTTCGTGACTCTCAAAGTCTTAAACACGATAGTTTTTTTTCAGGAAAATATCGAACATTTTAATATTCAAAGCAGTAAATGAAAAACATAATTTGTTTTGGATGAAGATAAATTTTATTGAAATTAGCCTGTAAATAGGGGTTTTTACATAAGGAAACAATCCCTAAAAAGAGGTGATTGTGTGAGTAAAAGCTTAAACTGGAAATGGGAAAATATGACTTCCACTGATTTCTGATTATGCTATAACCACTATATCCTCAAAGCTCTTATTACTTTTTCCTTCCGAAGAAAATGACTCAATTAATCCATGCCCCTCATGATTATCAGTTTTTGTTTGTAGAGAAAAGTCGTAGATCACATTCATTTTCTTTTAAATCCCTAACTTTTTCCTAGACCACCCCTTTGGGAGTTTTCAGTCCACTGGGATACCCTTTTTTGCCTAAGTTGTCCTTGAAAATTTTCAACTTAGCGAGTGTACTTCTTTTTTAAAATTATTTTATCCCTAATTTTTGCCCAGGTCTTTTCCTTTTGCGATCCATCGGGATGCCCATTTTTTTCCTAAGACATCGACTTAGAGGGTCTGTTCATGCAAAGTATTTTTTAATTGTGCCTGCAGTCACTGTGAGTGGGAAATCTTTGCCATCCACAATTGTAAGTAACAAAGATCCTCCTGAGAAGACCTTCTTCACAATATACGGTCCTTCATAATTTGGGGCCCATTTTCCCTTATTATCTGTACTGTTAAGAGGCATGCTTTTCTTTAACACGAGGTCTCTGATTTGGAAGTTCTGAGGACGAACGTTCTTGTCGAAAGCTTTGTTCATTCTTCTCTAATATATATGGCCATGTCAAATGGATGTCAATCATTTCTCATCGATAAAGTTCAACTAATCGAACCTTGTTCGGACCCATTTTGCTTCATTCAACTTGACATCCATTATAACCCTTAGGGAAGGTATCTTTACTTCCACTGGAAAGACAACCTCCATCCCATAAACAAGCGAAAAAGGAGTTGCCCTGGTCGAGGTGCAGACTGAAGTAAGATAGCCATGTAGAGCGAAAGGTAATATCTCGTGCCAATCCTTGTATGTCACTACAATCTTTTGTACATTTTTCTTGATGTTCTTATTTGTAGCTTCAACTGCTCTAATCATCTTTGGTCGATAAGGTGAAGAGTTGTGATGCTGGATTTTGAAGTTCTGGCATAACTCTTTTATCATCTTGTTGTTGAGTTTGGATCCATTATCAATAATGATCCTTTTAGGAATTTTGTAGTGGAAAATGATTTGATTCTTGATGAAGCGGGAAACAAATTATTTGGTGACGTTGGCATATGAAGCAACTTCTACCCATTTAGTAAAGTAGTCGATGACAACTAGGATGAAGTGGTAACCATTGGAAGCAGTTGGCTCGATTCGGTCGATCATGTTGATTCCCAACATAGAAAAATGCCAAGGAGAAGTTATGACATTCAGAGGTATTGGTGGTACGTTCATTTTATCCACGTAAATCTTACACTTGTGGCAAGCTCTAGCATGATGAAAGCAATCAGTTTCCATAGTGGCCCAATAATATCTTGCCCTCAGGATTTTCTTAGCTATGGTGTGGCCACTGGAATGCATTCCAAAGGAACCCTCATGTTCTTCCTCTATGATCTTAGTTTCTATCCATGTATCTGAGCAGCACTGAATCATAACTTCTTTTGTAGATAATTTTACCATTGAGAAGGAATTTGGATGATAAATTCTGTAAAGTCTTTTTATTAGTTGTAGAAGCTCCCTCTGAATATTCTTGTGTTTCAAGGTACCTTTAAATGTCGTAATACCAAGGTTTGTCATTTTTTTATCCTTTCCAACTCAAGGCACTAAGCTGGTTCATCCAATTGTTCAATTCTGATGCTAGATGCTTTGTTGGCCCACTTAACATTAACCATGGAAGACAAGATGGCCAAGGCATTGACCATTTGATTCTCCTCTCTCGGGATATGGATGAAGGTGATTTTATCAAAGTAGGGAATTAGTTGCATGACATGTTCTCTGTAGGGAAGCAAGTTGGGGTGACGGGTTTCCCAATCCCCGTTGATCTGGTAGATTACCTAGGCTGAATCTCCATATACTGCCAAAGTCTTGATTCTTAAATCAATGGCTTCTTCTAAACCAAAGATGCAAGCTTCATATTCTGCAATAGTGTTGGTGGCATAAAAAAATTCTTGCAGTGAATGGAAGGTGAAAGCTTGCAGAGGAAGTAATGACTGCTCCAATTCTATTCCCTAAGGCATTCGAGGCACCAACAAACACGAGCGTCCATCATGTTCCTGGTTCGGGTCTTTCTTCAGCATCTGATACTCGTTTAACCAATATAATGTCCTCATATGGGAAGTTAAATTTCATGGGTTGATAATCATCCATTGGCTGGTGGGCAAAATAATATGATAATATGCTCCCCTTGATATCTTTCTGGGTAACATATTAGATGTCATATTCTGTTAACACCATTTGCCAACGGGAAACTCTTTCTATTAAAGCTGGCTTTTCAAAGCCGTCTTGGATATCAAGAGTGTTGTATGTGTTAACATGTATTGCCTCAGGCGCTTGGCGGCCCATGCAAGTTCACAACACGTCTTCTCAAGTAGTGAATATCTTGACTCGTAGTCAGTGAACTTTTTTTCTGAAATAGTAGATTGCATGCTCTTTTCTTCCTGCTTCGTCATGTTGACCGAGTACACAACCCATAAAATTCTCAAGTACTATTAGGCACATAATCAAAGGTCTTCCTGGCACTGGAGGTAAGATAATTGGAGGTTCTTGGAAATACTCTTTGATCTTGTTAAAGGCTTGTTGGCAACTGTCGTTCAATTCCATGTCTTGATCCTTCCGTAAAAACTTGAAGATTGACTCACATGTAGTTGTTAAGTGGGAGATGAATATGGGGATGTAGTTTAATCTTTCTTGGAACCCACTGACTTCTTTCTCTGTTATTGGCTCGATCATATCTTATATTTCTTTTACTTTTGTAGGATCGGCCTCGATGCCACGTTGACTTACTATGAAACCCAACAGTTTTCCAGACCGTACCCCAAAGGTGCACTTGTTCGGGTTCAACCTCAACCATAACTTTCTTAACCTCTCAAACAGTTTCTGTAAGTGTACCAAATGCTACTCCTTAGTTTGGGACTTTTTAATCATGTCATCAACATAAACCGCAATCTCTTTATGGATCATGTCGTGGAAAAGAGTCACCATGGCACATTGATATGTTGCGCCATCATTTTTCAGACGGAACATAATCACTTTGTTGCAAAAGGTTCCCCAAGGTGTAATAAAAGTAGTTTTATCCATGTCTTCCGGGGCCATTTTGTTTTGGTTGTACCCAGAGATACCACCCAAGAAGAAGAATACCTTTGAATGAGCGGTATTGTTAACCATAATATTGATGTGAGGAAGCAGAAAATCATCCTTAGGACTTACTCTGCTCAAATCTCTATAGTCGACACACATTCATACCTTTCCGTACTTCTTCGATACAAGCACGATGTTCGCAACCCATGGTGGATACTTGATTGCTTTTAGGAAACCTGCATTGAACTGTTTCTGAACCTCCTCTTTAATTTTCATGGACATGTCTAGATGCATTCTTCAGAGCTTCTGCTTGATGGGTGGACATTCTTCCTTGAGAGGAAAACGGTGCATGACGATATCTATATCAATTTCAGGCATGTCTTCATACGACCAAGCAAAGACGTCTACATAATATTGTAGTAGATCAATCAGACTCTGTTTTACCGATTCTCCCAAAGTAGCCCATATTCTGACTTCCTTTTTTACATCTTCGGTACCCAAGTTGATAACTTCCAAGGATTCCTCGTGTGGTTGAATAGTCTTTTCTTCCCGCCTTAGTAGCCTAGCTAGTTCTTCGGGGAGTTCATAATCTTCTTCAACTTGGTAAATTGAATTATTGAAGTCATAGAGAGGCATAGCAGTATCAACATCAGTGGGAACCATGGTGAATCTGTATAAAGGGGATTTAATGCAAGTGATCTTTTTTGAACGAAAAAGAAAGAAAACATTGCCAGTTTTAATAAAAAGAGTATAATTGAAAGAAATAGAAATCAAATTTGAATAAAATGTCCTTTATTTAATGATAAAACATGCAAAGACAGAGGGGACCTACAAGATTTCACCTTGCCTTGGACAGAGCACAATAAATTTTCTTAAAAAAAGGAATTTACTTATGATGGAAAGTAACATGAATGATATCTTCAACAATCCAGTTGTAGAGCTCTTATCCAGGAACACAAGGATGAATCTAGTTTTTGATGTCATTATTATTGTCGACATCGTCGTTCAGTGCTTGTATCTGACCTTCATGGATGGTTCCAGTGCTCACGAATTTGATGAAAGACGGAGAACCACGACCCCTTGAAGCAAAAATTCCTCTGCCTCAGGGATATAACTTATCTCGTTCCTGCGGCCCCGGGTGATAGCCTAACCCCAACTTATCAAAATTTTCAGGTAAGCCCAAGACTCGACCCCATCCTTCAGGGCGTCCTGATTCTACCACAGTTCTAGCTTCTTTCAATGATGTCATAGAGCTCTTTGGCTTTTAAACCTCTGCATGAAGGATTTTCTCAATGGGAACAATCTCAAAAGCTTGACACGGAGTTTCCTGAATCTCTCCTTCTATTTCAACATAACAGAATGACGCCAGATGACTAACCAGGATATCCTCCTGCCCATAAATAGTTATAATCTGACTATCTGCAGCAAACTTCGATTTTTAATGGAGGGTCAAAGTTGCTGCCCCTGCATTATGGATCCATGGACGCCCTAATAGACAACTGTAGGAAGGATGAATATCTATAACAAAGAAGGTCACATCAAACACCTGAGGGCCAATTTTGACAGGCAACACAATCTCTCCATACACAGATCTTTTTTCTCTGGAAAAAGCACGAACAATCACATCATTGGGTTTTAACTCCACACCTTTAACATTAAGTTTTTTCAAAACATATTTTGGAAAGACATTCAAGGAAGATCCCTTATCTACCAACACGTAAGTCAGAGTTGTATCATCATATTTTATGGAAATATGCAATGCCTTATTATTATTTTTTCCTTCTGAAGGTAAACCCCGGTATGTAAACCCCAACCCATTTACTGCAGTTATGCCAGCAACAACTCCTTCTAGTTGATTCAAAGAAATTTCCTCGGGAACATAAGCAGTGCCCAAGAATTTCAACAATGCGTTACGATGGGTGTCAGAACAAAGTAGCAATGATAAGATGGATATCTTATATGGTGTCTGATTAAGCTGATCAGCTATCTTGAGACCACTCTTCTTTATGATCTTCATTAATTACTCCATTTATTTCACTCATAGGGAAGAAGATGATCCTGGGTCTTACCCCTGATTATCTGTATTCACTAATTTTTCTTTGGCATTGATATCATTAGGTTTGCTGAGAGGAGCAAAAGCTCTACCGATGCGGGTAATCCCACCAGTCCCCACAATATTATCCACCAGGGATTCTTTCTTTTCTCCTTGATAGTACACACCTCCCCTATAGTGCCAGGATATTGCCTTAGTAGTTTCTAATGGAATAGGACCTGACATGCTGATCCTCAAAGGAGGCTCCTTTGCTGCCATATGTATCATAATAAGATCATACGGTATAGAAATAATTGGCACATTGTTATGTGGTACTGCTTCGTATGTCTGGATAGTACTTTGATCTAAGAGACGTTGAAGGTGTTAAAGGTATCTCTTCATAATAGAGTATTCTTAAGAATCCTTACAACAAATTCAGCAAGAATCATAGTCATGTTATCCTACCCTGTAAAAATCCCCATGTGCTTGTACCAGGTTCCCTCTTATTAAATTCACATTATGAGCTTGGTACTGGCTAGGATCAACATTATGACGGACACCAATCAATCCTAACTCTATGAATTTGGCATGAATTTCTGGAGGAGTCATCGTGTTGATATCCGAGACAAAAAGCTCATCCAAATGACTCTCCATCATATTCACACGATTTTCATTCCTATCTCTGAGGATATGGATATGCCATTATCCAAAACTTGAAGGTCTCTTCTTACCGCGGAGCACCCTCGTGAGTCTCTACAACAAATTTGATAAGATCCATAGTAATGCCTTGAAAAATTGTCCCCTCTTCACAGAGTAGCATGCATTTGCATAAAATATGCTCTTACCAAGTTTATGTCAAAGACCTGGTATTGGCCATGACATTTATACACCATGTTCACAGTCAGATGATCGTCATACAGTATAACTGCAACACTGCTATCAAAAAGATTATTGTTTGAGGGCCTGTCAAACTGAATGAAATTTTGATTAATTATTTTCGGAATTTGCATCTTTAACTCATCACATCCCTTGGACTGGTCCACGCACTGCTCGAAATCTAAATCACAGCCCAGAAAAATGTCGTGGTCAAGTAGCTTCTTCTTGAAGAAGGACAAAGAAATCCTCAACTGATTCACATCTTTCACTAGGTTCAAACCTTCGTGTCTCTCGACGACATTTGTGGATGGACCATGGTGAGACGGAATTGGATTCTGTATTACACTTGGCTGATCGTTTGGAGTAAATTCAATATCCTTTGAGTCAATTAAATCCTGAATCTTATGCTTCAAGGCTTGCAGTTCTCAGTATCGTGACCTGGCGCCCTAGAGTGAAAGTCACATCTTGCGTTTGCATCATAATTGGCAGATAACTTTGCTAGAGGATTCAAGGTACGGAGTTCCACCAATTGTAGTTTGAGTAGATGTTGTAGTATTTATGCGTAGGACATTGGTATTGGGTCAAAGTTTCTCTCAGGATATTTTGTTTTCTTTTGCTGATACTACCTGGGGGAATATTTCTATTGTGGTCGTTGAGGGGAAACACTCTTTTCAGAATTTGATGGAATTAATTCAACAACTTGCTGATATGATGCCTGGTATGCCTTTCCTTTCCCTTTGGAGGAAAACACAACATTGGTATCTTCTTCTCTCTTCTTAGCATATCCCCCAAAAGCCTTTTTCGTTCCATTTGAAGAACTTGTGTTAGCAGCGTAAATTTTTCCCAACTTGATGCAACTTCAACACGTTCACCAGCTATAACCAATTCCGAAAACTCAGTAGAGGTACTTCCAATTATCATTGAATAATAAGGACCTTGCAGCGTCCCCATGAACATGTCCACCAATTCTCTTTCCATTAAAAGGGGTTGTACTTAGAGCCGGCAAAACGGGCCGTACTAATTGGACCGGCCCGAAAGGCCGTATAAAAGTTTGGGCTAGAACAAAAAATTGAGCCTGTTTATTATTCGGGATTTTAAGCCCAGTCTGTTAAAATTCTGAAGTCTAACCGGGCTAGCCCGACCGGGTTGCAGGTAGCCCACTTATTTTATATAACTTTTTTATACATAAATTCTAACATACTCTACGAATAATGCCATTATTTTTTTTAAATACATTATAATAATATTTAACCTTTCATACAAATCTCAACTAAAGAATTAATTTTTATAGATACAAGATCCATTTTATTTATTTTAAATATTGAATATCATTGACATGAATGTTAATTCTTTTTTACATTTTATAATTAATAAATTATCATGTACAAATTAATTTTATTGAAGTTTAATTCTTAAATCAAATAGGGTGAGTAGTTCTTTATACTTGAATCTTGATTATTTGATTGAAATAGTATATTTGTGTGATGGTTTATCTTAGATATTATGTATGTAGCTGAAATATATTATTTTTTATACTCATTATTCATATATATTTTAGTTTTTACTATATAGTATATTAATTTTTTAATTTATAATTTTAAAAATAAATATTAAATATAATCCGGGTCGGCCCGAATAACTGAAACCCGTGAAGGGCCAAGTTTGGACAGCTTAATTTTAGTCTGTTTAAATTATGGACTTTTGTACCCAGCCCGCCAAAGGCCCGAACCTGTCATGGGCCGACCCAAAGCTGGCCGGGTAGTCCGAATTTCCAGCTCTAGTTGTACTCTGGCAGTAAGCTCTCTCCACCTTTGGGCATATTCTTTGAAAGACTCATTTTTCTTTTGAGAAAGATTTTGAAGTTGAGTGTGATTAGGAGCCATATTTGTATTGTAATGGTAGTGTCTGATGAAGGCTTCAGCTAAATCTCTCCAACTACGAATGTGAGTTCGTTCTAGCTGCATATACCATTCCAAGGATGCCCCAAATAGACTATATTAGAAAAAGTACATTAACATTCTTCCATCTTCTGAGTAAGCCGACATCTTTCTGTAAAAATCCCGGATATGAGTCTTAGGACATGTCGTCCCTTTATATTTATCGAAATATGGCGCTTTGAACTTTGTAGAGATTCTGATACCAGGAACCAAACCCACATAAGTTATATCTAATCCATGAATACCATTGCCTTCCATAGCCTTCACCATTTCTTCAAGCATTCGAAACTTTCTCTCAACTTCAACGGGAAAAGCAACATCTTATAGTGAAAACATGTCTTCTTGATTATCCACCAGATGTGGAGCAGGGATCCCAACAGTTTTCCTAACATGCAGCACTGTTATTCCCTCAGGGGTGGTTTGAGGAGGTTGGTGAGTATAACCATTTGATTGAAAACCTCCAGGAGGAACAAAAGTAAAGCCAACGGTAGGAACAAAGACAGTTACGGGAGGAGGTACAAAACTGGTGCTAAGAGGTGGCACAAAACAAGCAGGAGGTTGGTTTCCACCATTAGGGGGTGGAAATCCACCTGAAGTTTGAGTAAGGATTTATGTAGTGGTAGGCCTTCGAACAACTACCCTTAACTCTTATTAAACTTGAACTATAGTCCCCATAACTTCCATGAATTGATCCATCTGTTCTCTAACCGTAGTTCTCATCTCATTTAGGTCGTCACAGAGTTCTTCCATTGTGAGTCTTTGTCCGTTGCCTCAAGTGTTGTAGTTATGGGACGTCAACTTGTCAAACTAAAGAAAGAATCCAAAATTAGGGAGATGTTCCACCTGTTATGAATGCATGAAAGGCGTGAATACATGTATGAGATGAACAATTTTTTGTTTCTACTTCCATGGATTTTTAGTTATTGCGTTGAGAGTGATCAAAACATGGATAAACAACAAAATAAACTACTCTTTCATTCATTTTTTGAAAAACATACAACTAGTCCATGATGGAAATTACAAACTGAATGAAAAAGGAAACTAAAGATCCATTAAACAGGCCAGAAGTTGATCACTACAAATTTGAAAAGAAAACCCTAAGATGTTTCTCCAAACTCCATGTTAACAAGTTTGTCCCATTCTAAACACTATTCACTTCAATCTTGAGCTTCTTCAAAAAGTTTCTTTGTTCTTGCTTGCCCGGGATTCTTGAGTAACTCTTGAATAAGTATCTCCCTTTGGTCGAGAGCGCTTTCCAAATGATCGATTTCCTCGTGAAGTTGCATTTTGTTCAGGTCTTTTGGCTGATCTTTGCATCCTTGAGTCTTGAACTCCTATATTGTTTCCAAAGCTTCCTTCAACTGCTGTTAACATTCTCTGAACTGATGATTTATCTTCATTCTTTGGGTATGTTCCCTCTCAAGTACTACTCTTTTTTCTTTGAGTTGTTCCTTCAAGTCTTCTATCTGACTTTCGTACTGATCTTTCATATCCTTCTTTGATTTTGCGAGAGTATCCCACTGTTTCTTCAATTTGACATTCTCTCTTAGTATGCTATTTACTTCCTCTTTGTTATTGTCAATGGTGGAGTAAGACGATTTCAGATGTTCACCAATTCTTAGTCTCTTGCTTTTTTCTTTACTGATCAACTTGTTCTTTTCTACATCCAACTCATCTTTCATCTTGACTTGATAAGCTAACTCACTTTTTTTGATGCCTTCTTTGGTAACCTGTGTCCTTAAATCTTCATTTTCTACACTAAACTCTTGGTTAAGGACCTGGACCTCCATGAAAGCGGCGGTGGGTTGTGAAAGGGGTGGTGGACATATAGGAGCCTCAAAGTGAAATGGTAGCAAAGAAATTTCAACTCATTTCTTCACCCATTTACTGTAGGGTGCTTTTGCTGTCCAATCCTTCCTTCCCAAACTTTTTCTTCCTTTGCAATGAATTTTCTTCGAAGCTTCTCTTACTTTTTCTAACAGTTCAAGATCCCGTCCTTTATTGTAGAACACAATTTCTTCCACATCTTTATCTTTTGGCTGGCCATGTAGAGAATAACCTAGTTGACGTTGCGACATCACTGGGTTGTAGTTGATCCCTCATTTAGTGTCCATGAGTGGTACATTCGGGAATTCACCACAACTAAGAATGATTTTAGTACCACTATACTCATTGTTGTACCATCTGATATCATTAGAAGTGAGCTCAGTAATCCTTTGATACCACTTGAGGGTGTATTTGTTATCCATAAAGGTCCTTTTACAGGCAAGTGAGCCATGTTCCACTTCTACAAGAGAGGCATGCAACATGTGATAGTTCCTCCTTTCCCGAACCTTGAATGAATGGAATGGTATGTGTTAACAAGAAGTGTAGGCACGAGATATCCGATCACAAAAATGGTGACTATTTCTGCATCAAGAAATCATCTTGCCTAGAGAATAAGACAACTCCATAAATCATAAGAGCTAGCAAGGCGTTGAAGACACCCCAACCCCCATTTTTGGCAAAGACTATGGATTTATCCATAAAAAAATGTAAATTGAAACCCAAGTTGCCATCCTTCTTAGGCTCCCAATTATCCTTTACTTCTCTTAAGGTCAAATGAAGTGCTTCGGCAATCAAGTGTAACTTTGGGGTCCCTTGTGAAGTGACAAAAGGCATATGATTCTTGACTTCAACTCCCAGGATATTAGCATATTCTTCCAATGTAGGAGCAAGTTAATAGTCTTGAAATGTAAAATACCTTAAGGAGGATCATAGATCTGGACGAGAGTTTGCACGACCATGGTGTCAACCTTAGTGTTGAGAAGAGGAATGAGGTTACCATAGGTCTTCTTGAAGCAATTTAATTTTTTTGAAACTACAAGCAAACTCAACCTTCTTAAGCTATTAAGGGAAAGCTTAGAGAATTTGTAGACTTTGGTGTGCCTTCTTCTTGCTTCCATTTTTGATACTCTCAACTAATACAACAACTCGCAAATACCCTAGAAATAAAATGCGTATGTTTATGATGCAAATAATTTATACAAAAGCATGGGATCACAACTTTGAAGTCCGGATGATTGGTATACTGAATCTCTGAAAAGAAGAAGTCTTTGTAAAAGAACCAAGGTATGATGAAGGTAAAAGATTCCTTTCAAAAAGTCCAAACCCTATCACATGCGAGTTCTAATTTGGATAAATATTCCTTGAGGTATTCCCAAAGTCATGGGTCCCTTTGAAAAGTACAATGTCGTAACATATCTACGTCATAACAATTATACCCCAAAGTAAACCTAGTCTGGGTGCGGTTCTCATGACACACTAATAGGGCATCTACCTCTTAGATGTCATGACTATCCACTTCTTAAAACTTATGGGTACATTCAAGCTTGTGTATTAGGATTATCTCTCTAGTAACACCCATCCACCAAAGAAACAGACACCAAAATCCATAATATCCAAAGTGTAATAAACGAATGCAATAAAATGAAGTAAGTAAAGCATAAAGATACACACCCAAGAAAAGAAAACAAACAAGAGCTAGGACTGACTTGCTTAGGTTTCCCCAGCAGAGTCACAACCTAAAGCTACCCAAAATAAAATGAATAACTTTGGATGGAACAAACAGAGTCACCACCTAACTTTATTTATCCCAAAGAAAAATAGGGAAAGGAAAATATAGAAAAAACCTTTGATATTCGGAAAAAAACATGGTCTCACAATCAATTCTCGGGTAAGGGATTTGATTATGCAAGGGAAAGGTATTAGTACCCCTCACTTTTGTGGTACTCCATGGGATCCACTCTTGTTATCTTAATAAATGGGTGTGTACATCTAAAACGTACTTGCAAAAGGCAAATGCTTGCTTAAATTCATTAGGAAAAAGAAAAGGTTTTTATTAGTGCGTTCGCCTGAGCATTGAAACTCCATGCCTACGTATCCATAAGGGAATCAGAACACCATAGTTCTTCTTACATTTTTTTTGTTTGTTGTGTGTTTTTTATGGGTGATGTTAAGTTCATATTCTAATAGTTAATGTTGCCACTCGTACGTTGGAGACTACGCACCGTTGTTTTGTGTAGAATGGAGTTAACATATCCCTTTTGAAAATGTTTTAAATTGAAAAAACCCCTAAAGAAAAATGATTTGGATTTGGTTGGTGTTTTTGTTAGGAAGAAGGGTAACAAGTGGACCTTCATCCAAGGAGACACCCATCACCTTCACACCTTTAGTTTTTAAAGGGTTTTGAATATTGTTAAGTGTTTTTGGATTTTTATTGAGAAAAGATTTTAGTCTTAATTAGTCAATTCAAAAGGAAAAGAAAAGTCTAATTGGGGACTTGTTGATCCTAATGTTATCATGCAAGGATTGATCCTATAGTTGAGATTGTGAGGGGATTTAACCTAATGTTGTCATGCTTTGATTGAAATACAAATGTCTATCTTGATTCAAATTTCATCAAGGATTTAAGATGAACCAATTAAGCTTAGGGGAACATGTTTTCACACAAGAAATGATCATACAAGTGGATGAGAATCAACGAGTTTTATTTGGAAAAAGATTTGTGACAAAAGAGTGAAAGTTGAAAGCATGTTTTTGATGTTTTATGGTTTATGCTTTAAAGGAGTTTATGAAGGAAATATGTTTTAAAAGTGAGACAAACTTGTGAAAACATGAATGAGTTAAATGTTTGAAACAATATATGCATCACAATAAAGATGAAAGTCATGGAGCATAACTTTGATTTTTAAACATGTTTCATGGTTTGTTTTAGATTTAGGTGAGAAAACCCTAAAATAAACTCAAGCTATCATGAAATTATTACTCAAGAGTCAGGATATCAAGTGTGAATCAAGATCTATCATGGTAAGATCAAGCTTTGTGATAAAAATTGGAAAATCAGTCAAAAGATCATGGAAAAGTCTTTTACAAAACCAAAAAAAGGACCAGTTTTAATTTTATTAGAAATAGATGAAGTAAATATCAATTTTGTGAATTTCTTTTATATTCATTAAATAGAGGGATAAACTAATAGTGTACAACAAATTAGCTCAAAAATATTAATTTGATTGGTGAAAAAAATTAAATGAAAATTTCAAAAAGAAGTGAAAAAAATGATGAAGAAAATAAGTTGTAAAAATAGGGGTGGGCACTAGTAGGTTCGAACCCACTCCTTATAGATGACATGCATGCACTTCTACCACCGGGGTGACTATACATACTGTAATACGGTGTGAGAACTGACTTGGGTATTTTGTGTTTTATCGCAATTATTGCGGATAGCAAGAGTCGCCATCGACTTTTCTTTTATCCAATAAAGGAAAGAGTGAAAAGAACAACAAAGACCTTTTGAGAATTTTCTTAAGTTCGGGGGTAGGTTATTAAAAGGGAAGGTGTTAGCACCCTTTTCATCCGTAGTTATCTACGGGCTCTTAGTTGCTAGCTCACTTTGAAAATTCTTTATAAATTTTTTTGTGCTTGGTGTAAGTTTGAAAATATTTTGAAAA
Organism: Vicia faba; assembly: GCA_948472305.1. NCBI lineage: Eukaryota > Viridiplantae > Streptophyta > Magnoliopsida > Fabales > Fabaceae > Vicia > Vicia faba. Next base: position 774,871,469 of record OX451739.1, on the reverse strand, counting down.
CGCCTTTGTTTCGGCAAACTTTGTAATGATTCTCATTTCAGCGAGAATGTATACAAAGTGTTGGTTTTGAAAGTAGTTTAAAGATATGTTTGTTTTTGGAAATATGTTTTGAAAGTGTGAGTGGGAAAATGGTATTAGTTTGTGAGAAAGCAACTAAGAGCGTTCTACCTACTCAAAAAGTATTAGTTCTTTTCTTCCTCCTTTAGATAGTGTTATCTTACCATTAATTAGTAAGAAACCATATCATTGGATGTGAGGGACAGACGTGGGTCATCGTACAGTCATAGAAGGAAACATTGTAGGATACCTTAGCAACTTGTTGTAAGGGATTAAGATCATTTACTGAAGGCAACATCGAAGGGTCATCGTGGGACTATGATCTTGTAATCGAGGGTCTTTTCTAAAGTATCCCACGTTCGTTGGACATGACTATTTTATTCTAAGGCAACAAGTGTGGGTTAACCCTAGAGGTGTGAGTGTGCGAAGTGTGTTGTTTTCATGTATTTATTTCTTGAATTAAGATTATCTACTTGTTGGTTTTATGTCTTTCCATACAAACCCTAATTACTAGCAATAATATTGAAAGCGATAAATTGCGGAAATTAAAAGTTCTACGCTATTACATCATTTTAGGGGATGGGGATACAAATTACAATGGGGATGAAAAAAATTAAAACCTAATTACTATTACAACCATATTGAATAATACCAAATAAAATGTATAAGAATATAAAGATAATGTAAAAGAAAAATGTTTTTTTATGGTTTTTTGTATTAAAAATGTTTAACCTAATTAATCAAATTGAAAAGAAATTAATAACATTTCTAATGTCTAAATTAAATTAACTTAATTAAGAGAAAATTAAAACCTAAGTCTAAATTAATTAAGAAAAGAAATTAATTTATTAATAAAATATTTTTGGTCTTTTTATTTAAAGGAAATAAAACTAAAGTGAAAATAAAAAATAATAATTTTTAGTCTAATTATTTAAAAAATATATATTTTGTATTTTTTAATTAAAATAATAATAATAAAATAAAATAAGAAAATAAAATAAAATAAAATGAAAATATAAAAAGGGCCAGGGGGTTTGAAAAGAAAATGAGTTGTTAGAAAGTAAAAAAAATGTTTTAGCTTAGGGCCCAACAGATTTTTGAAATCAGAAATAAAAAGCAAAATAAAAAATGGGTTGTGTGTTGTGTGTTGTTTAGGAAACAAGGGGTAAGGGAAAGAAAAAAAGGTGATGGCCCAATGTTGGAAGGCCCAGTAGAGTTGTTTATTGTGCAACATAAGTAAAAGGGAGGGGGTGCGAATGAATGTGGAGCTGGGCTTGATGTTATGTTCAGATATGGCCCAAATGAAAAATAATAACAACTATAAAAAAAAGCTTGGGCCGGGTTATGTTTTTTTTTTTAGATTGTCCTGAACAAATATAACCAAATGAAATAACAAAATGTTAATTCATTTGTCCAAAAATATTATCTCTCTAACTTAAACTCTCTCATTCTTTCTGAAGAGGCTTTCACCGGAAAAGAAAGATGCACCGTGCCAGAAATCGCCTCACAGCAGTGAAGGCAACGGCGTATCTCCGATCATGATTCTTTTTACATTGTTCGCTTTGTTTTCCTTTTCTGAGTACTAATCCAGGACTAATTTTTTTGCAGATGTTGCGTGATTTTGAGTAGATCTTGAAGGGAAGGGATGAAACCCTAGCGACTCCGATTTCGTTTTTTCGCGTGGCTTTGGGTGAGTTTGTTCCGATCTAATCCTCTCTTTTAATTTCTGAAGGGTGTTGAATTTGTAAGATGATAAACAATAGTTAGAGTTTTGGTTATTTCTATGGTTCTTGTTTGTGTTGCTACAACTCTGTTTCTGTATTCTCTCTTTTCTGAAGGGTTTTTGTTTTGCAAAAATGATGATGAATGTTTAGGGTTTTGTAAAGGTTATGGTTCTGTTTGTTTTATATGTTTTCATTTTTCTGTGAGTGGATTTGAAGGGTTTTTTTCTGGTGGAAAATAAAGCAAGGATTTGGGTTTTTGGTTATGTTTCTGTATTACAGAAAAATAATGAATGGAGATCTATTTGTTGTGGTTGTGGCTGGACTTCCCCTTCCCTTTTGTGAACTGTTGCTTTTGTTTATATACTGTGAGCCTATGTTTTCTCTTTCTGTAAAGGGTTTGACTTGTTGAAGTTGATGGGAGATAACAGCCTTTGCGTGTTCTGTCACTTTGTTATGTTGCTTTTGCTGTGCTTTTGCTATGCTATGCCTATCACTTGTTGCTTGCTGTCTCAGATTTGCAGTACATGAGTTTGTACTTGTTGCTTTTGTTGTGCTTTTGCTATGCTATGTGTAACGCCCGTAATTTAATTAATTATTTAATTAAATTATTTTTGGAATATTTGTGAAGAAGTGTTATTAAATTGGATTTATTTTATTAAATGGAGAAATAATAATATCTTTGAGGTATTATATTATTACGTGAAATAATGTTAGAAGCTAATATTATTAATGTGGGCCTATATAGTGTGAGTGGAAGTAATAAAGGGGTGTAGGTTTTGAGCCCAATAAGGAATAATATAATAATATTAGGTTATTTAATTATTGTTGTTAGAATAGAAGGAAGAAACAGTAAGATGAGAAATAAGGATTTGAGGAGAACGTGAAGCTGCTGGATTTGGAAAGAAACGGCAAGAACAAAGATTCAACCCGAAAATTGTAGAGTGAAATTCGATCCAAGGTAAGGGTGGCGTTCTGGCTTTATAATTGGGTTAATGATATTTGATATGTGACGTTAGATGTAATTGCTGTTTGTTCTTGAATTAGATATGTTATGAATGATGTATGATAAATTCTGGATGAATAATGATGTTATTACATTGTGTAATCGATGGTGTAATAGAGGTTAATGATAGGTGATGAATTATCATGATGATAATGAAGTTTGTAGGACTGTAATTATGATTCCCATAGTGAATTACAGTAGAAAACGCATAAAATTATGCAGAAAATCGCAGGATGCGTCAACCTCAAATTGGATGAGTCGATGCAAGGAGGTTGTTGGACTCAGGATGAGTCGATGCATGCAGAGGATGTGTCGATACATGAGTGTGTGAGACTCAGGATGAGTCGACCGGTGCGATGCATGTGTCAATACGTGCTGCGTTTTGAAGTCAGGATGAGTCGATCGGTAAGTGCATGTGTCGATACATGCTGTAATTTGAAGACGAATGAGTCGATCCACAAGGAAGATGCGTCGACTCATAGTGAGAAAATGAAGCAGGATGTGTCGATCCAAGGAGTTTTGTGTCGACCCATACTGAATAATTTTGGCAGAATTAGTTTTTAAATTGCTGTAACTTGAGTTTTAAGATGTTGTTTGAGATGTCGTTCGAAGCGTTGATTGGCTAACGTGATGAAATCTATTCTAGATGATTAAATGATGGATAAGAAGTGTAATCCCAGTAACTAATTTAGGATTTAGAATTAATTCCCGTAGATGACCGTTGTGTTATTTTTCGGACAAATTGATGAATATGAGATGTTAGAGGCTGCTGTTAGAATTATGACAATAGGATTTAGTGATAATAATGATGTGCAGTAGCAGAATAATAGTATGGATTACTGTATTATTGATATACAACTGAGTTATTAGTAAGACGTGGTTAATCAAATGATGTTTGATAAATAAGTAATGTTTACTAAATAATTTTGAGATGTTTATGAGATGTTGTAATTAAGATGTTTATGAGATGTTGTTGTTCTGAGATGTTTATGAGATGTTGTTGTTCTGAGATGTTTATGAGATGCTGTTGTTTGAGATGACTGAAATGTTGTCGTTTTGATGATTGAGATGTTGTTGTTTTGAGATGTGTTTTGAGATTTGTTAACTGAGTGTGTTATTACATTCATGGCATACATTGCATTTTTGAGATGGCCTGGATTGGAAAATTTTGAGATGAAGGCTATGCCTTGTTGATGCTTCTATTAATTGGCAGATTATATTTTTGAGATGGGAGTTCTGCTCCAATGGTACCACATGCATTTGCATAGTTTTGAGTCGCATCATATGAATGAATAATGAGATGTATTTGATGTTGATGAATGAGTATATATGCTGTAATTGTTGTTGATTATGAGATGAGAAGTGGTGATATTATTGATCTAACTTAATATATTAATTATCACGCGCTTTATTATATTGTTAGATATCTCACCCCTTCTGTTTGAATGTTGCCCCTATGTTGGTAATGTGCAGGTAATCGAGAGTGAAGGCCGTATACCTTCAATAGATCGAGTCGGTGTCATTGCTCTGATATGTAACACTCGGGGGGGATGAACGCTTGCTGATTTTTGATTGCTGATTTTTAGTTGTTGAACTTTAAATTGTTTATTTACTAAATATGAGATGTTTCGAAGTTGCTGTTTTATTTGAAGATGTTATTGAAGAATTCTGCTGCGTAGTTGTTGAATATTTAATGAAAGATGTTATGTTGTTAGCTCATCCGATGTTTTGAAAAGTGTTATATATCCATGATGAATGCAATGAATTTGTTAGAAGAATTTGTGAAGTCCCGATTCATTTGTATGATTTAAATTTTGTAACTCTGATTTAATTGCATAAATTGCTTGGGGTAGAATTGGGGTGTTACAAAGTTGGTATCAGAGCAAAAGGTTGGTCCGACCTTGTCGTCGAGTCTTAGTTGTCTAACAATCAATTATTGTTATTTTGAGTTCTAACAGTTGTTTGTGTTGTAGTGATAAGTTGAGATGGCTGGAAGGAATGATGCTGCTCTTACTTCTTCTCTAGAAGCAATGGCTAATGCGATGGAAAATCAGCCAAATGCTGACGAGAATGCTGGATCTCATAGCTTGGCGACTTTCCAGAGAGAGAATGCACCTACGTTCAAGGGAAAATATGATCCTGACAAAGCATTGGAATGGTTGAAAGAGATTGAGAGGATCTTTCGCGTAATGGACTGCACTCCAGCACAAAAGGTTCGTTATGGGACTCATATGCTAGCAGTCGAGGCTGATGACTGGTGGCTAGAGACTTGCCAGAAGTTGGAAGCTGCATATGAGAATGTCACTTGGGCTGTATTCCGTAGGGAATTCCTGAGAAAGTATTTCCCTGAAGATGTCCGTGGTAAGAAGGAAATTGAGTTCCTTGAGATGAAGCAAGGAAGTATGTCTGTTGTTGAGTATGCTGCCAAGTTTGTTGAGTTGGCTAAGTTTTATCTGCATTACACTGAGGAAAATGCTGAGTTTTCGAAGTGTATTAAGTTTGAGAATAGGTTGCGCTCGGAAATTAAGAAGGCAGTTGGATACTAGAAGATCCGTGTCTTTGCTGATTTGGTTGATAGCTGTAGGATTTTTTAGGAAGACAATAATGCACATTACAAGATTATTAGTGAGAAGAGGGGTAAGCACCCGCAGAATCATGGTAAACCTTATGATGCCCCAGCTGGTAAGGGTAAGTAGAGGGTTGCTCATGGTCAGAGGACTAGTGGGGGAGATGCTCCTACTGGTGTGATTTACTTTAAGTGTGGGAAACCTGGACACAAGAGTAATGTGTGCACTGCTGAAGTGAAGAGATGTCACCGTTGTGGTAAGAACGGACATATTGTATCTGAGTGCGAGCACAAGAATATGGTTTGTTTCAATTATAAGGAAGAAGGGCACATTGGTAGTCAGTGTCCGAAGCCGAAGAAGGCTCAGTCTAGTGGTAAAGTGTTTAGTGACCATAAGAGCTTAAAGTATTTGTTTGACCAGAAGGAGTTGAATATGAGGCAACAAAGATGGTTGGAATTGTTAAAGGATTATGATTTTAGTTTGAATTATCATCCAGGAAAGGAGAATGTGGTAGCTGATGCGTTGAGTCGAAAGACTTTACATATGTCAGCAATGATGATTAAAGAGTTAGAATTGATTGAGGAGTTCAGAGATATGAGCTTAGTTTGTGAGGTTACTTCGCAGAGTGTTATGTTGGGTATGTTGAAGATTAATAATGAATTTCTAGACAGTATCAAAGAAGCTCAGAAGTTGGATGTGAAACTGGTAGATTTGATGGTTGGGACTGATCAATCTGAGAATAATGATTTTAAGCTAGATGAGCAAGGTGTGTTTAGATTTTGTAACCATATCTGTATTCCTGATGATGCTGAGATGTAGAAAGTGATACTTGAAGAGAGTCATAGAAGTAAGTTGAGTATTCATCCAGAAGCTACAAAGATGTATCAAGATTTGAAAGGTTTATTTTGGTGGCCTGGGATGAAGAGTGATGTGGCTCGATTTGTGTATGCATGTTTGACTTGTCAGAAGTCGAAAGTTGAACATCAGAAGCCTGCAGGATTGATGCAACCGTTGGAAGTTCCTGAATGGAAATGGGATAACATTTCAATGGACTTTGTGACGGGGTTGCCTAGTACTTCGAGAGGACATGATTCGATTTGGGTGATTGTTGATAGGCTTACGAAGTCAGCTCATTTTATTCCTATTAACATTAGTTTTCCAGTGTCGAAGTTGGCTGAGATTTATGTTAGTGTGATTGTGAAACTGCATGGTGTTCCTTTGTGCATTATGTCAAATAGAGATCCAAGATTTACTTCTGATTTTTGGAAGAGTTTGCAAGAAGCGTTGGGTTCTAAGTTGAGGTTGAGTTCAGCGTATCATCCTCAGACAGATGGTCAGACTGAACGGACTATTCAATCGTTAGAAGACTTGTTGAGGGCACGTGTTCTCAAGCAGGGAGGTTCGTGGGATACTTATCTTCTGTTGATAGAGTTCACATATAATAACAGTTACCATTCTAGTATTGGGATGGCACCTTTTGAAGCATTGTATGGTCGAAGATGTAGAACTCTGTTATGTTGGCATGAATCTGGTGAGAGTGTAGTACTTGGACCCGAACTTGTTCATGAGACTACTGAGAAAGTGAAGTTGACTCGAGAAAAGATGAAAGCTGCCCAAAGTAGACAAAAGAGTTATCATGACAAGCGAAGGAAGGATTTAGAATTTCAAGTCAGTGATCATGTGTTTTTGAGAGTTACACCTGTGACTGGTGTTGGGCGAGCGTTGAAGTCTAAGAAGCTCACTTCTCGTTTTATTGGACCGTATCAGATTTCAGAGAAAGTGGGGAATGTTGCTTATAGAGTGGCTTTACCGCCTAATCTTTCTAATTTGCATGATGTGTTTCATGTGTCGCAACTTCGGAAGTATATTTTAGATCCATCTCATGTAATTCATATGGACGACGTGCAAGTACGAGATAATCTTACGGTGGAGACGATGCCTGTACAGATCGCAGATCGTGAAATGAAGACTCTGAGGGGAAAAGAGATTGCTTTGGTTAAAGTGGTTTGGCTAGGAGCTGTTGGTGAAAGCATGACTTGGGAATTGGAGAGCAAGATGCGAGACTCCTATCCTGAATTATTTGATTGAGGTAAATTTTTGAGGATGAAAATATTCTAAGTGGGGGAGAGTTGTAACGCCCGTAATTTAATTAATTATTTAATTAAATTATTTTTGGAATATTTGTGAAGAAGTGTTATTAAATTGAATTTATTTTATTAAATGGAGAAATAATAATATATTTGAGGTATTATATTATTATGTGAAATAATGTTAGAAGCTAATATTATTAATGTGGGCCTATATAGTGTGAGTGGAAGTAATAAGGGGGTGTAGGTTTTGAGCCCAATAAGGAATAATATAATAATATTAGGTTATTTTATTATTGTTGTTAGAATAGAGGAAGAAACAGTAAGAAGAGAAATAAGGATTTGAGGAGAACGTGAAGCTGCTGGATTTAGAAAGAAACGGCAAGAATAAAGATTCAACCCGAAAATTGTAGAGTGACCTTCGATCCAAGGTAAGGGTGGGGTTCTGGCTTTATAATTGGGTTAATGATATTTTATATGTGAGGTTAGATGTAATTGCTATTTGTTCTTGAATTAGATGTGTTATGAATGATGTATGATGAATATTGATGAATTCTAGATGAATAATGATGTTATAACATTGTGTAAACGATGGTGTAATAGAGGTTAATGATAGGTGATGAATTATCATGATGATAATGAAGTTTGTAGGACTGTAATTATGATTCCCGTAGTGAATTACAGTAGAAAACGCAGAAAATTATGCAAAAAATCGCAGGATGCGTCGACCTCAAACTGGATGAGTCGATGTAAGGAGGCTGTTGGACTCAGGATGAGTCGATGCATGCAGAGGATGTTTCGATACATGAGTCTGTGAGACTCAGGATGAGTCGACCGGTGCGATGCATGTGTCGATACATGTTGCATTTTGAAGTCAGGATGAGTCGATCGGTAAGTGCATGTCTCGATACATGCTGTGATTAGAAGCAGAATGAGTCGATCCGTCGTTCGAAGCGTTGATTGGATAACGCGATGAAATCTATTCTAGATGATTAAATGATGGATAAGAAGTGTAATCCCAGTAACTAATTTAGGATTTAGAATTAATTCCCATAGATGACCGTTGTGCTGTTTTTAGGACAGATTGATGAATATGAGATGTTAGAGGCTGCTGTTAGAATTATGACAGTAGGATTTAGTGATAATAATGATGTGCAGTAGCAGAATAACAATATGGATTACTATATTATTGATATACAACTGAGTTATTAGTAAGACGTGGTTAATCAAATGATGTTTGATAAATAAGTAATGTTTACTAAATAATTTTGAGATGTTTACGAGATGCTGTAATTGAGATGTTTATGAGATGTTGTTGTTCTGAGATGTTTATGAGATGTTGTTGTTCTGAGATGTTTATGAGATGCTGTTGTTTGAGATGACTGAAATGTTGTCGTTTTGATGATTGAGATGTTGTTGTTTTGAGATGTGTTTTGAGATTTGTTAACTGAGTGTGTTATTACATTCATGGCATACATTGCATTTTTGAGATGGCCTGGATTGGAAAATTTTGAGATGAAGGCTATGCCTTGTTGATGCTTCTATTAATTGGCAGATTATATTTTTGAGATGGGAGTTCTGCTCCAATGGTACCACATGCATTTGCATAGTTTTGAGTCGCATCATATGAATGAATAATGAGATGTATTTGATGTTGATGAATGAGTATATATGTTGTAATTGTTGTTGATTATAAGATGAGAAGTGGTGATATTATTGATCTAACTTAATATATTAATTATCATGCGCTTTATTATATTGTTAGATATCTCACCCCTTCTGTTTGAATGTTTCCCATATGTTGGTAACATGCAGGTAATCAAGAGTGAAGGCCGTATACCTTCAATAGATCGAGTCAGTGTCATTGCTCTGATATGTAACACTCGGGGTAATGAACGCTTACTGATTTTTGATTGCTGATTTTTAGTTGTTGAACTTTAAATTGTTTATTTACTAAATATGAGATGTTTCGAAGTTGTTTTTTTATTTAAAGATGTTATTGAAGAATTCCACTGCGTAGTTGTTGAATATTTAATGAAAGATGTTATGTTGTTAGTTCATCCGATGTTTTGAAAAGTGTTATATATCCATGATGAATACAATGAATTTGTTAGAAGAATTTGTGATGTCCCAATTCATTTGTATGATTAAAATTTTGTAACTCTGATTTAATTGCATAAATTGCTTGGGGTAGAATTGGGGTGTTACACTATGCCTATCACTTGTTGCTTGCTGGCTCGTATTTGCAGTACATGAGTTTGTACTTGTTGCTTTTTCTGAATCTTTAATCAATGCCTACTATAAACTAAACAAATTCTTTGTTCATTTGTTTGAAATTTGTAGTATAGGTGTTTGTCCTATGATTGACATTGCAGTTCTTGACTTTTGTTGGAACAAAGCAATGTGAAGCTTATTTGCATGAAAACATGATGTTGAGTTTGAAATTCTGACTTGAACCTCTTTTGATTTATCTTTTCTTATTGTTAACCAATTTTGCTTGTGATTTGAAATAGGGGTATTCTTAGGCTAATGATAGAACAAAATTATTTAAGGCTTTTGTCAGGCTTTTGCAAATCAGATTTGTGATGCTTCTTGTTGGGCTTGATAGTGAATTCTGACTTTTGAATTTTTGTCTCTTTGGGCCTTTGAACCCGTGTCTGCTGTAACTGGGCTGTTTTGTGCTGAAATTCTGTTTTGTACCTCTTTGTCTTTGTTTATTGTGAACCAACTTAGCTTGTGATTTGTAATAGATCAAGTTAGGCCCTAAAAATCTGATTTCTTAAGCCAAAACCCTAATGATAAACTAAAGTACTTTGGAAATTTCTTGTTCACCTTTGATTGCTTGCTAATTAATTCTTTTTCTCTTGTTTCATGTACTTGGCATTGATATGAGCTTGGAAAGGTGATGAAAGGATACTTTGAAGATGGAACTGAGGCAATACTTGAAATGGAGAGTACATAGGCAACTTTGTAACATGAATAACATTAGATATAGGAATTTGTTATTAGGCCATAGAAGAATGAATGCCTTTGTAACATTAGGAAGTAGTTTGGAACAAATGTGGGAAAGTGTTGTACCCCAAAATTTTCCCTCTTCATTTATCAAGTAATCTCTCACAAGATCTCCTTTAGTTCAAGACTGAACTAGGGTTGATCAGTTCAAGACATCTCCTCAGGCACTGATGACTGAAAATTAGGGTTTAAGATTGCACAAGGATAAATGGACTTTTAATTCCCCGTATGAATTCCATGTATCATTTTGGACTCTCAAGATTGCTCATAACAAGTTTCAAGTCTTGGATCACATTTTTGCTCAGTCAATTGGTCAGTTGATCTAAAAATTAGCTGCATTGGGAAAAAAGTCAATCGTGGTCAATTTACAGTCAAACTTCATAATTTTTGATCCATATCAACATTATGAACTCATATATTATGTCATTAGATCAAGTTTGGACCACAATTCCTCAAGAAATTTGATCAGATCATCAAAAGGGAAAATGGTCAAAATTAGGGTTTTGACTGAAGAAGTGCAATTTCTGATTTTTTGACCTAGAAAATGGTTGATTTATTAGAAACATGATCTCAAGGATTCAATTGCATCATTTTTACCTAATGGCATGACTCAAAAATTCCCTCAAGATCAATTGATTGATAATTGATTTTCAGTCAACTGATCAAAAGTCAACTGTACACTGAAAAGTCAAACTTTGACTTTTTGGTCAAAATAAAGTATCAAAGATCACAATTCATCAAAACATGTCAAAATATGAAACTTGTTCATCAAGAAATCAAAAAGTCAATATTTCATTTTGAAAAGTCAAAATTTCTAAACTTAGAAATTTTTCTAAGTGTTGGAAACTTCATATTTTTTCACAACTTTAAGCCAATTTTTCACCATGATGCAAGATGATTCAAAGGAAACTTTCAACATGAAAGTTGTAGAACTAAATGATACCCAAAACATTGTAGAACACAACTTCTCCTCTAATTTCATGGATTTCAAGTTATGATTTTGTGAATACATGTTCATGAAACCTGGAAACAGTGAAATTTTGCCCTACTTTAGGCAGGATTTTGACCTAACTTCATGGCAATTTTTCACATAGTTCCAAGAGGAATTTTCAAAAATGGCCAACTTAGAGGTTTTATAGGATTCTACAAGCTTTACAAAATGTCAAAGAACTCATTGAGATCATGCTTGAGCTAAGAGAATCGAAGAGATGAAGTTAGGGTTTCATTCTTGATTTACAAGGCAGAATTTGTGATGAACACTTGACCAATTCATATATAAGCTGCATAATCTTTGCTTTATAGGCCTCAAATTTGTTTGTGACTCCATAATTAAATGTTTACACAGCTGTAGAGCTTTTATCCAAGCATTTGAGACATTATCCAAGTTGCATTTCCATTTATGGCACAAAGTTACCATTCCATTTTTGTAAAGAGGCTTTAATCACAAAGTCAATGTGTAGAGCTTTGGACTTGTTTCCTTATGACCACAAGCAATGTCAAAGGCAAAATTAACATGTCTAGAGCCTCCCATAAACTCAGGCCATGCTTGTACTATGCCTTGAAACCATGTTTTCACTTTTCTTCAAAATCAAGTAACATGGCCATAACTCTATATCTTGTGCTTTTGACCATCTCAAGTGCTCTAACCTTTTCCATATAATTATACAATTTGTTTGCAAGCTAACACACAGATACACAAGCTCTCAAACTCCCCCAAACTTATAACTGCATCACAAACCACCATTGTTGCACATTTTGACCAAGAACTTCAAACTTCCATTTCCCTCGTGCGTTTCTTGGCCTTTCAGTTTCAAAAGCTTCCTCACATCAAATATAAACCATCCCTGTCCCTGTTTACAGACTGTAACATCATCTTCATCAACTTCAAAGTTGAAAAACAAAGCATTACAGTTGGACTTCTCCAGGCCATTTTAGCCATCCTCGGTTCAAGCTAGCTATTGCATTAGCTTCCTAGAGGTTAAAGGAAGCTAACTTGATCATCACCATCACTTGAAACAAGCTCAAACTCATTTCACGATTTCTAGTTTTGAGGTATTTTTCTTGAACTTATATTTCATTATTTAGGCATTGTTAGGCTTGCATTTGTGAAGATAAAATGTAGACATCATTGCCCTGAAACTATACATGTCTATAGATTTCATTTATGTTGCTTGAGTAGGGATAATTTTGAGTTTGAACTTGTTGAAACATTTAGGTCAGAATTTGGTACTTTCATAAATTCATCTTTATCTTTGAATGTTAGCTTAAGTTAGTTACATGGTTGGATTCATGGTGGAAAAATGCACAAGTTTCATGTTTACAATTTTGAAAATGGTTGAGAAATGAATAAGTTACAGATCCTTTGGCTGGAGGTTGAAGATGAAGTACAGTCAGGGCAAAACTTGTGTTATTTATTTATTGTTCTATACAAGTTAACAGATGTATCACTACCCCAGTGGTTAAAGTGCGCGCCTGTCACCTTTAGGTCCTGGGTTCGAGCCCCACGTCTTGATTGCCATTTGTTCTTCATATTTTCTGTTTTCTCTATTTTTTTGTTTGCAACAGGTGCTGGGCTTTCCTTCTTTTGGGCCTTTATTTTGCTGACTTTCCCCCTGATTATGTTTCATACATCCTGGCCTTTTTCTTTTTATTTTTATTATTTCATTTTCTTTTCTTTATTTTAGTTTCATATTATTATTATTATTATTATTATTATTATTATTATTATTATTATTATTATTATTATTATTATTATTATTATTATTATTATTATTATTATTATTATTATTATTATTATTATTATTATTACTATTACTATTATTATCATTATTGTTTTTATTAATAAAAATCCAAAAATATATTTTATTTATTTATTTACATATTTTAAAATGCTCACGTATATTTTATTTTTCTTCATAAAGACAAAACGAACAAAAATACTTTATTTTAATAAATTAATTCTTTTTTATATATTTAGACTTAGGTTTAATTATTATTTTATTTTCTTAATTAAAATTAACTTAGAACTTAGTTTTCTTTTAATTAATTAATTTTCATATTATTTTTAATTTAAAACCTTTTCATAAAAAACCCTAAAAATCATTTTAAATTAATTTCTTTTCTTAATTAGTTTAAATTAATTTTAGTTAATTTTCATTAATCATTTTCTAAATTAGGTCAAGATTAAAACCCCTTTCATAAAAATCCAAACAAAAATCATGTTTTATCCATTTGCATTTGTATATCATTTATTCAATTCTTATACATTTATTCAATATGGTTGTAATAGTTAATTAGGTTTAATTTTCTTGCAAAATCCCCAGTTGTAAATTTGTACACCCCCTCCCCTAATGATGTAATAGCTTAGTATTTTTATTTTCCACTTTATATAAATACTAGTAAATTAGGGTTTATAAGGAAAGATAAAATCAACAAATTAGCAAACCCTAATTCAAGACAAAACAATTCATGTAAATCAACACACTTGTACACTTGCACCCTTAGGATAATTCCACTTTGTTGCCTTATAAAAATGGCCATGTTATGCATGTGAGATATCTTAGCAAAAAGAAATCAAATACAAGATCATAGTCCCTCGATGATGCTATCAAAGTTGCCTTTCAAAATGATCTTAGTCCCTCAAAGAGAATTGTTAAGATATTTCACAACATTGCTATCATGGCTATACAATGACCCATGCCCGTCCCTTTACATCCAAAGATAAGGTTTCTTACCAAATCAATGGTAAGATAACAATATCAAAGGAAAGGAAGAAATGAACTAATACTTTTGAGTAGGTAGATTATTCCTAGTTGCTTGCTCATTTTAAAATGAAACACCCTTGCTTATTTTCAAAACAAACACCAAACACTTTCAAAAACACTTTCAACAACAAATTTTCAAAACATAAAATATTTTCAAAAGTCCAACACTTTGTATACGTTCTTACGAACGAGAACTATTACAAACTTTGCCTAAACGAAGGCGCCTTTTCAAAATAATTTCAAAAACCACACAAAACACATTTTCAAACAAAATCAAGTGATCTAGCAAGCAACTAAGAGCCCATAGATAATTATGGATGAAAAGGGTGCTAATACCTTCCCTTTTCATAATCTACCCCTCAAAATCAAGAAATAATCTCAAAGGTCTTTCCTGTTCTTTTCAGCCTTTCCTTTTTGGATAAAAGAAAATTCGGTGGTGACTCTTATTAACTGCAACATTTACGATCAAACGCAAAACACCCAAGTCAGTTCTCCCACCGTATCACAGAACTGGTGACTCTGTTGGGGAGAAACTTAAAAGTGGGGTTACTTTAGGGCTAGAACACCTTTACTTTCTTTCATTGTTTGACTTGTATGCTTTACAGTTTGGTTCTTTGTTTGGGATTAAATCCTCTACCCGGATTTGGGATACCTTATAGGTAAGTAGCAATACATTGTGGAAACTATATAGGGTATACCGACATGGTCTAAGAAATAGCTACGTTAGTGTGACATATTTGTGGGTACCGGTAGCCCTTGAGTAGTCAAGGAGAATATGAGGCCGCTGAGTGATGTCATGAAGCACTAACTGACTTTAGAACCTTTAATTGACGAACTTGGCCATTAGGACGTTGTGAGATGACCGACTTTGGTGAAGTCCGAAGTTGGTAGATACTCGATACTACACTCATTGAGGTTTGGATTTTTGGGATATTTCAGTCTTTGTGAAAGAGGCTTGCGCTCAAACAATGCCCGAGAAGATAGACCAGTGATATTGGGATCCTTTAGAACCCGATTAGTATTTCTAGGACAAGTTTGAGCCAACTAAACTTCAAGAGGGTATTTACCTATGAGACTCCATGCAAGCCTAAACCTAATGACTTGTTTGCCTTGTTTGGATATATTTACTTGTATATAACAACATAACATCATAAACATCATAAATCACACTCATTCTCACTAACCATTTCAAGGATTATTGGGATTTATCTTTGTTCTGTTTTGTAGGACATGGCTTCTATTCGCAGAAAAACCATTAAAGTCAATCTCGTAAGGATTCCTCCTCAACTCAAAGAGTTAGCATCAAGGGTTCATGAGAATTCTCCATTCATCGAAATACATGGTCGCCTCCTAAACTTGGTTACCTCCAACACTGATGAATATATGATGAAGGTGCTTTTCCAATTCTTTGATCCTCTACACCATTGCATTACTTTTCCTGATTATCAACTTGTGCCTACTCTAGAAGAATTCTACCAACTCTTGAGGATTCCCATTCTCAATCAACTACCCTTCAATGGTACGGAAAGAGATCCAAAACCTGAAGATTGCCCAAACACTACACTTGCAACAATCTGATGTCACAACTAATTGGGAAACAAGGAGTAGTGTCAAAGGTTTCTTAGCCAAGTTCTTATTTGAGAAAGCTCAAGATTGTTGGTATTCCTTGGACTTACAAGATTTTGAAGAAATTTTTGTGCTTCTCATCTATGAGATGGTTTTGTTTCCAAATCCTGACCAACTCATAGATGTAATCACCGTCAAAATCTTCATGTCTCGTAACCCCGTACCTACTTTGTTGGGAGACATCCTTCATTCTTTTCATTCTCGTACTATGAGGAAGAGAGGTATCCTCATGTGTTTCACTCCTCTCCTGGAAAGATGGTTTATTTCTCATCTTCCCCAATATGTTTTGAAAAATGAGCAAGGTTCAAGGTGGTCCCATAGGTTGATGACGATCAGACATTCAAATATTCATTGGTGTTCCCGATCTTTGGAGAATGTTACTATCATCTACCGTTATGGAGAATTCCCTAATATCCCCTTGCTTGGCATTAGAGGAGGTATCACTTACAACCCCTGCTTAGCCTTACGACAATTTGGTTACGCCCGAGGGGATGATCCATATGAGATGCTGATCTAAGGAGTGGTATTAAATTACGAGAATGACGATCAAGGTTACGATCAGAGGTTTATCTGAGCTTGGAGGATGTTGAACAAGGTGGATAGCAAGACGCTGGGACACAAGAATTCCATTCGGCTTGAGCCCTACCTTAAGTGGGTACGAGCTCGTGCTCAGAAACTTGTGATGCCTTATCCTTCCATCTTACCAGTCATCATGGAACCTGTGGTTGAAGGAGATGTTCCGTACACCATCCTCCATCCCGACATGCCAACTTCTTTCGAAGACTTGCAAAAGGGTTAGATTCAGCTTAAGAAAGAACAAGATACTTTTGAAGCTCAATTCTATGCTAGTGAGAAGAGGGTCTTAGAGCTTACAAAACAGCTACAAGAAGAGAAAAGTGTGAACGCTTATCTCGCACCGAAGAGGATGCGTTCAGTCTTTTTATCTTAGAAAGTTATTTCGTAAGCCCAAGAGGCATGATGTAATCTTTCTTGTTTTGTTTAATGAAAATTGACGTTTGTTCATTCTTTTGTCTATACAAATTTAAATCTCATTTATCCTTAAAATCATTTGCATATACATATTCCATGCATCATAACATGCCAGATTTTTGCATAACATGTTTCCTTATCTTTCTGTTGTTTATTTCAGCAAGATGGATCTAGAGAAAACTGTGAAGGATCTCCAAGCCCAAAACTCTCAATTCCAAGAGACTCTACTGGCTCTAGCCAAGGGGCAGAAAGATATGATGGCATTGCTGGCAGTTAAGAAGAAGCCCAAGAAGAAAGCTCTACTCAACATGGGTAGAAGGTTCAAGGAGACAATCCGTCAGATCCCAGTAGGAGAAGATTCATCTGAAGAGGACGAGAACCAAATTGGTGAGGTCAAGAGTACTCAGGATGACTGTGTTAATGATGAAGTATCTAATGATGATTATTTCGACGAGCAGTATCCACCCGCTGATATCAAATACAAGCAGTTAAAAGACAGATTGAAGGTTGTTGAAATCCAAGCCGTCCCCGATTTAGATTTTGATGATTTGGGTTTGATCTCTGGGGTAGTCATTCCCCACAAATTCGAAATACAGGTCTTTGCAAAGTACGATGGGGTTTCTTGTCCAAAACTCCACCTGAAATCTTATGTGCGCAAGATACAGCCGCACACTGCCGATTAGAAGGTTTGGGTTTACTTTTTCCAAGAGAGCTTGGATGGAACGCAACTTAAATGGTTTTATCAGTTGGATGGATCCCGTATCAATACTTGGGAGGATTTAGCTACCTCCTTCTACCATCAGTATCAGTATAACACCGACTTGGCGCCAACGAGGGTTCAATTACAAGATATGACCATGGGAAAGAATGAAGGATTTAAGGAATATGCACAAAAGTGGAGAGATCTCGCCAGTAGGGTTCAACCTGTTAGTACATAGTTTGATTCTACAACCCTTAGTTAGAGTTTTGATGATAACAAATACAAGAATAAATATGCACCCTAAAATTATGTTATTTTGTATGCAGAAGTTCTGACTAAAGCATCATCAGAAGTTAAGCTATAAAAACTACATGCTGAGGTAATCAGAATTTACGCTGAAGAATGATGATCAGAACCCGTGCTTAAGTGAAGTAAACTCTGATTCTGAACAGAAGGATTATAATCTAAGGCATCAATGTTCTGAAGCATCAGTAGCAGGCAAGGATGTAAGATTCTGAAGCGTTATTATTCAATCAAGACATCATCAATTATAACGACTTCATTCAGACAGGATCTTCTCAAAATGGAAACTGTGTTAATGACCATTATCATGCTTAATGATGGATAGGATTCCTTTGCCTATATAAACATTCTAAGAGATCAAATCGTTAATGATTTTCCAACACTACTGCAATAAAATCTCAAAAGGCTTCAAGCTTACATTCTCATTTTTCTACGCTTTAATTTGTGTAAAATATCACAGTTGTGATAACTGTTTTGGTAACGAAAAACAACTACACATAGAATTATGGTATCTTTGATTAAGACAGTTTTTCTTGAGATTAATCGGATTATGGTTGTACTCAAGAGGACTTTAACAGTTGTCAAAGTAGTGATTGAAATCTGTTTGTGATTAGTGGATTAAGTCCTCGTTGGAGAGAGGCGAAATCACCTTGACAGGTGGACTGGAGTAGTTTGAGATCAAACGAACCAGGATAAAAATACTGTGTCATTGCGTATTTGATTTCAAGTTTTTCAATTCAACCCCCCCTTCTTGTGTTTTTCACTTCTTCAATTGGCATCAGAGCTCCTGGTTCTGAGTTCATACACTTAACTGTGTCAGTACAAGATCCAAGCTTCAGAAAAACATTATGGTGGGACCAAGCCAAAACATCAACAATGACTATCATGAAGACAAGGACAGAATCAGTGGCAAACCTCCAGTCTTTGATGGAGAAAATTTTGACTACTGGAAAGACAAAATTGGGAGCTTCTTTATGGCTCATGATGGTGATCTATGGGACATGGTAATTGATGGATACACACATCCAGTGGATGGACGTGGTCAGAAGATAGACTGAAAAATGATGTCTGACCAGCAAAAACGTGAATTCAGAAACCATCACAAAGCCAGAACAATACTTCCCAGTGCTATGTCATACTCATAATATGAGAAAATATCAAACATTGAGACAACCAAAAATATGTTTGACTCTCTAAGAATGACGCATGAAGGCAACATTTAAGTCAAAGAAACCAAAGCCCTTGCGATCATTCAGAAGTATGAGGCATTCGAGATGGAAGATAGTGAATCCATAGAAGCAATGTTCTCAAGATTCCAGATCCTTGTTACTGGGCTTAAGGTTCTTGACAAAGGATATTCTACTGCTGATCACATAAAGAAGATCATCAGAAGTCTACCTAAGCAATGGAGGCTAATGGTCACAACACTTAAGGTAGCCAAAGATCTCAACAAGATATCTCTCGAGGAACTTGTCAGCTCCGTCAGAAGTCACGAGATAGAGCTAGAAGAAGATGAACCTCAAAAGCAAGGTAAGCCACTAGCTTTAAAATCTAACAGAAAAATCTGATTCTAAGGTTTTGCAGCTATGGAAGAAAACTCTGATGGATCCTCATCAGAAGAAGATGAATTGTCTCTCCTCTCCAGAAGGGTGAATCAACTGTGGAAGCAGAGACAAAGGAAATTCAGAAACCCTAGAAGATCAGAGAATCAAAATGAATCCTCTTCCAGATACAGAAAGTCCGAGTCTTCCTCTGGACATAGAAGATCTGAAGGCTCTTCAGGACACAAAAATCCAAATAACAAGGACATCATGAGCTATAAGTGCAATGAGCAAGGGCACTACAAAAGTGACTGTCCAAAGCTTCAGAAGGAGAAGCCCAAAAATAAGTTCTTCAAGGAGAAAAGAAAAGCCTCATGGCAACATGGGATGATTCAGACACTTCTGATGCTGACTCAGAGTCAGATGATGAAAGAGCAAACATAGCTCTCATGGCAAACGTGTCAGAAGACAGTGATGCTTCTGGTTCAGACTCAGAATCAGACACTGAAGAGGTATTCCATGACTTCACTATTAACTTCACTAAGGCTGAACTTGCAGAAAGTCTAAATGAAATTCTGGAAAGGTATCAGCAAATCAGAGTCAAATTCAATAACCTGAAGAGGGATCTTGTCTCTGACTCTGAAAAGATTGAGAGTCTCAGATTAGAAAATTATGAGTTAAAAGAAAAAGTTTCAAAATTAGAAAATTATTTGCAAAACTCTCAGAAGGAAATAATCTTAGAGACTCCCAGTAATGCTGATGAGATCATCAAAGAGTATGATCACAACTTTCAGAAGTTTTTGGCTAAAAACATAGATGAAGCAAGATGGCTTCAATGATCTATGGAGTTAGCAGAAATGGCAGAAAAGGGATAGCATATCAAGGTAAGGTATCTACACCTAAGAAATCCATGGTCTTAGTCATAAAATGCATACCACTTAAATCACACTTCATATATGGGCACACACACGACCTAAAATACACTAGTAATGATTACTCTGTCAAACCAAAACTCAATCAGAATTTTGGTAAAACTAACAAACCAGGACCCAAGAAGATATGGGTACCTAAGGATAAAATTATATATGTAGCATATATCTTTAGCAGCACGGCTAAAACACCAGTCATGGTACCTGAACTCTGGATGCTCTCGACACATGACGGGAAGAAAACATATGTTCCAAAGCCTGGAACTTAAACCTGGAGGCTACATGGGCTTTGGAGGCAACCAAAGAGGAAAGATCATTGGCTCTGGAACAGTAGGTAATGGAAATCTTCCCTCTATAAATAATGTGCCATTAGTTGATGGATTAATGCATAACCTATTATCCATAAGTCAATTAAGTGATAACGGTTATGATATAATCTTTAATAAAAATTAATGCAAAGTTGTTAGTCAGAAAGATGGAACTATCCTTTTTAATGGAAAGAGGAAAAAAAACATTTATAAGATAAAACTTTTTGAACTAAAGAGTCAGAATGTGAAATGTCTTCTCTCTGTTAACAACGAGCAATGGGTCTGGCACAGAAGATTGAGGCATGTTAGTATGAGAAGAATATCTCAGATTAACAAACTGAATATGGTCAGAGGACTTCCTAATTTGAATTTCAGCTCAGATGCTCTGTGTGAAGCATGTCAGAAAGGCAAATTTGCAAAACTTGCTTTTAAATCCGAAAATGTTGTTTCCACCTCTAAGCCATTATAACTTCTACACATAGACTTATTTGGACCAGTAAAAACTGCGTCTGTCAGTGGCAAGAAGTATGGGTTAGTGATTGTAGATGACTATAGCAGATGGACATGGGTAAAGTTCTTAAGACACAAGGACGAGTCACACTCTGTGTTCATTGCATTCTGTAACCAAGTTCAGAATGAAAAGGATCTTAGAATTGTCAAAGTCAGAAGTGATCATGGTGGAGAATTTGAAAATAAATATTTTGAATCATTTTTTAATGAAAAAGGCATCTTGCATGACTTCTCTTGTCCTAGAACTCCCCAACAAAATGGAGTTGTAGAATGAAAGAACAGAACATTGCAAGAAATGGCCAAAACCATGATCAATGAGACTAACATTGCTAAGATCTTCTGGGAAGAAGCAATTAACACAGCGTGTTACATTCATAATAGAATCTCTATAAGACCTATTCTGGAAAAGACTCCATATGAACTGTGGAAGAACAGAAATCCCAACATTTCTTATTTCCATCCGTTTGGATGCACTTGTTTCATTCTGAATACTAAAAATTATCTGAACAAGTTTGACTCTAAGGCACAAAAGTGTATTATGTTAGGATGCTCTGAACACTCAAGAGGGTACAAAGTATACAATACAAAAACGCAGATTGTTGAAGAGTCAATCAGTGTTAGATTTGATGATAAGCTTTACCCTCAAAAGTCAAAGAAGAATGAATTATTTGCAGATATAGAAGTTGAAATCACAGGTACTGAAGACAAATCATCAGAAGTTATCAACAGAGATGCTCCAACAACGTCAGAAATAAATGTTACAAGAAATCCAGCACCTTCTGTTGATCAACTCCAGAAAAGGTTTTCCAGAAGCAGCATAGTTCACCCAGAAGATAAAATCCTGGGAAAGAAAGACGACCCAATCAGAACAAGATCAACATTCAAAAACTCTGAAGAATCCCTCATGGGACTAGTCTCTCTGATTGAACCAACAACTATTGATGAAGCTCTTCTGGACAATGATTGGATTCTAGAAATGCAGGAGGAATTAAATCAATTCACCAGAAATGACGTATGGGATCTGGTTCCCAAACCAAAAGGATTCAATGTCATTGGAACAAATTGGGTGTTCAGAAACAAACTGAACGAGCAAGGAGAAGTCATCAGAAACAAAGCACGACTGGTGGCACAAGGTTATAGTCAGCAAGAGGGGATAGGCTATACATAAACCTTTGCTCCAGTCGCCAGGTTAGAATCTATCAGACTTTTATCTCTTTTGCTGTAAACAATGGCATCACTCTATATCAGATGGATGTTAAAAGTGCATTCTTAAATGGCTACATAGATGAAGAGGTATATGTGAACCAACCCCCTGGGTTTGAGAATTCCAAACACCCAGAATATGTTTTCAAACTAAAGAAGTCACTCTATGGTCTTAAACAAGCTCCCAGAGCTTGGTATGAAAGACTAAGTAACTTCCTGTTAGAAAAGGAATTTACTAGAGGGAAAGTAGACACAACCTTGTTCTGTAAGTCATTTAAGATAGTGTGTCATATTTATGTAGATGATATCATCTTTGGATCCATTAAACCTTCTCTGGGAAGAGAGTTTGCTAAGTGCATGCAGGCAGAGTTTGAGATGAGCTTAATGGGGGAACTCAAGTTCTTTCTGGGCATTCAGATAAACCAAACTCCAGAAGGAACTTACATTCATCAGACCAAATATGTCAGAGAACTTCTGAAGAAATTTGATCTCTCAGAATGTAAGTCCTCAAAGACTCCAATGCACCCCACGTGTATTCTGGAAAAGGAAGAGGTAAGTAAAAAGGTAGAACAGAAAGTCTACAGAGGTATGAATGGCTCTCTCCTTTATCTGACGACTTCAAGGCCTGACATTTTATTCAGTGTTTGCTTATGTGCTAGATTCCAATCAGATCCTAGAGAATCTCACTTAACAGCAGTTAAGCAAATTTTCAAGTATCTGAAAGGTACTACTAATCTGGGTTTGTTTTATAGAAAATCCAATGAATACAGCTTAGTAGGATACTGTGACGCTGATTTTGCTGGAGACAGAGTAGAACGTAAAAGCACTTCTGGAAGCTGCCAGTTTCTGGGAGAGAATCTGATCTCATGGACCAGCAAGAGACATTCCACAATAGCATTGTCAACAGCAAAAGCTGAATACATAGCAGCTGCTGGATGTAGCACTCAAATGCTCTGGATGAAAAGTCAACTTGAAGACTTCAACATATTTGAGAGTAACATTCCTATCTTCTGTGATAACACTTCAGCTATATATCTCAGTAAGAATCCTATTTTAAATTTTAGGGCTAAGCATATAGAAATAAAACATCACTTTATTAGGGACTATATTCAGAAAGGAATTCTTACCTTAAAATTTATTGACACAGACCATCAATGGGCTGATGTATTTACAAAACCTATTTCTGAAGATAGATTCAACTTCATTATGAAACATCTCAACATGAAGTTATTCCCAGAATAAATTTTTTTATTTTCATATCTTAACCTTCATAACTTTATTATTTTCTGTGAACATCTGATCAACCTGTCTTCAGAAGTTAGAAGTACAATTGCCTCAGAGTCTATCCATGAAGATCTGAACGTTTCATTTCAAGGATAGAGGCGTACAGTTCACATCATCAAACATCTGTCATCCTCTCACAAGCCACCTTCTGAGGCTGAACACCCATTCAAATTCTGAAGGGTCCAAGGCTCCGATTGGATGCATTGAGACACTTGTCAGTGGTAGCCTTCAAATATCTTTCTAAATCCCCTAATCTCAGGTTTCATTAATGCATATAATCATCACTTATTTTCTTACTTACTGCTTACGTTTTCCAAAAAACCTATTTAAACTCAATTCACTATTTCATTCATTCACTTTTACTATCTTCTATATTCTCTCTTGTATCAAGTTTGGTTTTCAAAAACCCTTTTCATCTTCTTCAACAAACCCGTGTGAACAATGGCTTCATCATCAAACCTCAAAAATCTCAGTGCTCCTGAATCTTCATCAACGGAACAATATGAAGAACCCATTAGGACGCTTCTCAATCCTGTTGATCACCTGGATGTTCTCTCTGAATTGATCATTGATTTTGAGTCTACAAGAAAATGGGTTTAATCTCTATGAAGACGTAACTGCTCAGGGTTGGAACTGATACTTTGACTGTCTGTTGGGTCCAACGTTTCCCATTCTCGTCAAAGAATTCTGGATTCACGCTACATCATCCAACCACCAGGTTACTTCTTATGTTATGGGAACGAAAATAATGATTACAGAAGATCTTATTGGGAAACTCATTGGTTACAATGGTGGTGGAGTCAGATGCATTGATATGGCAGATAGATATTCTGACCTAAAATCTATTGCCAAGGAAATTTTCACTTCTGGACAACCTTTCAGCAAGATCAGAGACTTGAAGGATCATCACAGAATCTGGGCCATAATCATTCTGGGATGTATCAATCACATGAAGCCTACAAGCTCTCTTGATTACATCAATATTGATCAGCAGTTTCTAATCTATTTCATTGCAAAGAAGACCAAGATAAATCTTCCACACTTGCTCTTCAACCATCTTAGAACAAGTGTGAAAGAGACAAGAGAAGAAGAAAGAACTATGAGGGATTGGATTCTGTGATACGGTGGTAGAACCGACTTTTTAATACTGGTTTGCATTTTTCATTTTGTGTTTGCAAAATGTCGCGGTAAGCAAGAGTCTCCATCGACTTTTATTTCATCCAATTGAAAAGGAAAAAAGTACAGAAAAAAATCCTTTTTCGAGATATTCTGAGTACGGGGGGTAGATTATAGAAAGGGAAGGTGTTAGCACCCTTTCTATCCATGGTTTTCAATGGGCTCTTAGGTACTTGCTCATTCTAAAATTGCTTGTGTGTGCTTTTCTTTGAAAAGTTTTTACTTCGTGATAACCCATGTATCGGTCCTCAAGGATGTGACGAAGTTTGTTTTTGAAAACTATTTTGAAAGTGTTTGTGTAAAAAGTTTTGATTTGAGTAAGTACCTACTAGCATCTACCTACTCGGAAAAAGATCGTTTCTATTCTTGTTTCCTTTAGACAACGCTATGCTACTATTGAGAAATAGGTAGCACCGTCGTTGGAGTTTGTAAGGGTCAATTCGAAAGGGAGGTACAATCACTAAAGCAATATTAGGACACCTTAGTAGTAACCCTAGAGTCTTAAGATCATGTTCGAGGCAACATTTCAGAGGCAACATTTGTGAGGCAACATTTCCGAGGCAACATTCGAATGGATATTTGATCTTTTTTAGACAGGAGGGCTACCACTAAGACACCCTATGCTTAATGATCGTTTACCGAAGGCAACCAAAGTGAGAGCATACCCTAAGAGTGATATGTGCGAGTGATTTATTTTAGTTATTTAATCTTTGCACATTAGGGTTTTCTAACCATTTTAATTTGTCATGCATTCTTGCCATACAATCCTATTACCATACATCTAGACAGTTAACTATTTGCAGGAATTAAAAATGCGAGAAAATAAACCTAGCTATTACAAGGCTTCGGGGAGGGGGATTAATTACATAGCCAAAAAATCAGGGATTTAAACAGTAAATAAAAAAAACCTAAATTAACTATTACAAACCATGAACAGTTACAAAAATATTGGCAAAATAATTAACAAGCGTGCGGCGAATTAAATACGAGACGATTAGGGTTTTGACCATTTGACTAATCCTACTTGCGATTGATTAAAGAAAAATCATTTTTTTGTCGCGTTTTGTTATTTGAGAAAATAATGAATAATTGAATTAAAAAAAAGGAACCTAATTACTAATTAATTTTACTTTTTGAAAAATAAATAAATTAATTCTAAACAACCTATTTTTGTATTTTTGTTTGAAAATAAAATAATTAAATCAAAGACTTAAACCTAATTTTTAATTGGTTTTAATTATAAAAACAAGTTAAAATTCCCCTAAATTAAATTAAACTAAATTAAATTGAATTTGATAAAAAAAAACCTAATTCTAATTTTTGTGAATTCTTGATTTTGTGATTTTATAAAAAAAGTTGATTTTAAAATAAAATAAAGGATTAATCAAATTAAAAAGAAAATAAAAAATCAAGAGAAATTGAGAATTGGGCCTGATAGTGTTAGCAAATGCAGGGGGTGCACATCTGAATTCTGGGCCCAAGATGCTCCAATCTTGTTTAACCACGCTTGATTTGGTGTGGGGGTTGACTTGAGGAGTATGGTGGACCTTCAATGCTGGCACGTTGGATCTGGCTTGCTGAGGAATCTGATGGTTGGGTGTTGATGGTACATGGTGAGCCTCATAATGAAAGATGCGCTGGATCTATTATCTGAAAATAATATAAATGAAAACGTTGGGACTTGGGGATCGAACCCAGGTCCTTATGCTCGCTTCCACTAATCCCTTGCCAGTTGTGCTATGCGTTCTATTTGTTCATATAATAGAAACCAAATAACGTAAACAAATCAAATAATATATTCAAAAAATGCACGAAAATTCAAACGGGCCAGCCATATGCTGCCACACCATCATCTCCTTCACCGGCCTGTCGTTTTAGGTAGAACACTTTTACCTACGGACATTTGTGTGTAACTACAGACCTGTAACATTTCAAAATCCTATACAAGAAATATAAATGAAAGGTAAGGGTGCCAATCAACCGGTCTCATCCTCACGAGCATCATGGTACCAGAATCAATTCCTAATTTTGCCTATACTGAACACCCCTAACACGAGCAAAGAAACCCTAGCAATGGCATATTGTGATTCCTGCACTGCAAATGCAATTAAGTGGTACCAATAGCTTGCAAACACAATGATGAACAAGAATATATAATTAAAACATACTTATGATGAGTAAATCAGTGAAGTCAAAATCAAGTTTTTAGGTAAACCGTGGTGCCTGTAGGGTGCGATTCTGGGCGTTTCAAGATCTGGGAGTGATTGGAATAGCTTCCTGGGATGTCTAGTAAGCGTTTGGAACCTTCAGCACACCTTGAATTGGCCTGTGGAAGAATATTTTTCTCACACTTTTCATGGAAAGTTTCAAGTTTTGTTCTGGTGTTACACGACCTCCAACCCTTGTTTTTTTGATCTGGAAAATTTCATTATATAACCTAGAATGAATTAGGTTAACAAACTTGGATCCAATCTTGAGAATTCATGAATGGAATATTTGATTCTTAAGCCATATGATATCTTTCTATTTTCATGCCAATCATGCTCTTTTTGTACCAATTTCCCTTGATTCGATTTGATCATATAAGCTCAACATATCTTGATTGCCAATCTGTAAAAAGAACAAATCAAATCATATCTTTGATAATTTTCATCATTTAATTGATTTAATTCACTTTTTAATTAATAAAAAATCAAAATAAATTGAAAAATTAAGCACAATATGGGTGAGTGAACATTTGAGTTATGGACCACATTATAATTGAGGTGCAAGCATAAAAAGTTGGGCCCATTTAGCAAAAATGCAAAATTTAGCACATTTGACTTTTGGCAATTTTGCAAATATGGTCAACTTGGCCAATGCATAACTCTCTCAATTTTGACCCTAGAGAGGTGTTCTTGGACTTTTTAGAAAGCTTAGGATGACCTCTAAACAACCCTTTTGGTCTCATCTCAATTGAGTCTTCCATGTTCATGTATGAAGATTTTACCCAAAAGGTGTTTTTGTTTACTTTTCAAAAGGACCTATAATGTCAAAATTCATATCTTTTTGTGAGTGCATATTCTGAACTTGGGAGATGAAGATGAATTGTAAGGAATTGCATATTTTGAGAAATTGACTGAGAAAATTTCTTTTGCAAGGCTTGAAACTTGAAATGGATGATCTTGAGAACATATTAGGACAATGGTGAGAATTTGAGTCCTTTGTGGTTCACACATGTTGATGAAAACAAAAACCCTAATTTGAAGTATGCTTCCTTAGGAGAGAGTTTTTCTGATCAACTCTTGAACTTCCTTGAGAAATTTGGGTACCTCACTTGCCATGTGTTGAGAAATATGGGAGGGAAAATTTTGGGGTACAACAGCTGCCCCTGTTTAATTTTCTTAAACCTG
This sequence comes from Vicia faba, assembly GCA_948472305.1. Taxonomy (NCBI): domain Eukaryota; kingdom Viridiplantae; phylum Streptophyta; class Magnoliopsida; order Fabales; family Fabaceae; genus Vicia; species Vicia faba. Next base: position 774,843,293 of record OX451739.1, on the reverse strand, counting down.
AGGATGTAGATTGGCTGCTCTGCCTTTCGTGATCTGAAGGTGGAAGATGATTGAACACTAGAGTGCCCAAAAATTTGCACTCGCATGAAGTGATACTTGATTTGTGATATCTGGAATGGGCTTATAGATGCCATTTGGAGGTCGAGAACTGAAGATTGTCAGGGATGGGCTTAAAGATGCCATTTGAAGAGGTGTCGATCGCATAAGAGATTCCTTTGCGAGAACCCGTATACCTGTTGTTGAGGAGGACTTCACTGGGAAATACTGGTCTCCGTCTTGGGAGAAATAGAGTTTTAGGAGCTTCAGTTGTCTGTTACTCTACTGGAGAATAACTCTGGTTTGGGAAGCGGAAGTGAACTGTGTATCTGGTCGGGGTATATGCTACACCGCGACTTTCTGGGGAAATGTGAAATCAATTGTGTTTGATCGGGTCCTGGTCTTACAGTGTTGTGGACTGTCGTCTAGGGATAAGAGAGGAAGAACCCGGATAGTAAGGTTATGAGAAGGAACCTGGATAGTAGGGTTACTTCAAGATAAAAGCCTAGATAGTAGGGCTTGAGAAGGAACCTGGATAATAGGGTTACTTCGATATGAAAGCCTGGATAGTAGGGCTTGAGAAGGAACCTGGATAGTAGGGTTACTTCAATATGAAAGCTTGGATAGTAGGGCTTGAGAAGGAATCTGGATAGTAGGGTTACTTCGATATGAAAGCCTGAATAGTAGGGCTGTGAGAAGGAACCTGGATAGTAGGGTTACTTCGATATGAAATCCGGGATAGTAGGGCTGTGAGAAGGAACCTGGATAGTAGGGTTACTTTGATATGAAAGCCGGGATAATAGGGCTGTGATAAGGAACCTGGATAGTAGGGTTACTTTGATATGAAATCCTGGATAGTAGGGTTGTGAGAAGGAACCTGGATAGTAGGGTTACTTCGATATGAAATCCTGGATAGTAGGGCTTGAGAAGGAACCTTGATAGTAGGGTTACTTTGATATGAAAGCCTGGATAGTAAGGCTGCAAGAAGGAACCTGGATAGTAGGGTTACTTCGATATGAAAGTCGGGATATTAGGGCTGCGAGAAGGAACCTGGATAGTAGGGTTACTTCGATATGAAAGACGGGATAGTAGGGCTGTGAGAAGGAACCTGGATAGTAGGGTTACTTCGATATGAAAGCCGGGATAGTAGGGCTGTGAGAAGGAAAATCTGGGTGGTAGGGTTACTTCAATATGAGTTTGGGTAAAACTGCAGAAGGAACCTGGGTAAGGTTTCTTTTGTCGCACCGATGATTACTCTGTTTAGCTTCGAGTGTTGATCATGGACCTGCTGAAAATTGGTTATAATAATTGTCTTTCCTGAAAGAAATACATGGTTAGTTATGCGCGATGCATGAGATGCATTGTGATGATGCTCTCAAAATAACTGAGATTATGTTATATATAATGTATGCACATGTCATGATGTATGAACATGAAATGCTGACGTAATAATCTGAGTCTGGGAAAATAAATGCCTGACTGCTGTTTGGAGAGTATGAGAAAGTGTATTCTTGACTGCTGTAAAAAACCATAGTTCCTCTATTTCTGTTGGGGACGGTGAACAAAGATGACTATGATGGGGATTTGCCCCTCGTGGCTGGCAAATATTCTTCCAGAGGAGACCCTGTCTGAGGATAACTCTGCGGGGAATAACTCTGTTGGAGAGGAGATACTCTATCGATAGATCTGCTGATTTGGAGAAATAAACTCCACCGGGGATGAATTTCCATTGCTGGTGATAATGAATTCTGTTGGAGATTGAATTTCTGCTTGTGAGAGAAATAAACTCTGCTTGGGGAAAAAATTTACTGACTCACTCGCGATTGTGAACCTCAACTGGGGAGAGTTGCGTCCTTTTCGGGAAAGCTAACATCACTGTCCTTGGATACTTTTTACCCCATGGGGAATGTACATACCGCTACTCCTTTTCTCAAGCTGGCTCTATCCCTGTACCTGATAGGCAGAGAAACTGTAAGGTTTGGGCACTTCTTGTTTTCCCTGTTCCTGGAACTATGAGTAATCGTCTTTTGTTTCTTGTGTAAATATTTGTGAGCAGCAATTATTTTCAAATGCATATATCAAAAATGAATCATTGGACGTTCTTGCAAAACAAAACAGAAAAAGAAAAACAAATGGAAATTTCTTGTGAAAATGAATTGTATTGATTTTTTTGAAGTTGGCTGGTAATAGGCGTTTTGTACAAAGAGGCTGGCGTCCTAGTAAGAGAACGCCGCCGAAAAACAAAAATTATATAATTTGTGTTAAAGAAAGAAAAACAGTTATGGGAAACAATCCCATTGGGTTCCAACTCTGCTATTGCCTTTATATCTTCAAGCGTCTCATCACTTTGCTACTTGGCTGAAGGTTGATCAGATTGATTGACGCTGTCTGAGCTTGATAGTCGATACCGAAGTCTTGTTGCAAGATGATCCAATGAGACATAGTGTTACGCTTCAATCCCTAACTTTTTCCTGGACCTCCCTTTCGGGTTTTAAGTCCACCGGGATACCCTTTTTTGCCCAAGTCGCCTTTTCAGGTTTTTGACTTGCCGGGTGTACAATTTTTTTTCTTCATTTTCATCCCTTACGTTTGCCCAAACCCTTTTGGTTCGCTGGGAAGCCCTTATTTTTGCCTAGGCCAGTCAACCTAGCGGGTCTTTGATTATGCATAGTATTTTTTCACTATGTCTGCATTGACGGGGTGAGGAAGGTCATCACCATACATGGTGGTTAGAATTATAGCTCCTCCTGAGAAAATGTTCTTAACCACAAATGGTCCTTCGTATGTGGGGGTCCATTTTCCCCTCGGACCACCTTGCGGTAGTATGATGCATTTGATCACTAGATCCCCGACTTAATATTCTTGACGTCTGACTTTCCTGTTAAAAGCCTCGATCATTCATTTTTGATATGTCTGACCATGATAGATAGTAGTAAGTCTCTTTTCATCGATTAGATTCAGCTGATCAAGTCGGGTTTGGATCCAGTCGTCTTCGTCCAAACCCGCATCCTTCATAATCCTGAGAGAGGGTATCTGGAATTCGATGGGTAGGACCGCCTCCATGCCATACACCAAAGAGTAGGGTGTTGCCCCTGTCGACGTTCGTGCTAAGGTACGATACCCATGAAGAGCGAATGGTAACATCTCGTGCCAGTCTTTGTATGTTACCGTCATCTTCTGCACAATCTTCTTGATGTTCTTGTTAGCTGCTTCAACAGCCCCATTCATCTTCGGCCGGTAGGGAGAAGAGTTATGATGCTGTATGTTAAACTGTTTACAGAGCTCGATGATCATTGTGTTGTTGAGATTTTTACCATTGTCAGTAATAATCCTCTCTGGTACACCATATCGACAGATCAGATTGTGTCGGATGAACCGCGCCACAACGTTCTTGGTTACTGTAGCAAAGGAAGCTGCCTCAACCCACTTGGTGAAATAATCAATTGCTACCAGAATGAAGCGATGTCCATTAGACACAGTAGGTCTGATCTCGCCGATCATGTCAATTCCCCACATTGCAAAGGGCCAAGGAGCCGTCAAAACATTTAGGGGGACTGGAGGCACATGCACCTTATCAGCATAGACTTGGCACTTATGACAGGTTCGAGAGTGCTGATAATAATCGGCTTCCATAGTGGACCAATAATATCCTGCCCGTAGGATTTTCTTCGTCATGGTATTTCCACTGGAATGAGTTCCGAAGGTACCTTCATGTAACTTTGCCATGATCCTTTCTGCCTTGCTCTTGTCTACACACCACAATAAGGTTGAATCATGGTTACGCTTATAGAGGATTCCATTATTGATAAGGAACTTCGCAGCGAACCTTCTCAGAAACTTCTTATCATTAACAGATGCCCCCTCGGGGTATTCTTGAGCCTCAAGATACCTCTTTACCTCGTGAAACCAGGGTTTATCTGCTACCTCTTCAGTCTCAATGTCATTGTAGTGTGCAGGTTCATCCAACCTCTCAATGGTAATCTGGGGAGCTTCATTGTCCCACCTGACTTTGAACATAGAAGAAATGGTAGCTAGCGCGTCCGCCAACTGGTTCTCTTCTCGTGGGAAATGTTTAAAGGTTATCTCCTCAAAGTGTGGGAGCAATGTCAGTACATACTCTTTGTAAGGAATAAGATTCAGGTGCTTCGTATCCCACTCACCTTTGATCTGACTTATTACCAGAGCGGAATCTCCAAATACACTTAAGAACTTAATCCTCAGGTCAATAGCAGCTCGAAGACCCATGATACACGCTTCATACTCCGCCATATTGTTGGTGCAGTTAAAACATAATCGGGCGGTGAACGGAGTATGACAGCCCTCAGGAGATATAATTACAGCGCCAATTCCATTACCCAATGCGTTAGAGGCTCCATCGAAATACATAGACCATTGGGATCCCTCCTTGGGTCCTTCATCCGGTCCATGTTCTTCATAATCATTCACCAACATGATATTCTCATCCGGGAACTCGAAATTCATGGATTGGTAGTCATCCATGGCCTGATGTGCCAAATGATCCGCAAATACACTCCCCTAGATTGCTTTTTGGGTCGTGTATTGGATGTCGTACTCGGTTAAGATCATCTGCCATCTTCCTATTCTTCCGCATAAGGCGGGCTTCTTAAAAATATACTTGATCGGATCCATCTTTGATATCAACAAGGTAGTGTGAGTCTGCATATGTTGTCTCAGTCGGCGAGCAGCCCATGCCAAAGCGTAACAAGTTTTCTCGAGCAATGAGTATCGGGTCTCACAGTCAATACAATTTTTGCTAAGGTAATAAATGGCATGCTCTTTTCGACCAGACTCGTCATTCTGCCCCAACACACACCCCATTGAACTGTCTAGCACTGTCAGGTATAATATCAAAGGTCTTCCTTCAACTGGAGGTATCAAAATTGGTGGTTCTTGAAGGTATTCCTTGATTCTTTCGAAAGCAGTCTGGCATTCATCATTCCACTTTACTACTTGATCTTTCTTCAGCAGCTTAAAGATTGGCTCATAAGTAGCAGCCATATGTGAGATGAACCTGGCGATGTAATTCAGACGTCCCAAGAAACCTCTAACTTCCTTCTCTGTACGGGGGACCGACATCTCTTATATGGCCTTTACCTTTGCAGGGTCCACCTGAATACCCTTATCACTGACGACGAAACCCAAAAGCTTACCAGACCTTACCCCGAAGGTACACTTGTTCGGATTCAACCTCAGCTTGTACGTCTTCAACCTGTCAAACAGTTTCTGGAGATGATCAAGGTGCTCTTCCTCAGTATGGGACCTGGCTATCATGTCATCAACATAAACCTCAATCTCGTGATGAATCATATCGTGGAACAAAGCGACCGTGGTGCGCTGATAAGTTGCCCCAGCATTCTTCAACCCAAAAGGCATTACCTTGTAACAGAAGGTGCCCCGCTGTGTAACGAAGGTTGTCTTCTCCATGTCCTCAAGAGCCATCTTGATCTGGTTGTAGCCATAAAAACCATCCATGAAGGAGAAGATCATATGCTGTGTGGTGTTGTCGACTAGAACATCAATGTGAGGAAGTGGGAAGTCATCCTTGGGGCTTGCCCTATTTAGATATCTGTAGTCCACACACATTCGTACCTTACCGTCCTTCTTGGGTACCGGAACGACGTTGATAACCCATTGCGGATAAGAAGTGACAACTAAGAATCTTGCGTCGAACTGTTTCATGACCTCTGCCTTGATTTTCTCTGACATTTCAGGGCGCATATGGCGGACCTTCTTCTTTACCGGAGGGCAGTCTTCTTTAGTTGGAAGTCGATGTACCACAATATCAGCGTCCAAACCAGGCATGTCTTCGTAGGACCAGGCGAAGATCTCAACATAGTCGTGTAGCATATGTATTAATCGTTGTTTGACACTAGGCTCCAGATTCGCACCTATTTTAACCTCTTTCTTGTCTTCCTCTGTACCCAAATTCACTGACTCAACTGGATCTTCATGAGGCTGTATGGCCCTTTCTTTCTGCTGTAATAGTCTAGCAAGTTCTCCAGGCACCTCACAATCATCCTCACCTTCGTCCCCGGCTTGGTTGATCAGATTTTTGAAGTCATAACTGGCAGTAGCAGAGTTGTTATCAATGGGATCCAGAGTGGATATGGATCTGCAATATGATACGTGAGTGTGTGTAAGAGAATATCTGTTTTGATAAAGTGAGAGACAGAAAAGAAAAGCAAGGAGCACAAAATTTGTATGCAAGAAACGTCCAATGCTTTATTAATGATATATGAAATGACAAATGATAGCCCTCATAACCAAAGCCAAGGTGCCTAGGGCAAGGCTCCGGGCCGTAAAGTTTCAAACTGTTTATTATAAATCATAAAACAAATGAGTCAATTACTGCAGAATAAAAGAAACAGGTATGAAGTCCTTCACCGTCCAGTTATTCGGTCCACCGTTGGTTGTCGGGTAGATCCAGATGTCAACATCCGGGTTCTCATCATTAGCATCCTCTGTGGAGGAGACAACCTCAATAACATTGATTCCCGAGCCATGCTTGGGCATGGGTGCATTTATGACGTTGGGCATCTCCGGAGTGTCAAACTCAATCTCTTTGGCTTCGATCAGGTCCTGCACCTTATTTTTCAGGGCCCAACAGTCGTTTGTATCGTGGCCAGGACTCTCAGAATGGTAGGCGCATCGCGGGTTGGGATTGTATCTGGGAGAGGTAGTGTTTGGATTCTTGGGAGCCTCTCTCAAGGTTGCCAAGTTGGATTTTAGTAAATGAGGTAGAACTTCAGCCAAAGTCATGCTGATGCGGGTAAACTGCCGTTGTGGTCTTTCCACCCTTTGTTGATTGTTGCGTTGTGGAGCAACCGCGGGTCTTGGTATCACTACAGCATTTACCGTTTGACGGTGTTCAAATATTCTTTGGCCCCTCGGGCTATAGATGGCACTGGCTTCCTTCCTACCAGTGAAAGGCTTCTTTGCTGAACTCGAGGAGGTATCCTTCTGTATTTTACCACTCCGAATTCCAGCTTCTACTCTTTCTCCAATTAAGATCAGCTCGGTGAAACCAGATGACGAGCTGCCGATTAAGTGATTGAAAAATGGACCAGATAGCGTCCCTAGAAACATATAAACCAACTCCCTATCATACAAAGGGGGTTGAACTCTTCCAGCCAAGTCTCTCCATTTTTGAGCATAATCTTTAAAACCTTCTCCTGCACCCATGGACATACTCTGGAGTTTTGTACGAGTGGGAGCAAGGTCGGCATTGTATTGATACTACTTATAGAAAGCAACAGCAAGATCTTCCCAGTTTTGGACACTGGCTCCCTCCAACTGGTAGAACCATTCAAGCTGAGTCCCTGATAGACTATCTTGAAAGAAATGCACCCACAAATTTCTATCAGCGGTGTGGGGTTGAATCTTTCGGACATAAGAGCGGAGATGGAGCTTTGGGAAGGACACCCCATCATACTTGGCAAAAACTGGAGCTTTGAACTTATGAGGGATGAACGCTCCTGATACCAGTCCCAATTCTCCGAAATCCAAACCAGGTATCTTCTGAACTTCCATAACACTCAGACGTTCTTCTAGCTGCTCATACCTATCCTCAGCAGGAGGATATTGCTCATTGTTGTAGTCAGTATCATCGTCAGAAACTGTAGGACTAGGGTCCTTTTCCCCTTATTGATTCTCCCCTTCCTTGGATGAAGAGGTCAGATCAGTTTGATGCTTCAACCTTTCTCCGAACCTTCTGCCCATATTCAGAATACCAGTCTTCTTCTTCTTCTTCTTCTTCTTCTCTTTCAGAATGAGGGCTTTCAAATCCTCTTGCCCCTTTGCCAGACTGATGAACATATGTTGGAACTGGGCATTCTGTGCCTGAAGATCTTTAATGACTTGATCGAAAGACATTTCTGCTGAAATAAATAGCGAAGAAGATGAGAAACCTGTAGTGGTACCTGTAATGATGTGTATGATAATGGGATGCACATGTAATGATTTCAAAGACTTCGGAAAACTTAAATTTGCAAACCAAAATAAACAAAAACTTTATTAGCTTAACTTTGAAGGTTCGAAATGCCTTTAAGGCGTTACAAATAAGTATATAAAACAAATCTAAACTAGAAAAGAAAAATCAAAAGTCCCAAGGACGCTTTCTCTTTGTGCTGATATAATCATTGAGCACTCTTTCTTCCTCGAGCTGCCTGGTGAGTTTAAAACCTTCCTCTCTTGATCATGGAATTGTTCCCTGTAAGTATCCCTCTCATTCTTCAGCTGAATCCAAGACCTCTGTAACTCCCCAAGATTAGTGGACATGTAAGGATAGAGAACCGTGTAAGGAATGCCTTCTTCAGTAGTGGGCTCCACAATCACGGGTAATACAGCCACATAAGGCATCATAAGCTTCTGGGCACGAGCTCGTACCCATTGGAGGTAAGGCTGCATAGGAATGGAAGTCTTTGGTCCCAAATCCTTGGGGTCATATCTGTTTACCATGCCCCAAGATCGTATGAACCTCCGGCGATACTCCTTAACATCATCCTCATAGTTGAATACAATGCTCTCAATAAGTAACTCATGGGGACCATCCCTTCGAGCATGACCAAATTTTCGCAAAGATAGACAAGGATTGTAAGTTATACCCCCTATGATACCAAGTAATGGGACATTAGGGTACTCCCCATATTTTTCAATGATAGTAATGTTTTCCATAGATCGAGAACACCAAAGAATATTCGTATGAGCGAGTGACATTATTCTGTGCGATCAACCCAAACCTTCTTCGTTCTTCAGTACAGACTTAGGGAGGTGAGAAATAAACCACCTCGACGGCAACGACATGCTGCACATAAGAGTCCCTCTTCTCTTCATGGTACGAGTATGTAGAGCGTGCAAAATATCTCCAAGCAAGGTAGGCACAGGGTTGCGAGAGAGGAAAATATTGATAGCATTCACTTCTAAGAAGGATTCCGGATTAGGGAAGAGAACAAAACCATATATAATAAGAGCCAAGACATCTTCAAAAGTCTGAAAATCCAAATCATCCCAAAATAGCTGATCCCGGTCTATCAGAAATTTGGCTAGAAAACCCTCGACTCTGCTTCGAGTTTCCCAATTGGATACCACATCGACCCGTTTCAAACGCAAAGCTGAGGCAATGAATTCTGGCTTAGGAACTTCTTCCATACTTGTGAAGGGTACCTGTTTAAGAATGGATATGCCCAATAGCTGAGAGAATTCTTCCAAGGTGGGTACCAACTGATAATCTGGAAAGGTGAAGCAGTGATGCTTGGGATCAAAGAACTGAAAAAGTACGCTCATCATCGGTTCATCAAGGTTTGAAGTAACCAGGCTGAGAAGTTGACCGTGTCTCTTAATGAAAGTAGAAGTTTCATAAACTCTTGATACTAGCTCCTTGAGTTGGGCAGGTATCTGCACAAAGCTGATTCAGATAGTATTTCTACGCACGGAAGCCATGATCTGCAAAACAGGACAAAGATAAATTCCCTTGGTCTTTGAAATGGTTAGTATAATGAAGCATGAATTCCATGTTATGATGCATGATGTCATGATAAACCAACAGGTATAGCAAACACAGGTATTGCAAACACAGTCAAATCACACAAAGCCCTTAGGTTTAAGGCTTGCATGAGGTCAAAGGTAATACCCTCTTAAAGTTAAGTTGGTTCAACCTGTCCTAGAAAAGTAACCGGGTTCTAGAGGATCTCAATATCACTGACCATCCTTTATCGGTCATGGTTTCAGCTCACGCAATCTTTTCTTGCGGCCGAAATATTCCGAAAGTATGATCTCAATGAGTGTAGCATCGAGTATCAACCAATTCTCAGCTCTACACCGAGGTCGGCTATATCGCTACTTTCTAATGGCCAAGTTAGGTGATTAAAGGTTCTAAGGTCAGTTGATGCTTTACGACACCACACAGCGGCCCCGTATTCTCCTCGTTTCACCACAAGGGATACCGGTACCAACCAAAGTACCACACCAACGTAGCTACTGCTTCAACCGTATCGGTCTACACTGTACAGTTCTCTCACAGTCTATTGCCACTTACCTAAAAGGTATTCCCCAGATCCGGGTGTAGGATCTATAGTAACCCTAAACAAAACCCTAAAAAATAAAGCAAACAAATCAGTCAAGAGAAGAAATTTAATGACCTAGATCCTAAGGTATACTCCACTTATTTTCCCCCAGCAGAGTCGCCAATTCTGTGATACGTTGGAAGAACCGACTGTTTAATACTGGTTTGCGTTTTATGTTTTGTGTTTGCAAAATGTCGCGGTAAGCAAGAGTCGCCAATGACTTTTATTTCATCCAATCAGAAAGGAAAAAGTACAGAAAAAAATCCTTTTTCGAGATATTCTGAGTACGGGGGGGGGGGGGGGGGGGGGGTGGGGGGGGGGGGTATTATAGAAAGGGAAGGTGTTAGCATCCTTTCTATCCAATGGTTTTCCATAGGCTCTTAAGTACTTTCTCATTCTGAAATTGCTTGTGTGTGCTTTGCTTTGAAAAGTTTTTACTCCGTGATAACCCTTGTATCGGTCCTCAAGGATGTGACGAAGTTTGTTTTTGAAAACTATTTTGAAAGTGTTTGTGTAAAAAGTTTTGATTTGAGCAAGTACCTACTAGCATATACCTACTCGAAAAAAGATTGTTTCTATTCTTGTTTCCTTTAGACAGCGTTATCCTACTATTGAGAAATAGGTAGCACCGCCGTTGGAGTTTGTAAGGGTAAATTCGAATGGGACGTACAATCACTAAATAAATATTAGGACACCTTAGTAGTAACCCTAGAGTCTTAAGATCATGTTCGAGGCAACATTTCCGAGGCAACATTCGAATGGGACATTTGATCTTTTTTAGACAGGAGGGTTACCATTAAGATACCCTACGCTTAATGATCGTTTAACGAAGGCAACCGAAGTGAGAGCATACCCTAAGAGTGATATGTGCTAGTGATTTATTTCAGTTATTTAATCTTTGCATATTAGGGTTTTCTAACCATTTTAATTTGTCATGCATTCTTGGCATACAATCCTATTAGCATACATCTAGACAGTTAAATATTTGCAGGAATTAAAAATGCGAGAAAATAAACCTAGCTATTACAAGGCTTCAGGGATGGGGATTAATTACATAGCCAAAAAATCAGGGATTTAAACCGTAAATAAAAAAACCTAAATTAACTATTACAAACCATGAACAGTTACAAAAATATTGGCAAAATAATTAACAAGCGCGTGGCGAATTAAATACGAGACGATTAGGGTTTTAACCCTTTGACTAATCCTACTTGCGATTGATTAAAGAAAAATCATTTTGTCGCATTTTGTTATTTGAGAAAATAATGAATAATTGAATTAAAAAAAAGGAACCTAATTACTAATTAATTTTACTTTTTAAAAAATAAATTAATTAATTCTAAACAACCTATTTTTGTATTTTTGTTTGAAAAGAAAATAATTAAATCAAAGACTTAAACCTAATTTTTAATTGGTTTTAATTATAAAAACAAGTTAAAATTCCCCTAAATTAAATTAAACTAAATTAAATTGAATTTGATAAAAAAAACCTAATTCTAATTTTTGTGAATTCTTGATTTTGTGATTTTATAAAAAAGTTGATTTTAAAATAAAATAAAGGATTAAACAAATTAAAAAGGAAATAAAAAATCAAGAGAAATTGAGAATTGGGCCTGATAGTGTTAGCAAATGCAGGGGGTGCACATCTGAATTCTGGGCCCAAGATGCTCTAAGCTTGTTTGACAACGCTTGATTCGCTGTAGGGGTTGACTTGAGGAGTATGGTGGACCTTCAATGTTGGCACGTTGGATCTGACTTGCTGAGGAATATGATGGTTGCATGTTGATGGAGCATGGTGAGCCTCATGATGAAAGATGCGTTGGATCTATTATCTGGAAATAATACAAATGAAAATGTTGGGACCTGGGGATCGAACCCAGGTCCTTATGCTCGCTTCCACTAATCCCTTGCCAGATGTGCTATGCGTTCTATTTGGTCATATAATAGAAATAAAATAAGGTAAACAAATCAAATAATATATTTAGAAAATGCGTGAAAATTCAAACGGGCCAGCCATATGCTGCCACGCCATCATCTCCTTCACCGACTTGTCGTTTTAGGTAGAACAATGTTACCTACGGGCATTTGTGTGTAACTACAGACCTGTAACATTCCAAAATCCTGTACAAGCAACATAAATGAAAGGTAAGGGTACCAATACTCTCTTCTCATCCTCACGAGCATCATGGTACCAGAATCAAAGCCTAATTTTGCCTATTCTGAAAACCCGTAACACGAGTAAAGAAACCCTAGCAATGGCATATTGTGATTCCTGCACTGAAAATGCAATTAAGTGGTACCAATAGCTTTCAAACACAATGATGAACAATAATATATAATTAAAACATGCTTATGATGAGTAAATCAGGGAAATCAAAATAAAGTTTTTAGGCAAATCGTGGTGCTTGTAGGGTGCGATTCTGGGCGTTTCAAGACCTGTGAGTGATTGGAATAGCTTCCTGGGATGTCTAGTAAGCGATTGGAACCTTCAGCACACCTTGAATTGGCCTGTGGAAGAAGATTCGTCTCACATTTTTCTTGGAAATTTTCAAGTTTTGTTCTGGTTTTACACGACCTTCACCCTTGTTTTTTTTTATCTGGAAAGCTTTATTATATAACCTAGAATGAATTAGGTTAACAAACTTGGATCCAATCTTGAGAATTCATGAATAGAATATTTGATTTTTAAGCCATATGATATCTTTCTATTTTCATGCCAATCATGCTCTTTTTGTACTAATTTCCCTTGATTCGATTTGATCATATAAGCTCAACATATCTTGATTGCCAATCTGTAAAAAAATCAAACCAAATCATATCTTTGATAATTTTCATCATTTATTTGATTTAACTCACTTTTTAATTAATAAAAAATCAAAATAAATTGAAAAATGAAGCACAATATGGGTTAGTGAAAATTTGAGTCGTGGACCACATTATAATTGAGGTGCAAGCATAAAAAGTTGGGCGCATTTAGCAAAAAATGCAAATTTGAGCACATTTGACTTTTGGCAATTTTGCAAAAATGGTCAACTTGGCCAATGCATAACTCTCTCAATTTTGACCCTAGAGAGGTGTTCTTTGACTTTTTAGAAAGCTTAGGATTACCTCTAAACAACCCTTTTGGTCTCATCTCAATTGAGTCTTCCATGTTCATGTATGAAGCTTTGACCTAAAAGGTGTTTTTGTTGACTTTTCAAAAGGAGCTATAATGTCAAAATTCATATCTTTTTGTGAGTGCATATTCTGAACTTGGGAGATGAAGATGAATTGTAAGTAATTGCACCCTCTTCAAAATGAGCTTTATATGGGTCATTTATGATAAAATATGAGAAAGTTATGCCTGGTCAAAGTTGAGTTGACTTTTCTTGTAAAACCCTAATTTAGCAACTTTTGGGTTTTGATGAATTGTGAGAAATTCTTGGGGAATCATGATCAACCCTTGATCAAATGATGAATAATAATTCAAAATGATGATGTTGACCAAAAATCTTGAAGTCTGACTGTATGTGGGCCCCAGTTGACTTTTGACCTAGTACAATTGATTTTCAGGCATTTGAGCAATTGACTGAGCAAACTTCTTTTGCAAGGCTTGAAACTTGACATGGATGATCTTGAGAACATATTAGGACAATGGTGAGAATTTGAGTCCTTTTTGGTTCACACATCTTGATGAAAACAGAAACCCTAATTTGAGGTATGCTGCCTTATGAGAGAGTTTGTCTGGTCAACTCTTGAACTTCCTTGAGCAATTTGGGGACCTCACTTGCCATGTGTTGAGAAATATGGGAGGGAAGATTTAGGGGTACAACTGATTCCCTTAGGAAGAATGATATCAGATATTCTAACAGAAAGTAGGATGATAGAATATCTGACAGAGGCTCAAGAAATAAGCACTTTGAAAGCAACTGCTGGGAAGCCTTTGAACGCCAAGAATATGAAGAAAATGAAGATCACTGAGAACATTCAGAAGGAACCAACTATTGCTTCTCATGAGACCATTACTTCTAGGACAATCCCTCTGAAGGATTTTCCACTATTTTCTGAGATAGACACCAACCCAGAAATCATAGTCAGATACCTTGAAGCTTACAAGGCTGATGGGACTGCTCCAGAAATAAACATTCAAGATCTACACAAGCCAGCTCCAGAGGTTGTGCTAAAGAAATCCAAGAAGAGGAAAGCAGCAGGAGAAGGATCATCTCAGAAGGCACCTAAAGCTGCGAAAACAAAAGGTAATCCATCTTCTGTTTCTGTTATAGAATCAATTGTTGTTACAACATATGAAACCATTCCCCCTCAACCAATAGAAAATCCTTCACCCCAAACTTTTGAAGATTTTAACATAGAATTTGATCCATCTGTAACTCTAGGAAACTTTTTGAATGAACCTCACTGCCCCAATCAAAATCCAAATCCAGAACATCATAAACCAGAACTTGCCAAAGTTCTATCTGACATTGAACTATTTGATTCAGACTTTCAATCTCCACTCCCAAAAAATCCAAACTCTCAACAACAATCAGAAAATACACAACCACACTCTCCTCAACCAAAACATCTGAACCCCAACTCACCACAACTAGAAAATAGACACTCTCTCTCCACCTTTTAAAAACCCATCCTCTGAAATTCCTAAACCAGAAACTCAACATGCCTCCGCAAACCAATCTGAAGACTCTCCTTCAAATTCTGATACCACTATCCCAATCCCTGGAATATCAGAATCCCTTTCGGTTCGCTTACCTCTCACTATTCATGATATTCCAGAAATCCCTTCACCATATGAATCCACACCACCAAACACCCCTAACACACCAATTATAATTTTTTACTCTCCCACTCCTTCACCTATCAACCATCTAGCTGACAACCTCAGAATTGTCATTGATCCACTAGTGCTGGACAAACTAGCTTCCATCTCACACAAAATTGCCATTCCCAAACCTAAACCAACCGCAACCAAATCAGATGTTGGTAAGAGTCTGTTGATTTTTGAAACAGAAATGCAGGAATGGATTAATTATTTGAAGCAATCAAGCCTAGATATTTCTAATCATGCTGCTTCTGATTCTCTGTGGGAAAGATTCAGAAAATGGCTCAACTCTGAAACTCTCAAGCTGAAGGAATTGGGTTATGAAAGGGCTCAGCAGAACTTCAGTGATCAGTTGAAAGCTTTTCAAGATCAAGTTCTGAGTTAATGGTGCAAGAAAGAAATTCTTCCGCTGGATGATGCTCCCTGGAAAGAGCATCATCCTTCAGGAGTTGTTGAACAAGATTCAGATAGTCTCTCCCTGACTACTGCTCCAGAAGACATGGTTGTAGCAGAAGAAGTGGTTCAATCAGAAGAAGCTGCAGAATGTTCTGAACAACATGCAACCCCTGAAGAGACACCAACTTCCTCTCTAGTCATGTAAACTCTGGAAGAGTTGAAGAAAGAGAATGCATTAATCCATGCAAGACTGGATAAGCAAGAGGATACAAACAAATAGATCAAGGGTATTCTAGATAAACAAGAAGATACTACAAAGGAAATCAAAGATATTCTGGGAAAGCAGGAAGAGTCAAGCACTCAGATCAAGAGCTTGTTGGAAGCGTTGTTCACACGTCTTTCCCCTCCTTCTTAGATTTTCTTTTAAAACAGTTTATCTGTAATTTTTATCTTTACATCCTTGTTTCTGAAACTTGTCATTGCATTCTGTTTTCAATATAATTCATCTATTTTGGATTTGATTATATTGCTTTTTGATAATTGACAAAAAGGGGGAGAAAGTAAGATATTTTCAATAACAGTATACCGGGACAAAGTCTCAAACATTCTGAATAATTTAACATTTACTTTCTGAAAAGCGTGAACAAGAACACATTTTGATAAGAACAGAAGGAGATGCATCAAAAGCTCTGACAAGAAGGAACTTCAGGGAAGTAATCAACTCAGGGGGAGTCTCTCTTAAACTTTTTGTTCTCTATTTTTCATTGAAAATTCTAGTTTTTGTGATCATCAAAAAGGGGGAGATTATTAGAACATCGTTTGATTCTACAACCCTTAGTTAGAGTTTTGATGATAACAAATACAAAGAACAAATATGCACCCTAAAATTATGTTATTTTGTATGCAAAAGTTCTGACCAAAGAAGCATCAGCAGTTAAGCTATAGAAGCTACACGCTGAGGTAATCATAATTTGCGCTGAAGAATAATGACCAGAACCTGCGCTTAAGTGAAGTAAATTCTGATTCTTAACAAAAGGATTATAATCTAAGGCATAAATGTTCTGAAGCATCAACAGCAGGCAAGGATGTAAGATTCTGAAGCGTTACTATTCCATCAAGACAGCATCAATTACAACGGCTTCATTCAGACAGGATCTTCGCAAAATGGAAACTGCGCTAATGACCATAATCACGCTTAATGATGGACAGGATTCCTTGGCCTATATAAACAAGCTAAGAGATCAAATCATTAATGATTTTCCAACACTAATGCAATAAAATCTCAAAAGGCTGCAAGCTTACATTCTCATTTTTCTACGCTTTAATTTGTGTAAAATATCACAGTTGTGATAACTGTTTTGTAACGAAAAATAACTACACATAGAATTCTTGTATCTTTGATTAAGACAGTTTTCCTTGAGATTAACCGGATTATGGTTGTAATCAAGAGGACTTTGACAGTTGTCAAAGTAGTGATTGTAATCTGTTTGTGATTAGTATATTATGACCTCGTTGGAGAGAGGCGAAATCATTGACAGGTGGACTGGAGTAGTTTGAGATCAAACGAACCAGGATAAAAATATTGTGTCATTGCGCATTTGATTTCAAGTTTTTCAATTCAACCCCCCTTCTTGTGTTTTTCACTTCTTCACAACCACCCTTGATCGATAGGGAGCACACCGACATGTTCATGTGCACTCTATCTGGTCCTTTCTTTAATCTGTTGGTTGGCTGCTCTTCTTCTGGTTTCACCGAATTAATCTTAACCGGGGAAAAAGTTGAAAGCGGCATCAAAAGTGGGAAGATCTCTGTGGCATCTACCTCCACTTCAAATCTTGTCAAGAAACCTTTTGTTGCAAAGAAGGAAGTCAATGTTGTGTACGGAGCAAGGGCCCGTACCAAGAAGAATGACCATCCGTCTGTAAATGTTGTCCGAATCTCCAATCTAACTCCTACTCCAAGACCATCTATAAATCACCAACATTTTTAAACTCCGAGAAGACAATTTATGAGGTTAGGCATGTCATTATCTCAAGCCCTTCAACATTTGCTAAAGGCTAATTTAGTGACATTGCGCGACCAACCTGCCAACACAGATACCTCTTCACTAAAGTATAATCTGAACGCTAAATGTGCTTACCACAAAAGCAACCCCGGGCACGAGACTGACCAGTGCTGGGCCTTGAAGAAAAAAATCTAGGATTTGATCGATAACAATACTACTGAGTTTGATCCTCCTCTAACTCCGAATGTAATCAAGGCTCTAATGTCGAAGAATGACAAGGGTGTTAATGCTGTTGAAGATACAATTTTTGTTGCCTCTGTTGAAGAATTGACTACTCCGCTGAATATCATCAAAAAGAACCTGTTGAAAGCTGGGATTTTCCCTGGCTGTGTAAAATACTGTGTATGCTGTACAAGACAACTCAATGGATGTGAAAGGCTGAAGAAAGGTATTCAACGCCTGATGGATAGCAACAGAATTCTATTTGAGAAGACCCCACTTGCCAAAAGTTTGATTAACAAATGTGAAGACCTCTCCATTATTACCATCTCAAACAAGCCTCTTAGGATCACCTCCAAAGGTCCTATTAGGATTTCAAATAAACCCACTATTTCTCCCTTAATAATTACTAATCCCGGACGGATTTCCTATTCTTCAAACAAGGAAGTACCATGGAATTATGGCGCTGAGGTGTTCTATCATGGAATTAAACAAGACACTTGGATCGAAGAAGAAAAAGATGATAATGTTGATAACATAGTTGGCTCAAGTAAAGTAACCAGAACTGGGAGAATATTTTCACCCAATATCTCTCCACCAGTTATTACAAAGGCGCTCATCCGCATTACTGCTACCAAGCCAAGTACTGATACAAGAGGGAAGGAGAAGGTTGTTGAGCCTGATGTGATTGAAGTACCTGCAAAGGACGTTGCTGATGGAGAACCCTCCGCTCGTGAGATGGATGAGATCTTGAAGATAATAAAAAGAAGCGACTTCAAGATTGTGGAACAATTGGGGAAAATCCCTTCTTAAATTTCAATGTTTTCATTGCTGCTTTGTTCCGATGCCCATGCCCAGACATTAATTAAATTCCTGAAAAAGGCTCATGTCCCCCATTAGACAACAACATACCAATTTGAGAATTGCATGGCTAGCCTGACGGCTGATAATGGCTTGGGATTTTCAGATGCTGACCTAACACCGCTTGTGAAGAATCACAATAAAGCCCTACATGTTTCTGTCGAGTGCAAAGGGACTACCTTAGCACATGTTCTAGTCGACACTGTTTCTTATCTGAATGTATTACCCAAAGGGGCGTTAGACCGTCTAGACTGTGAAGGTTTAGTCTTGAAGCTAAGTGATATCATTGTAAGGGCGTTCAATGGATCAAAGAGGATTGTTCATGGGGAAGTAGATATTCCAATCAAAGTGGGTTCCCAAACCTTTAACTCCACCTTCTACATTATGGACATCCGTCCTGCCTATTCTTGTCTGTTGAGTCGCCCGTGGATCCATAAAGCTGGGGCAGTAACCTCAACCCTCCATCAGAAACTCAAATATCCAGTCAAGAGAAGAATAGTCACCGTCGGTGGAGAAGAAGAGTTTATGGTAAGCCACCTTAACTCATTCAAATACGTAGAGATGGATGGAGAATTCATTGAGACCCCGTGTCAAGCCTTTGAAGTCATGCCACCAATGGTCGCCGCTACCAAATGTTCCTCTGATGAATCCAAAGCTGTTAAAGGCGTACCAAAGATGGTTTCAGTCAAAGATGCTCGTGTGGCAATTGAAGAAGGAAACTGTGATACTTGAGGGAAACTCCTCGATATCCCATTTAAATCGGACAGGTTTGGTTTGGGATTTACCATCAAAGCTCAGAAGGAAGTGAGGTGTGCTCGTGCTGGAAAGCCACCTCTCCGCATTGGAAGCCATGAAGTCAACACCGTGGGTGATTTTGATGAAGAAGGTGCATTTGAAGAATGGGTGTATCCAACTACAACATAGCTGAAGAATTGGCATGCAGAGGATTTTGTGCCCATCTCCTTAATTGAGGAGCAATCTACTTGTTATTGCTTTTCTTTCAAATTTAAGAACATTTTGTCTGTAATATTCAACAATGACTTTTAAGCCATGTGCCTGGCCCGAGGCACTTTGGTCCATTTGTCAAGGGTTTTATTTATGTTCATCTAATCATATGATCATTCAGTACATTGGACTCTTTTGCATTCAAATATTTGTGTTCATTATCTTTCTTTTCTTTCAAATACATTTTCAAAAATAGCCATGTATCTTAGATGCACACACGCACATTCTTGCAGGTCCTCATCCACTCTGGATCATATTACCATTGACTCTACTATTGCCGACTATGACTTTGAATGTCCAATCAACCGAGCCAAAGACGAAGGCGAGGAAGATTGTGAAATACCGGGAGAACTAGCTAGACTTCTATTACAAGAGGAAAAAGCTATTCAGCCGCACAAAGAGTCAGTTGAAGTCATCAATCTGGGTACTGAGGCGGATAAGAAGGAAATCAAGATCGACGCTAACTTAGAAGACAGTGTCAAGAGCAGGTTGGTTCAAATGTTGCATGATCATGTGGAATTATTTGCTTGGTCTTATGAAGATATGCCTGGGTTGGATACCGACATCGTAGTTCATCGTCTGCCAACAAAAGAAGGCTGCCCTCCCGTCAAACAAAAGGTCTGTCGCATGAGGCCTGATATGTATGAGAAGATCAAAGTTGAAGTTATGAAACAATTTGATGCAGGGTTCTTAGTTGTGACATGCTATCCCCAATGGGTTGCTAATGTGGTGCCAGTGCCGAAAAAAGACGGAAAGGTTCACATGTGCGTATACTATAGGGATCTGAATAGGGCAAGTCCCAAGGATGATTTCCCTTTACCACACATTAACATCTTGTTCGATAATACTGCTCAGCATAAAGTCATCTCATTCATGGATGGATTCTCAGGTTATAATCAGATAAGGATGGCTCCTGAAGACATGGAGAAGACAACTTTCGTCACACAATGGGGCACCTTTTGCTACAAGGTCATGCTGTTCGGATTGAAGAATGCAGGGGCAACATATCAAAGGGCTATGGTAGCTTTGTTTCATGATATGGTCCATCATGAAATAGAGGTATATGTGGATGATATGATTGCCAGATCACAAACTGAAGAGGAACATCTCGATCACCTGTACAAGCTATTTGAGAGGCTGAAAAAGTACAAGTTGAGGTTAAACCCTAACAAGTGCACATTTGGAGTATGATCTGGAAAGCTTCTAGGTTTTGTTGTCAGCAATAAAGGCATTGAGTTTTATCTTGCCAAGGTGAAGGCCATCCAAGAAATGCCCGTCCCTCATTCTGAAAAAGAAGTCAGAGGATTCTTGGGTTGTCTCAATTACATCGCCCGCTTCATATCACACTTGAATGCTACTTGTGAGCCAATCTTTAAACTTTTGAAGAAAGATCAGGTAGTCAGATGGAATGATGAGTGCCAACTTCCTTCGACAAAATCAAATAATATCTACAAGAACCTCCTATTCTCATGCCTCCATTTGAAGGAAGACCCTTGATCATGTACTTGACAGTACTAGAGAGTTCTATGGGGTGTGTTTTGGGCCAACATGACGAGTCTAGCTGAAAAGAGCATGCTATTTATTACCTGAGCAAAAAGTTTACCGACTGTGAAACTAGATATTCACTGCTCGAGAAAACTTGTTGTGCTCTGGCATGGGCTGCTCTCCAGCTAAGACAATATATGTTGACTCATACCACTTTGTTGATTTCTTAAATGGGCCCAATCAAGTACATTTTCGAGAAACCTGCCCTTTCCGGACGGATAGCCAGATGGAAAATGATCTTGACTGAGTACGACATTCAATACACTACATAAAAGGCCATCAAAGGAAGCATACTAGAAGATCATTTGGCCTATCAAGCTATGGATGATTATCAGTCTATGAACTTCGACTTCCCGGAAGAGAACATCATGCTAGTAACCGACAGTGCGAAACCTGGACCGTATGATGAACCTGAACAAGGATCCTGATGGATTATGGTATTCGATGGGGCTTCCAACGCCTTAGGTAACAAAATTGGCGCGGTGATCATATCTCCCAAAGGTTTCCACACTCCATTCATGTTTAGACTATGCTTTGATTGCACGAACAACATGGCCGAATATGAAGCATGCATCTTGGGTCTGAAAGCTGCTATTGACTTAAGGATCAAGCATTTGAATGTGTTTGGGGATTCTGCTCTAGTGATTATCCAAGTAAAAGGAGATTGGGATACTAATCATCCTAATCTCATCCCTTACAAGGAAATTGTTTTATTCCTAATTCCCTACTTCAAAGAGATCACTTTTGAGCATTTCCATAGGGAAGAAAATCAGTTGGTTGACGCTTTGGCAACCGTGTTTTCAATGTTCAAGGTCATATGGGATAACGAGGCCCCTATGATTACAATTGAAAGATTCGACGAACCGACACATTGCTGTGAACTTGACACTGACGCGGAAAAGCCATGGTACCATGAGGTGATGAGATACCTTGAAGCACAAGAGTATCCAGAGGGAGCATCTATAAATGACATAAAGTTCTTATGAAGATTTTCAGCTAAATTCTTCTTAAGTAACAGAATATTGTACAAACGCAACCATGACTCCATTCCACTCTGATGCGTCGATAAGAAGGAGGCATAAGAAATCATGGAAGACATGCACGATGGACTCTTTGGTACTCACTCAACCGGACATACGATGGCTAAGAAGATATTAAGAGCTGGTTACTATTGGTCAACAATGGAGAATGATTGCCATCAACATTCTAGGACTTGTCACAAATGCCAAATCTATGCTGACAAGGTCCATGTGCCTCATATCCCTCTGAACGTCATGACCTCTCCGTGGCCATTTCAAATGTGGGGCATTGATATGATTGGAGAAATCAAGCCAACCGCTTCCAATGGACATTGCTTCATTTTGGTCGCTATTGATTATTTCACCAAGTGGGTCGAAGCCGCCTCTTTTGCCTCAGTCACTAAGAATTTGGTAGCCAGATTCATCAGACACAGCCTTATCTGCCGCTATGGTATCCCCGAAAGGATCATCACCGACAATGGGACTAACCTCAACAATGCCATGATTATTGAGCTTTGCACTCATTTTAAGATCAAGCATCACAATTCTTCTCGATATAGACCAAAAATGAATGGCACAGTCAAAGCGGCCAACAAAAATATCAAGAATATTATGCAGAAAATGGTAGTAACCTATAAGGATTGGCATGAGATGTTACCATTCGCTCTACATGGCTACCACACTTCAGCTAGAACATCAACTTGGGTAACTCCCTTTTCTCTAGTATATGGCATGGAAGTTGTTCTGCCAGTGGAAGTTCAGATTCCCTCGCTGAGGATTATGAATGAGGCAGGCCTGGGCAAAGATGAGTGGATTCAAACGAGATTGGATCAGCTAAACTTGATCGACGAAAAATGATTGGCTGCTGTTTGTCATGGTCAGACATACCAAAAACGGATGATCAAGGATTTCAACAAAAAGATCAAGCCTCGAGTATATCAAGCTGGTGACTTGGTGATAAAATGCATCATTCTACCACTAGGCGACCCCAGAGGCAAATGGACTCCCACCTATGAAAGGCCATTTGTTGCCAAGAGAGTGTTCTCTGGCGGTGCCATGATGGTGACTACCATGGATGGTGAAGACTTCCCACATCCTATAAACGCGAACATAGTTAAAAAATACTACGCATAAGAGACCTGCTAGGTTGAAACACCTAGGAAAAATAAGGGCATCCCGACAAACCAAAAGGTTTGGGCAAAAATTAGGGATATATTCAAAAGATTGTACACCCGGAAATTTGAAAACCCGAAAGGGCGACTTGGGAAAAAATGGGTATCCTGGTGGGCTGAAAACCCGAAAGGGAGGTCCAGGCAAAAGTTAAGGATTTAAAGCGTATGACTATGTCCCGTGGATTAGCCACAGTCAACTTTATCATCAAGGTCCGAGTTCAAACTGTCCAATATCAATCCAATCAATTTCTATCAACGGCAAGGGGCATTTGAAGACATTGGGGAAATAGTAGAGTTGGAAGGCAATGAGATCACTTCACATGGATATTTGTTTTTGTTTTCAATTTTGTTTCCCTTTCGATGATTTCCTCTTACTAGGATCTCCGTCTCTTTGTACAAAAACTCCTATTCATGGGCAAAATATCAATACAAATATACTTTTAAGTGAAAATTTTCTGTTTTTATTTTAAATGCAAAATTGTCCAATGGCTAAAATTGAGAAAACATGTGCATATGAACATAATTAAATCTATTTGGCATATGTGACCTGCTAAGAAGCAACAAACATCTCTTTAATGTATATTGGAATATCCCCAGAATTATTTCATTAACATTATCCCTCGCAGATCGGCCATAATAGACCAATCTCCCAGCCAGAGTCTCAATCTCTTGGAAGCTCTCTCCCCAGCTAAGTCGATCCTACAAGTAAAAGCCTCGTGGATCTCTTCCTCAAATAACTCGCTTCGTCAAGCAGTTCATCAAGCATTCATCAACATGGTTTATTTCCCCAACAAACAACGAGTAGCATAACTCCCCAGCGGAGTACAAAATTCCCTAGCTTGGTCTATCCTTTCCATCTGAGTCTGTTATCCCCAGCTAAATATACCTCCGTAAGCTGAGTCTGTCTTCCCCAACTGAGTCTACATTCCCCAGCTTAAGCTTGCTTTCATACTATTGCAAATCACAGGGCTACAACCCCTAATCCCGAGTAAAGTTGTCAACAAAACCTTTAATATCTCGAAAAGATACTATGAAGACTGGACCCGACCATATATTAGTACAACTTTCAAACTACTATGAAACCTGGACCTGACCAGATAATAGTTTAACTCTTCAAAATATAGAAGAACCTGGACCTGACCATATAATAGTTCAACTCTTCAAAGATATAGAAGAACCTGGACTCAACCAGACCAAGGTTTAACTTCTTTTCCCCAATAGAGTATGCCTCTACCCCAACAAGTTGTTGTGAAGCCTGGATCCGACCAGATATCAATTACCCTAAAAAATTCATTGTGAAACCTAGAACCCGACCTGATAACAACTAAATCCCCAAACAGTTTATTATGAAACCTGGACCCGACCATATAACAATTAACATCATCAACCTCAGAAATCTGCAAAGCCTAGACCCGACCAAATGTCAGTTTTCAAGCATGTTATTGTAAAACCTGGAACCCGACCAAATAAAAATTAACTGTGATCCCCAGAGAGGCACTGTGAAGCCTGGACCGGACCAAATAATAATACAACTTTCCAAAGAAAAACCATGAAACCTAGACCTGAACAAATAGTGGTTATCACTTCAAGTTACTGCAAAGCCTAGATCCGACCAGATAACAGTTAACTTCCTTATCCCTAGAAAATTATTGTGAAGCCTAGATCCGACCAGATAACATTTCAATTTCAAGAAATTTTCTGCAAAGCCTGGAATCCGACCAGATAACAGTTAATTTATTTCTTCCCTAGTAAGTTACCGTGAAGCCTGGATCCGACCAGATAGCAGTTTACTTCCTCATTCTCAGCAATTTGTGAAGCTTGGATCCGATCAGATAACAACTGACATTCAAGATATATTCCCCATCGGAAGCATCATTTCAACAAAGTTTGGAGATATATTCTTCATCCCCAACAGAAATCTGGGAGTCAACTTCCTAGAAACTCCTCAATAATAGTCAGGGATTATTTTTCCAAACAAAAACATGCACCTCAATTCATACATCATAGCATGTACATACAAACACCTTTAGCATAATACCACATTTGGTGAACATCATGCATATATCTGCATTTTTACTAACTCTTTTCCTCACAGGTAAAACATCAAGTTTTAGTATAAATCAATAAGATATTTGTGCTGATACTTCTTCCAGTGTTTACCAACATTCCTACAAATGGCATCTATAAGCCCATTCATAATCCATCTTCGAGTGCAAATTTCTGGGCACTCTAGTGATCAATCATCTTTCACCTTCAAGTCACGAATGGCGGATCCACCAATATAACTCTTTAGGTTTAATAAGATTGAACATGGGAAGATGTTGTACCCCAAAATTTTCCCTCTTCATTTATCAAGTAATCAATCACAAGATCTCCTTTGGTTCAAGACTGCACTGGGGTTGATCAGCTCAAGACATCTCCTCAGGCACTGATGACTAAAAATTCAGGTTTGAGATTGCACAAGGATAAATAGACTTTTAATTCCCCATATGACTTCCATGGATAATTTTGGACTCTCAAGATTGCTCATGACAAGTTTCAAGTATTGGATCCCATTTTTTCTCAGTCAATTGATCAGTTGATCTAAAAATCAACTATATTGGGGAAAAAGTTAAATGTGGTCAATTTACAGTCAAACTTCATAATTTTTTATCTATATAAACATTATAAACTCATATATGTCATTTGATCAAGTTTGGACCATAATTCCTCAAGAAATTTGATCAGATCATCAAAAGAGCAAAATGGTCAAAATTAGGGTTTTAACTGAAGAAGTGCAATTTCTGATTTTTTGACCTAACAAATGGTTGATTGATTGGAAACACGATCTCAAGGATTCAATTGCATCATTTTTACCTAATGGCATGACTCAAAACTTCCCTCAAGATCAATTGATTGATAGTTGATTTTCAGTCAACTGATCAAAAGTCAACTATACACTAAAAAGTCAAACTTTGACTTTTTAGTCAAAATCAAGTATCAAAGATCATAATTCATCAAAAAGTCGAGATTTCATTTTGAAAAGTCAAAATTTCTAAACTTAGAAATTTTTCTAAGTGTTAGAAACTTCATATTTTTTCACAACTTTAAGCCAATTTTTCACCATGATGCAAGATGATTCAAAGGAAACTTTCAACATGAAAGTTGTAGATCTTAATGATATCCAAAACATTGTAGAACACAACTTATCCTAGAAATGCATGGATTTCAAGTTATGATTTTGTGAATACATGTTCATGAAACTTGGAAACTTAGTGAAATTTTGCCCTAGCATATTTAGGATTTTGACCTAACTTCATGGAAAATTTTCAGAGTTCCAAGAGGAATTTTCAAAAATGACCAACATAGAGGTTGTAGATGATGTTACAAGATTTCCAGAATGTCCAAGAACTCATTGAGATCATGCTTGAGCTAAGAGAATCGAAGAGATGAAGTTAAGGTTTCATTCTTGATTTACAAGGCAAAATTTGTGATGAACACTTGACCAATTCATAGCTAGGTTGCATAATCTTTGCTTTATAGGCCTCAAAATTGTTTGTCACTCCATAATTAAATGTTTACACGGTTGTTAGAGCTTTCATCCAAGCATTTGAGCCATTATCTAAGTTGCATTTCCATTTATGGCACAAAGTTACCATTCCATTTTTGTAACGAGGCTTTAATCACAAAGTCAATGCATAGATCTTTGCACTTGTTTCCTTCTGATCACAAGCAATGTCAAAGGAAAAAGAAACATGTCTAGAGCCTCCCATAAACTCAGGCCATGCTTGTACTATGCCTTGAAACCATGTTTTCACTTTTCTTCAAAATCAAGTAACATAGCCATAACTCTATATCTTGTGCTTCTGGCCATCTCAAGTGCTCTAACCTTTTCCATATAATTATACAAGTTGTTTGCAAGCTAACACACGAATACACAAGCTCTCAAACTCCCCCAAACTCAGAACTGCATCACAAACCACCATTGTTGCACATTCTGACCAAGAACTTCAAACTTCCATTTCTCTCGTGCGTTTCTTGGCCTTTCAGTTTCAAAAGCTTCCTCACATCAAACAAAAACCATCCATGTCCCTGTTTACAGACTGTAACATCATCTTCATCAACTTCCAATTTCAAAAACAGATCATTATAGTTGGACTTCTCCAGGCCATTTCAGCCATCCCCAGTTAAGCTAGCTATTGCATTAGCTTCCTAGAGGTTCAAGGAAGCTAACCTGATCATCACCATAACTTGAAAAAAGCTCAAACTCATTTCACGATTTCCAGTTTTGAGGTATTTTTCTTGAACTTCTATTTCATTATTTAGGCATTGTTAGGATTGCATTTGTGAAGATAAACTATAGACATCATTGCCCTGAAACTATACATGTCCAAAGATCTCATTTATGTTGCTTGAGTAGGGAGAATTTTGAGTTTGAACTTGCTGAAACATTTAGGTCAAAATTTGGTACTTTCATAAATTCATCTTTATCTTTGAATGTTAGCTTAAGTTAGTTACATGGTTGGATTCGTGGTGGAAAAATGCACAAGTTTCATGTTTACACTTTTGAAAATGGTTGAGAAATGAATAAGTTACAGATCCTTTGGCTGGAGGTTGAAGATGAAGTACAATCAGGGCAAAACTTGTGTTATATATTTATTGTTGTGTACAAGTTAACGGATGTATCACCACCCCAGTGGTTAAAGCGCGCGCCTGTCACCTCTAGGTCCTGGTTCGAGCCCCAGCGTCCGTTTTACTATTTTTTCTTCATATTTTCTGTTTTCCCTCTTTTTTTGTTTGCAACAGGTGCTGGATTTTCCTTCTTTTGGACCTTTATTTTTCTGATTTCCCCCCTGATTATGTTTCATAAATCCTGGCCTTTTTCTTTTTATTATTATCATTATTTTTTTATTAATAAAAATCCAAAAATATATTTTATTTATTTATTTACATATTTTAAAATTCTCACTTATATTTTACTTTTCTTCATAAAGACAAAAAGAACATAAATACTTTATTTTAATAAATTAATTCTTTTTTTATATATTTAGACTTAGTTTTAATTATTATTTTATTTTCTTAATTAAAATTAACTTAGAAATTAGTTTTCTTTTAATTAATTAATTTTAATATTATTTTTAATTTAAAACCTTTACATAAAAAACCCTAAAAATCATTTTAAATTAATTTCTTTTCTTAATTAGTTTAAATTAATTTTAGTTAACTTTCATTAATCATTTTCTAAATTAGGTCAAGATTAAAACCCCTTTCATAAAAATCCAAACAAAAATCATTTTTTATCCATTTGCATTTGTATATCATTTATTTAATTCTTGTACATTTACTCAATATGGTTGTAATATTTAATTCGGTTTAATTTTCTTGCAAAATCCCCATTTGTAAATTTGTACACACCCTCCCCTAATGATGTATTAGCTTAGTATTTTTATTTTCTGCTTTATATAAATGCTAGTAAATTAGGATTTGTATGGAAAAATAAAATCAATAAATTAGCAAACCCTAATTCAAGACAAAACAATGCATGTAAATCAACACACTTGCACACTTGCACCCTTAGGGTAATTCCACTTTGTTGCCTTATAAAAATGGACATGTTATGCATGTGAGATATCTTAGCAAAAATCAATCAAATACAAGATCATAGTCCCTAGATGACACTATCAAAGTTGCCTTTCTAAATGATCTTAGTACCTCAAAGAGAATTGCTAAGATATTTCACAACATTGCTATCATGGCTATACGATGACCCATGCCCGTCCCTTTACATCCAAAGATAAGGCTTCTTACCGAATCAATGGTAAGATAGCAATGTCAAAGGAAAGGAAGAAATGAACTAATACTTTTGAGTAGGTAGATTGTTCCTAGTTGCTTGCTCATTTTCAAATCAAACACCCTTGCTTATTTTCAAAACAAACACCAAACACTTTCAACAACAAACTTTCAAAACATAAAATATTTTCAAAAGTCCAACACTTTGTATACGTTCTTACGAACGAGAACTATTACAAAGTTTTCCTAAACGAAGGCGCCTTTTCAAAATACTTTCAAAAACCATACAAAGCACATTTTCAAACAAAACCAAGTGATCTAGCAAGCAACTAAGAGCCCATAGATAACTATGGAAGAAAAGGGTGCTAATACCTTCCCTTTTCATAATCTACCCCCTGAACTCAATAAATAATCTCAAAGGTCTTTCCTATTCTTTTCAGTATTTCATTTTTGGATAAAAGAAAAGTCGGTGGCGACTCTTGCTAACCACAACATTTGCGATCAAACACAAAACACCCAAGTCAGTTCTCCCACCGTATCACAGAATTGAAGACTCTGTTCGGGAGAAACTTAAAAGTGGGGTTACCTTAGGGCTAGATCACCTTTGCTTGATTTCATTGTTTAACTTGTATGCTTTATATTTTGGTTCTTTGTTTGGGCTTAAATCCTCTACCCGAATTTGGGATACCTTATAGGTAAGTAGCAATACGGTGTGGAAACTGTGCGGGGTATACCGACATGGTCTAAGAAATAGATACGTTAGTGTGACATATTTGTGGGTACCGGTAGCCCTTGAGTAGTCAAGGAGAATATACGGCCGCTGAGTGATGTCATAAAGCACTAACTGACTTTAGAACCTTTACTTGACCAACTTGGCCATTAGGACGTAGTGAGATGACCGACTTTGATGCAGTCTGGAGTTGGTAGATACTCGATACTACACTCATTGCAGTTTGGCTTTTTGGGATATTTCGGTTGCTGTGAAAGAGTCTTGCGCTGAAACAATTCCCGAGAAGACAGACCAGTGATATTGGGATTCTTTAGAACCCAATTACTATTTCGAGGACAGGTTTGAGCCAACTAAACTTCAAGAGGGTATTTACCTATGAGACTCCATGCAAGCCTAAACCTAAGGACTTGTTTTCCTTGTTTGTATATATTTAATTGTACATAACAATATAACACCATAAACATCATAACATCACACTCATTCTCACTAACCATTTCAAGGATTATTGGGATTTATCTTTGTTCTGTTTTGTAGGACATGGCTTCTATTTGCTGAAAAACCATTCAAGTCAATCTCGTAAGAATTCCTCCTCAACTCAAAGAGTTAGCATCAAGGGTTCCTGAGAATTCTCCATTCACTGAAAAATATGGTCGCCTCCTAAACTTGGTTTCCTCCAACACTAATGAAGATATGATGAATGTTCTTTTCCAATTCTTTGATCCTCTACACCATTGCTTCACTTTTGAAAATTATCAACTTGTACCTACTCTATAAGAATTCTCCCAACTCTTAAGGATTCCCATTATCAACCAACTACCCTTCAACAGTACGGAAAGAGATCTAAAACCTGAAGAGATTGCCCAAGCACTACACTTGCAACAATCTGATGTCACAACTAATTGGGAAACAAGGATTTGTGACAAAGGTTTCTTAGCCAAGTTCTAATTTGAGAAAGCTCAAGATTGTTGGAATTCCTTGTACTTACAAGCTTTTGAATAAATTTTGGCCCTTCTCATCTATGGGATGGTTTTGTTTCCAAATCCTGACCAAATCATAGATGTAAACACCGTCAAAATCTTCATGTCTCTTAACCCCGTACCTACTTTGTTGAGAGACATCCTTCATTCTTTTCATTCTCGTACTATGAGGAAGAGAGGTATCCTCATGTGTTTCACTCCTCTCTTGGCAAGATGGTCTATTTCGCATCTTCCTCAATCTGTGTTGAAAAATGAGCAAGGTTCAAGGTGGTCCCATAGGTTGATGACGCTCAGACATTCAGATATTCATTGGTGTTCCCGATCTTCGGAGAATGTTATTATCGTCGACCGTTACACGTCACCTAACCCTGGTGTAACGACCATTACACATTGCCAAGCTAGCTCCTCCTCAAAAGCAGGGGGTGTAACAACCGTTACACCTCGTAGCACTAGCCCGTCCTCAAAAGCATGAGTGTAACGACTGTTACACTGATTCCTTCAACCCGTAGCGGTTGCTACGAAGGAAAATACGGAGGAGAAAATATCTCAACTCCCTGCGTGTCTCCAAGCCTATAAATAGGACCTCAAATCCCCATTTTTAAAAACGTTTTTCTTTTCTATGTTTTTACTGTTACTCTGTCGAATATTTTCCATATTATTTCTTTCCGTTTATTTTACCGATATGTGGGAGACACTTGAAATCAGCCAAATATTCTTCCATAGTATTTTTAGGTTTAATTTAAGTATTTTATTTATTTATGCCAAGATTGTATGAAATGTTTAGTCTATTTAAATTGTTTGATGGTAGTTATTTATGTTGTGCTGTTATTGAATTGTATAACATGCTAGGCTAAATTTATTTATCTGCATGTAAGGTCATATAGCCAACGGGTTTTAGCAACGCCAATATATTAGTTCCTTTTAAAAAAGAATAATTTTCTGGTTTCAATTACTAGTTCTAAATATTAACTGTTTTGTTACGAGAGTAAAATACAGATAGAAGTTATGATCAATAAAATGAGAGTTTGAGATGATATTCGGACAATGGTAATTTTGCATCAACTTAAAATACAACGAGAGCGCTTTTAAGTTGATTAGGTTTTGTTTGTTTCCAAAAAATATTTTTAAACTCTAATTGAAACAGTGAGAGCACTCACTTAGTTTTGATTGTAGGTTCTGAATCAATAAACACAAGAGTGTGAGAAGAGGGTTTTCAAAAAAATACTTCCTACTGAAAACTGTTTTATTAATCCGAGTTAGGTCAATGAGTTGCTAAATCCCCGAAGTCCGACCATTACATACCGATATTCTCCCTCGAATCTAAACTAGATTATAATCAGTTAGGTTCCCTAAACCCCCTATTAATTACATTATTAGCCTTAGATTTATGTAGTAACCTAAGATAATGGTAGTTCGACATTTAGTCCCTTGGGATTCGATAATATTTAAATCTACATGCGATAGGACTGTATACTTACGGTCTAGATTCTTTAAGACTCACAAAGTCGTGATCATCTGTGATGACTACTACTTTAATAGGTAATGAAGGAATCTGTGACGACTACTACTTTAACAAGTAGTGAAGTAATCTGTGACGAGCACAACTTTAACATGTAATAAAGGAATCTGTGACGACTACTACTTCAACAGGTAATGAAGGAATCTGTGATGACTAATACTTCAATAGGCAATGAAGGAATTTGTGATGACTACTACTTCAACAAGTAATGAAGGAATCTGTGACGACTACTACTTAAACATGTAATGAAGGAATCTGTGACGGGCTTATAGATGCCATCCAAAGTAATTGTTGATAGAGATTGAAAGAAGTATAAAAATAAATCTTTGGTTGATTTATACTGAAATAAAAAATGTTTGTATTAGTCTTTGACTAGATAAGAATCAGAAAATCTTAGGATCAATTTGACTGAACCAGAGAAAGTGTCTACCAGAACGGAATCAGGACAAATCATTGATCGATTTAAACTGAACCAACAAAGGTCTGAAATTGTCTTTAACTGGATAACGAATCACTATAAATCTTAGGAGCGATTTAACTGAACCAAAGAAAGTGTCTACCTGAACCGAATTAGGATAAATCATTGGTCAATTTAAACTGAACTAGCAAAGTTATTAAAATTATCTTAATTTGGATACGAATTAGAATAAATCTTAGGGTTGATTTATCTGAACCAAAGGAAGTGTCTACCGGAACAGAATCAGGATAAATCATTGGTCGATTTAAACTGAACCGGCTGAGGTATGAAATTGTCTTTAACTGGATAACGAATCAACATAAATGTTAGGAGCAATTTAACTGAACTAGAGAAAGTGTCTACCAGAACAGAATCAGGATAAATCATTGGTCGATTTAAATTGAACCAACAAAGGTCTTTATATCTATAATCAAACGAAGTATCAGAGCTTAATCCGAGTTACAGAAAGGTCTTACTGAAAGAAGTATCATAACTTAATCTGAGCCAGAAGACGCCTATGTCTAAAATCAGTATTGGAAATTAATCTGAACCAGAGGAGGTCGAAGTATCTGAACTTAATCTGAGCCGGAGAAAGGTCTACTGAAAGAAGTATCAGAATAAATCTTTGGTCGATTCAATCTAAGCCATAAAGGGTCTACTGAGAGAAGTATACAAATAAATCTTTGGCAATTTAATCTGAGCCAGCAGATGCCTACGTATGAAAGTAGTATCAGAAGTTAATCTGAGCCAGAGGAGGTCTTTTGTTTGCTTATCTTTAACTGGAAGAAGTGAATCTAACTAGAAGAGGTCTTTTGTTCACCTACTTTTAATTGGAAGAAGTAAATCTAACCAGAAGAGGTCTTTCATTCACCTGTTTTTAACTGGAAGAAATAAATCTAACCAAAAGAGGTATTTTGTTTGCCTGTTTTTAACTGGAAGAAGTAAATCTAACCAGAAGAGGTCTTTCGCTTGCCCGTTTTTAACTGGAAGAAGTAAATCTAACCAGAAGAGGTCTTTCATTTTCCTATTTTTAACTGGAAGAAATAAATCTAACCAGAAGAGGTCTTTTGATCACCTATTTTTAATTGGAAGAAATAAATATAGCCAGAAGAGGTCTTTTGTTCGCCTATATTTAACTGGAAGAAGTAAATCTACCCAGAAGAGAAACTTGAAATGGAGACTTTGAAGATGGAACTGAGGCAATACTTGAAATGGAGAGTACATAAGCAACTTTGCATCATGAATATCATTATATATATGAATTTGTGATTAGGCCATAGAAGAATGACTTCCTTTGTAACATTAGGAAGTAGTTTGGAATTTAGGACTATGTACATTTTAAAATTTGAGCTCCATCTGAAACTTTGGGCAAGCTTTAATTCTTTTCTTTTATAACACATTTGGTAAATCTTAAACAATTTGGAAAAAATGTGAAGCTTTGTAGTCCTTTGAAATGTCAAATAGAAAGTTCCCCATTTTTGAATTTGATTCCAAATGAAACTTGTATGAAGAATGTATTTTAGTTTCTTGAAAGGGAATTTGAGATAACAAGTGAAACTTTGAGACTTGAGATACAAAAGAAACCCCATATTTGTAATTAAAGAGAAACAAATTCGAATTCATAAGCAAACATGTACTTGCTCATTTATACCAAGTCCAAGAACTCCTTTGTTTTCTAAATTGGAATTCAAAAATCTTGATGTCCATTATGCAATGATATTAAATTCAAACACTTCTAAATTCCAAGCAAATATTTGAATTCCCACTCAAAGTGGTGATGCCTTAGTGAACTTGAAATATGCGTGAGATTCGACATAAAGCTCTAGCAAATATTCCCTTGATAATTATAAACAAAACCAAACCAAAAGATGAGAAAACCCTAATCTAAAATTCAACTTCGGTTAACTTTATTCTCAAGCAAAAAATGTATCATCAAAGAGTCCTCAAACTTAACAACTTTTATCATGAATCAAAACCTAACTCAATATAAACTCAAATGTAAACCCTAATATTGCAAAACCATTGAACCATGAACTTTGGTGTCAGAAGTGGGATTAAAAGCCTTAGGAGTATGGAGTGATATTTTTTGAATTGAAAGAGAGTGCAAATTTTGGGGTACAACACATACAGTGTTAGAAGCACCTAAAAAGTAATAAAATGACTTGTGATTTTTGAAAATGGCTCAAGAACTTCATCTTCTTCCCCGCGGGTATCAACAACCATTATCACCATTTTTAAATTTCTAACTCCTTCAATTCTCAACCATTTGAAAAACTGTAAACATGAAAATTTCTTGAAATTTAATAAGGAATCCAATGGTATTAATTTCAAAAGATATAAATCCGAAACAAGCACGAATTTCATCAGTACCAAATAACCCTAAAAAATTTCATAGACACGATTCTCATCCTACAAGAAAAATCAATGAAAACTAAACATGGTTATCTTTAGGACATTGATATCTATTTTTTTTCTTTTGTATGTATGCACTAAAGATGCACGGATAAGAAGTTCAAAGTTTGTATTTTTTACCAAGTTGGAGAAAGTCCAACATTTCTTATAGATATTCTAGAAGTAATATAATGATATGGTTAGCTTGTTGGGACCTATCTAAAGCTATTCCAATGCTTACTTTGCCTTGAAACTAGCGGGAACTCCCTGACCAAGTCCAACTGCCAGCCACGGTTTTTTGAGTTGGAAGGTATGAAAATGATGTTACAAGAGTTGTTTTTATGTTTCGATAACTTCTATATGATGTGTCTGAGGTGCGTGGATGGTTAGTTTTCACATAAATTTCAAGGTTTGAGAGATTCAAAGATTTGGACTTCAAAGTTCAAAAATGGAGTTTTGTGGTCATTTCTAATCTGAGAGAGATTGTGAGGGTTTTAGGGCTTGTCCATTCGTGTCTAGGCTTGCAAATGACCTCTCTATTTATAGGAAAAAGGTTTGAGATATTGAAGTAACCAGATTTTTAAGATATCAAGTTATGGTTTGGTTCAAATGGAAATGGAAAGTTAATGTGAAAATGGTGGTTCCAATAGAGAAGTACATGGAGTGCTCTGGAGTTGTTGGGTGCAGAGGGTTTGCTTCTTGATTTTGAGATTGCTTGTACTCAGATGAAACAAGTTGGAAGCTCAAGAAGTTGACTTTGTGATTAAAGCTTGCTTTTCCAAAATGGAAGTATTAACTTTGTGCCATTAATGGAATAATCACTTGGACAATGGCTCAAACACAGATAATAGTTAAATCAGTTATATCAACACTCAATTATGGAGATATTTGAAAAGCCAATGGACTTGAAAAGTGAGATTTATTTACTTGTGCTTGTGTACAATGACATTGGTCATGTAAAAATGAGTTAAATTTTAACTTGTATGAAGCTATGTTCTTATTTTCGATTCTCGTAGCTCATGCATGGGAATGTTTTGCTCTTGGACATTTTAGAAATCTTGAAAACTCATCTACAATTTTCTTGTTGAACATTTTCCTTGAATCATCATGGATCTTGGTGAAAATTGGTCAAGAAATTGAGATAAAAACGGATCAAAACAGTTTGAGAAAATTTCAAAGTGTTGGATAAAAAGTATCATAAATTCATGGGCTCATATCTCTTAATTTAATCACTTTTTGGGGATCAACCCTCATTGAAAAAGTTATGGAATTCTTAATTCCCTACAACTTTCATGTTGAAAGTTTTCTTTTAATCAACTTGTATCTTGGTAAAACTTGCTTATGAAGTCAGGGCTTTTTAGGCACAAAACACTTGAATTTTTTTAAGTGTTTGAAAATCTTCAACTTTTACTTTTGTTGACTTTCTTGATTCTCTTGATTCTTGATAATTAAATTTCAAAGTTTTGAATGTTTTGATGATTCTTGACCTTGAATTTGAATGTTGACCAAAATCAAAGTTTGACTTTTGTGTGATAATCAACTTTTCATCAATTGAATTCCACTCTCCTATGGCCAATGCAATCATGTGATCATGATGTGATGACCATGAGATGATATTGTTGATGATACTTTAAAGTAACCAACCTTTAATTTCAAGCCATAAAACCCTAATTCCGGATTTTCCACTGATGAAGGCTAAAAAAACATAATTTTCTCCAATCCAAGCTGATGAGACCCAATGATTGGGGATGCCTTGAGAATGATGATCATGAAGATACAAACTCTTGAGAGATTATCCTCTCCTATTTAAAACCCTAATCTTGAGAAAAATGTGATCCTATGCTTTGAGAACACATGCTATGCAAATGAAAATGCATGTGGAGATTAATGAATGTGAGATTTAAGTTAATTGTGGTTTAAACTCATGGGGAAAATTTTGGGTTGCAACAAAGTTATCATGTATCATAAGTATCCAAGGTTAGAATCTTCTCGCTAGAATATTTTTCCTTTGGAAATTGAAGAGTTTACTTCATTAATGA
Source organism: Vicia faba (assembly GCA_948472305.1). NCBI lineage: Eukaryota > Viridiplantae > Streptophyta > Magnoliopsida > Fabales > Fabaceae > Vicia > Vicia faba. Next base: position 774,806,255 of record OX451739.1, on the reverse strand, counting down.
GCTGTCAGGATAGTGAAAGGTTAGTGATTTAAAATAAGGCAAGTGTCTTTTCTTAAGCACACTTAGAACTTGATGTGACACATTGGGAGAAGAGATATTATTGGTTTTAGGTAAGAAGTCTTCAAGCTTTACCCCTTGTCATAATTTTTGCACTTTTCAAGAACTTTTTAGTCATTGCAAAAAACTCTATTCAAAACCCACTCACTCCCACTTAAAAAACTCCCTCTACTTCTATCCCACACTTTCTCTCTTTCAAACCTATTTATTTGAAACCCTAAAACCCTTTTGGCTCTTGCTCGTTGTTCAACAATGGCTTCTCAACAACAATCATCTGCTCAACAAACTACTTAGGTTTCTTCATCTTCTCAACTACAACAATAATGTCAATGATTTCAAGACAATGATCTTTACTTATCAACTCCAGCCAATCAGTTATCTGTTCTTGCAGAATTGATAGTTGATTTTGAGAACCTATCTACACATGGGTTTGATCTTTCTGAAGTTGTCAAGTTTCAAGGATGGGAAACTTACTTTGATCGTTTGAAAGGGACAATATATCCTAAACTGGTTAAGAATTTTTGGGTACATGCTTATTTGATGGACGGTAAGTCTGTCTGCTCAACTTTTATGGATCAAAGAATTTGCATCATCGAAGATGATATTTCTAACTTTCTTCAACATGAAGGTAATGGTGTTCGGTGCTACAACAACGAGTTTATCATGGTAAAGACACATAATTAAGCTTATGGAAACATTGTGGTTGAGATTATTCCTATTATCTTCAAAGATAAAAATAATTCTAGTAATGCAACAAACCTTTTTAATGATTTAAGGGTTTGGTTCAAAAATTTTACTGGTTGCATACACCACAAGGATGCAACTAATTCTTCTAATCGCGTCTCTTTGGATCAAAAGTACATGTTGCACTATTTGAGAAAAGGAAATAAGGTGAACTTACCTGCTATTCTTTTCAAGTATCTTCAAGACTTAGTCATAATTTCCAGAGATAGTAGCAAGAAGAAAAAGAATTAGATTCCTTTTGGAAGATTAATTACTGATATCTTGATTGAGAGTAAGCTTGTAGACTATTTGAATCTACAATACGAGTCATTAATCATAATCGATAGATCCTTCAAGGGTGAATATTTATTGGACATGTCTCTAATCATTGAAGTGGTCAAGATACTTGAATCCTTCATCGAAAAGGCTATTTCATGCAGAAGAATTCATGTTAAAGGCTTTCCAACCTTTAACCTTGCAAGGTTTCCGGAAGTTAATTCCTTCTTGGTTAAACATGTTCTTGTGATGGTCCTTCTAGACTTGCTAAGAAATCAAATACTTTATCTTCTGAGAAGATATCCCTAGAGCCAATGAAAGTAGTCAGAAATGTTATTGACACTTCTATATCTTTTGATTCACTACTAAAATTTGCTTTTATAAGTTCATCAAATCCTTTTGTCCTTAAAACCTCTACACCTTCTTCTGCCGCCAAATTTGGAATAGTAAATGTTCTAAACAAGATAAAGCCAAAATATCAGAAACCACTACTTCTGAGCCCTAACCACATCTCACTAAACCAAAAATTTTTGGATACACTTCTTCTAAAACCCTCAATTTTGTCAGACAACCTAAAATTATTGATTTTCCAGACATAAACCCCAAACCTTACTCAATTTATTCTAACCCTTTCCTTAATAGAACATACGTTTCTATAAATTCCCTTGTTGAATTCTTATATCGTTTTAAATAGAGTGCTTAGGATACTCTTAAGTATATTGTTGAAAGCACTTCTAACAACACATATCTTGAACAAACAACTGTTATCTCGTCCGGTTTCAGAAGATGGATAAATGCTAATTCAAACACCATTGAAGTCTTATGTACCCAGGAAGCAAAGAAGAAGCACGAGGCCATGCTTGTTGCTCAAGTACCTCCTCATATTCCTCTTTTTCTTGCCTGATCCACAAGTAGAAGTTCCTGCTTCTGCAATGGATGTTTAACCTTCAAATACTATTGCTTTTGTGCTGGTTGATTTTGAGAAGTCTTCTGCTAAATATGGTACCCCTTCTGAGGTTTTGAAGACTGTTGATGCTGAAGAGACCCATTCAAGGCTGAAGGAGACTCTTAATGAGTTGAAGAAGTCCAATGCTATCATTCAAGCACGTCTGGACAAGCAAGATGAAAGATTTGAGGAGCATAGTGCTTCTATCACTTCTCTTGACAACATGATGAAGGATTTCATGGATAAGATGTTGTATCCTTATCTGAAACCTTAGACCTTTTTGTTTACCTTTGTTTTTAGAACTCTAAATGTTTTTCTTGTTTCTAAAACTTTTTGTACTCTAATCTTTGGTAAATGGAATATTTTATTTCTCTTGTCTCTTTAAATCTTTTTGATTTCTGACAAAGGGGGGAGAAAGTAATGATTTTGATATATCTCATAATATTGTTCTCGGACATGTTCTAATGTTTTTACAACTAACATTGTTTGACTCAGGAACTTTGAGATGTTTTACTGAATTTTTTTTAACAGGAAAACTTTGAAGTTCTGAAGGAGACTCAGAATATAGAGAATCAAAAGTAATGGGTTATTTATCATTTTTTTAAATGGAATTTCAATCAAACTCTGATGGTATGATAAGTACAACCAAATTATGTTACACCATCATGTTCTGATAGCAAGCTAGAATCTGAGATGAAGATTTCTGCATTGTTAGTCAGACTCTTATGGTTATTCCTTCATGTTGATTGATTAGTGTTATTTCTCAAAACTTCTTTAAGTCGTGAATTCACGGGGAGACTCTGAACAAGATTAAACAAGTTCTGGGAGTATATAACTATGGGGGAGCTTCTTATCTTACTCTGAATTGTTTTATGTGATTAAGCCGATATAAATTATTGATCAAAATACATGGTTTTGTCATCATCAAAAAGAGGGAGATCGTAAGAACAAGATTTGGTTCTGCATCTGGCCTTAAGTTTTGATGATAACATTACATGGGTGATTAAATAACAACTTAGTACCTTAATGGTTCATTTAGTGTGTAGCTTTTTCTAACATGTTCTGACTCTAAAGATTTGATGTGTGACGTCATCAGATTATGGACTAAACACACTAAGAGATGCAAGTGCGTGTGTAATTGTTTAGGGTGCTTCTAAAACAATGGTTCTGATGAACATTAGTTTTAAAGCTTCTGATTGTGACTTTGTTAGTAGAAATTATGAAGGGTTTTCAAGCTCTAAATATTTCAAGACCTCTTGCTCCAAATTTCTGAAGACTCTAAAGACAAGGTTCTATTGAACAAGTTTTGAAGATTCTAAAGACAAATGCTATGAAGAAGGTTCTATTCAAGATGAGCAACATACGTAAGAAAAAGATTTGGATATATGTTTAAATCTCTGAGTTTTGATGATAACAAGCATGTGTTTTATGAAGAATAATTTTAGTTCTAATGGTTTCATTGAGTGTGCAGATACGTGATCACAATTTTGGATAGTCTTAATCAAGATATCATTAGGATCACATTACCTCTCAGAAGAAGAACCATAGAGTTTTATTTCTAAATGAAACATCATTAGTTCTATGCTAAATGTCCAACAAGAAAATAATCTCAATGAGTTACCAAGAAGAAAGAGTTTATGATAAACTTTTGCTACAAGATCAGAAATCAAGTGTATACAAGAAACGGGATTACAACGCAGAAGATATCTGAATTCTCCTTGGTTGGTGTTTTTTATGGATTACGAAGATATTTTAATTCTCCTTGGTTGGTATTTTTATGGATTACAAAGATATTTGAATTCTCCTTGAACTAAGTCTGAGTGTGTGAATGTCAGAGTTGTTAGACGAAGTTCGCAGTCGATTAAAAATATTTTCATAATCCTTTTTGAAAATAATCTTGAATTTTGAACTATGTTAGTGGAAAATTGATTTTTGATGTTGGTTACATATTTTTTTGAATATATTAAATAATATTAGAAAATACATTCTTTAATACATGATAAAAATAATTTTAATGCAATTTAAAAAAAAATGAGTTAGTAAAAATATTGAATTTTATAATAGTAATAAAATAGTTTTGGAATTTATATAAATATATTAAATATATAAAAAAAGTTAATTATAATATAAATAATACATAATAAAATGTAAAGAAAATAAATTTCAATTAAAAAGTCAGGGGGTGTATTTTGTGTTTGGTTAGTAAGATCAGGGGGTGAACAAAGTAGGGCCCTAAATCCAGATATTGGATTCGGGCCTAAATGCAGGAGGGGTGCATACTCAAACAGAAAAGAAAAACTAGGGGTACGTGAAGCAAGGGGACCAAGTTCAGATATTGAACTGGGCTCAGTGGTGTTAAGGGGGTGAGGAGTGTGTTGGTCGAAGTAAACAAAGGGTGTAAATATCATGAGCTTAGGCCCAAAACATTGTTGGATCCGTTGGGCAAGGTATGGGAGAGACCACAAAATTGTGATAGGCGCGTGCTTCTAGGAAGTTTGATGGTGATCCTAGGGTTGTGATGAGAAGGGGAAAGACTTCTTCAAAAGCTTGTAAATCCAAAGAGTTCCAACAATCTTGAGCTTTCTCAAACAAGAACTTTGGCCAAGAACCCTTTGACACCACTCCTTGTTTTCCAATTAGTCGTGACATCAGATTGTTGCACGTGTAGTGCTCGAGAAATCTCTTCAGGTCTTGGATCTCTTTCCGTACCATTGAAGGGTAGTTGATTGAGAATAGGAATCCTCAAGAGTTGAGAGAATTCTTCCAGAGTAGGTACAAGCTGATAATCGGGAAAGGTGAAGCAATGTGTAGAGGATCGAAGAAATGGAAAAGAACTTTCATCATATCTTCATCAGTGCTCGAGGTAACCAAGTTTAGAAGGCGGCCATGTCTTTCGGTGAATGAAGAACTCTTAGGGACCCTTGATGCTAACTCTTTGAGTTGAGAAGGAATTCTTACGAGATTGACTTAAATAGTATTCCTGCGAATGGAAGCCAAATCCTACAAAACAGAACAAAGATAAATTCCAATAATCCTTGAAATGGTTAGTGAGAATGCTTATGATGTTGTGATGTTTATGGTGTTATGTACAAGTAAACATATACACACAAGGAAAACAAGTCGTTAGGTTTAGGCTTACATGGAGTCTTATAGGTAAGTACCCTCTTGAAGTTTAGTCGGCTCAACCTATCCTAGTAATAGTAATCGGGTTCTAAGGGATCTCAGTATGACCGATCTTTCTCTTCAGGCATTGTTTCAGCGCAAGCCTCTTTCATGGCGACCAAAATATCTCGAGAAGTCCGATCTCAATGAGTGTAGCATTGAGTATCAACAAACTTCGGACTTCACCAAAGCCGACTATATCACTACTTCCTATTGGCCAAGTTGGTGAAGTAAAGGTTCTAAAGTCAGTTAGTGCTTTATGACACCACACAGCGGCCTCGTATTCTCCTTGACTACTCAAGGGCTACTAGTACCCACAAATGTGTCACACTAACGTAGCAATTTCTTAGACCATGTCGGTATACCCCACACTTTTTCCATAATGTATTGCTACATACCTATAAGGTATCCCAAATTCAGGTAGAGGGGATCAAAACAAGCCCAAACAAGGAACCAAAATGTAAAGCAAGCAAGTCAAACAATGAAAGAAAATAAAGGTGATCTATCCCTAAGGTAACCCTACTTTTAAGTATATCCCCAACAGAGTCGCCAGTTCTATAATACGGTGGGAGAACTGACTTGGGATGTTTTGCGTTTGATCGCAAATGTTGCGATTAGCAAGAGTCGCCACCAACTTTTCTTTTATCCAAAAAGGAAAGGCTGAAAAGAACAAGAAAGACCTTTGAGATTATTTCGTGAGTTCGGGGGTAGATTATAAAAAGGGAAGGTATTAGCACCCTTTTCATCCATAGTTATCTATGGGCTCTTAGTTGCTTGCAAGATCAGTTGCTTTTGTTTGAAAATATGCTTTATAGTGGTTTTTGAAAGTATTTTTGAAAAGGCGCCTTCGTTTATGCAAACTTTATAACGGTTCTTGTGTTGTAAGAACGTGTACAAAGTGTTGGACTTTTGAAAATATTTCAAGTTTTGAAAGTGTTTGGTATTTGTTTTGAAAGTGTTTGGTGTGTGTTTGTTTTGAAAGTGAGCAAGCAACTAAGAACGTTTCTACCTACTCAAAAGTCTTTTATTCATTCCTCTCCTTTCCTTTGATATTGCTATCTTACCATTGATTGGTAAGAAGCCTTATCTTTGGATGTAAAAGGGACGGGTGTGGGTCATCATATAGTCATGATAGAAATGTTATAAGATGTCTTAGCATTTCTCTTTGAGGGAATAAGATAATTTGAAAGGAAACATTTGTAGCATCATCGAGGGACTATGATCTTGTATTTCGATTGGTTTTGCCTAGACATCTTATATGCATAACATGACAATTTTTAGGCAACAAGTGGAGTTAACCCTAGAGGGTGAATGTGTGAATAGTGTGTTTGATTTGCATGCATTTAGTCTTTGATTAGTGGTGGCCTACTTGTTGTTTTTATCATACAAATCCTACTTTACTAGCATTTATATGAAAGTGATAAATTGCGAAGAGTAAATATTTTACGCTATTACAATCATTAAGGGGAGGGGTGTACAAATTTACAAATGGGGATTGCAAGAAATTAAAGTCCTAATTATCTATTACAACCATATTGAAATAATGTACAAGAAATGTAAAATGGACTTGTTTTGTTTTTGTTAAGAGAATAAATAAATTTGCTTAAAGAAAATATTTTTTAGTCTTTTTGTTTTAAAAGAAATAAAATAAAGCATTTGAATATAAAAATGTTTTTTTTTTGGTGTTTTTGATTTATGAACAATAAAAGTGATGATAAAAATAGTAAAGAAAAAGATTCATAATCAACACATGACTGAAAGTGAAGAAATAAGAGGCAAAATTTCTGATTTTGATGCGCTGCAAAAATCAGAAATAACATGTTAGCAGAAATGGGGAAGGTCAGAAGTTATGGGTATGGGTACACCGAAGTTCTGAGGTTGCTGGGAACAAAGGAAACCCTAGAAGTTCTGATGTAATTGTAGCCTAGAAATTCTAGTGTTACTGGAAGGTCAGAAGTTCTGGTTGTTGTGATATTCTGGATGTTGAGAGAGTATGGAAGTTCTGATGTAGCTGGACACCTAGAAGTTCTAGTGTCATTGGCAAACTAAAAGTTCTGATAACGGGTATGTGAGGTGTCAATGTTGTTGGGTAGGAATGTCTAGAAGTTCCAATCTAACCAATGGGGTAAAACGTAAGGAAATAATCATAAAAAGAGTGTTTCTGGGGTTAGAACTCAGGACCCTTAACACTAACGTTTTGTGCATGCGCTCTCTACCACTGGGGTGGCTGTACATCCGGTATTAGAAGCAAAAACATAAACATATAAAACAAAGTAAGTTCTGGCGATGAACTTCATCCCTTTCTCCATGCTAATCAGAACATCTGCAGCTTAGTCATTTCTCAACAAAACAGAAAATGCACACATAACAGTTATAACAATTATGGCAGGTTTCATCATGGTTTCAGAAACATAAAGTATCAGAACTGTAAATCAGAAACAAGCATGTATCTTCTAATATTAATTCTGATTTCTAATCTCCTCACGATGTTCTGAACTGAAATGCTCTCTACTTAGGAAAAAAAATAATATGAAATCTATGAATATGTACAAAATCAGAGTTAGGATGTCTACATTGTATTTTTGAACATGCAAGTCTAACGATGCCGAAGTGATATGATGAGAGTCAGCAGAAGCTTACCTTGCAGCTGGAAAATGTTCTGTGAGCTAGAGCCTGGTCTTGCCTGCAGTGGTGTTTTGGTCAGCTTTCTCACGTGATCAGAAGGCTGGAACAATATTTAACTTGAGCTATGAATGGCTGGAAAATTCTGGAACAACCAAGAAGCAAAGTTCTGATTTTGAAATGGAAATTGGTGGAGATGGAAGTGAAGTTTGAAAACAGAAGTTAGGATGACTTCTAAATGTGTATTAGAAACTATGTTGATGATTTGGTCGAGAAACACTTGAGGAAAATTGGAATTTGAATGCAAAAATCAAAGACTAGCAGGTTTCGCATTTGGGCTGCAGCCTTAAGTTCTTGGGAGATTTTAGCAAGGTTTCAAGGCTTTTCTTTTCAATTTTTCCCCGACCTCTTTACAGTTTCCAATGAAGTTCAATTTATAGGCAAGGATTTTGTAGCTTGGAGAAATCAAGAGTACAACCATCATTTTAGGGCGCTGACTTCGCAGAAATTTTTTTGGGAGAATGAAGTTAAACTGTTATCTGGTCAGACTCCAGGATTTGCAGTAACTTGCTAGAAAGGATGAAGTTGAACTGATATCTAATTGGGTCCATGCTTCTTCATAAATTACTGAAGTTAACTGTTATCTGGTTGGTTTCCAGGTTTCGTAGTAACTCGATGGGGATTGTAGAGCAGTCTCCTGGGGAAGAGGAGTTGTGGTCCCTTGATTTGTGACAATCGAAGAGGCAAAATCAAGCTGGAGAATCTATAGTTTGTTGGGGAAATAAACCCTGTCGCCAATCTGGTGGGGAGGAGTCTTCTTTTGGCAGGAATCCTCGAGTATTCTTGAGGTTGACTCAGTTGGGGAGAAGTTTTCAGAGATTGAAACCCTGGCTGGGGGTCTTCCTATGAAGAGGATCTTAGGGGAGATTTGTCACTGCCCCTAGTAACAAATGTTTGTGGCACTGTTGGGAAATGTTTAATTGTACGTAACCCTTTGTTGGGATTCACGTTCAATGCCCCAAGTGGTTCAGATGGAGACTTGCCCCTGGTTACTCAGCACTTCTTGAGAGATTTCTGGGAATCTTGACTGGACTGCCCCAGGTGTGTTGGATAGTGATCATGCTGATACCCCCTGCTTATAGGAAATTTTTTATTGGAAGTGTCTTCCCACTTGAAATGATTTTGCTCTTTGAGAGGGTTTTTGTCCGATGGATATTCGTGGTGCGAATTTCTCCGCTATCAAACAATTAGCCATATGCAAATAGCGATATTCAAATAATGCAAAGTTTATGCTCGTATTGAAGTTTTGAAAATGTGTTTTAGCAGATAAGAATTTTTTGTAAGAATTTGAATTCAAACTCAGGATTCAAAGTAAGGCTTACAGAAGTCAAGACACTTTTGTAACAATATGCTTTCGAATTAACCCATGCTTAAATTAGGACTTTTGAAGGGTTGTAACGTGTCTTGGTTCACGGTTTAAGCAACAATGGATAAGGCTCAAATTTTATTTGTACCCACCTGTTCTTCGTGATGTTCCTTAATCCTAAACTCAGTTAATTGTGCGGTTGAACTCCAATTGAATCTAGAATGACGTTTTGGTGATGGTTCAGACAAGTATATTTTATCTGAAGGCAGTCATTTTTTGCAACATTTTTCATGTTGGTCGAGGATCTGTAGTGACCTATTTTTTTGGTTCCTTATCCCAGATATTTTCCTGACTGTTCTTGTTTTTGAGATCACAGTCAGCGGGATCCCCCTAGTTTTTCTTAAATCTCCTTCGTAGGTTTTGACTTAGTGGGATTTTTCTCCTCTTTTTTTTTGAGAGATAATGACTGCCTATGTGGTAGGGAACCATCATTGTCTTTTGATTCCAGAGGAATGTTTTTGAAGTCATTCGTTGTATTATGAAGTGAAAGTTTGCGACAGGACGTGCATTTGAATTAACTGAGAGACTACCCTGCCCCAGGTTTTGATTAAAGGTTTCAATTTGTGTAAAAAGGAAACACCTACTTCTTTGGCTCAAAGGGGTTGACTAGGGATTATCTTCCTTATGACTCCAGTGTTTAGGATTTGAAATAAATGCTTGTACATCATCAGTAAGGTCAGTACAAAAGCAATACTGTATGAGATTAAGGCATGGTTTTCGTCATCCTCCCTCTAAAGGCTTGTAACTTTTAGCAAGAGTTGAGAGTAAAAAGCATAGTTTAAGTATAGTGAAAATGAATGGATGAATCCAAGACAAACATATGCAATGCATTAATGAAACATAGTTTAACATTAATAGATAATTGTTTGAATAACAAAAGAAATTATATTTGAAAATTCATATGAACAAAAGCCTCTTTGTCTGAACTTGTCACTTCGGGTGGTGAGCCTTTGAGGGACGCAGAAGAATTCAGTCTGACCGCCTTGTGTGAACTCCAACACTCCTTCGTCGATCAACTCCTGGATATTACTTTTCAAAGCCCAACAGTCATCCGTATCATGCCCAGGATTATTGGAATGGTATGCACATATTGCATTAGGATGAAAGCTTGGAGCAGAGATATTGGTATTCCGAGGAGGATCCCTTAACATGACCAAATTCAGCTTCAGCAAAAGTTGCAAGACTTACGATATTGGCATGTCGAGTTTGGTAAATTGTCTCCCGGATGGGACCCGTTTACTCTGATTACTCTGTTCTTGTTGGCGGGGAGGTTGTCGGGTCTGTGACGTGGCAGTAATTTGGAAAGGTTTGTTCTCCCCTGAACCAACTTCTTGTCTCATGGGCGGCTGAGTAGTGACTTGATCCCCAATCTTGATCGTCTGTTTCATACGGTTGCATCCGTCTTGATGAAGTTGGGTGAAAAGGGCTTTCAGCTCTTCTTGTCCTTGAGCCAGGTTTTAGATAAGAGCCATCTGGCCCACCAGTTGTCCCATCATTTGGACCTTCATTATGGCTACCTCGGTTTGTAGCCGCTCTAGCTGGTTATCCTTGTCGTCCTCAGGATTTCCCATGATCATGCCCTTAGTGAGGAGCGCCTTCACTTCCTATTGTCCCTTAGATAGGTTCAAGAACATATCTTGAAGTTGAGCGTTTTTAATTTGAATGTCCTTGATAGTATGTTCTAAGGCCATCTCTACTGAAATAAACAATAAGCAGATGAGAGACTTGCGCGGGGGAAACCTGTCTTGATGTGATGCATGTCATGTGGATGCAATGTTTTCAAGGATTTATGAAATTTAAATTTGTCTAGAAAAATAATGAACAAACGTTAAATTGCATTAATTAGTTCAACATGGTTACAACGTGCCCCTTGGGCTTACAAAGTAAATCTCTAAAATTTAAAGGTCGAACGCATCCTCTTCGGCGCAAGGTAGGCGTTCAAGCTTTTCTCTTCATGTAATTGCTTTGTAAGATCCAAGACCCTCTTCTCACTAGCATAAAATTGAGCTTCGAAGGTATCTCGTTCTTCTTTTAGATGAATCCAACCTTTTTGCAGGTCTTCAAGAGAAGTAGGCATGTCGGGATGGAGGACAGTGTACGAAACATCTCCTTCAACCACAGGCTCCATGATAACTAGTAAGATGGAAGGATAAGGCATCACAAGCTTCTGAGAAAGAGCTTGTACCCACCTAAGATAAGGCTCAAGTGGAATAGAATTATTGTGTCCCAACGTCTTACTATCCACCTTGTTTACCATCCTCCAGGCTCGTACAAACCTCTGACGGTAACCTTGATCGTCGTTTGGACTTGGACAATGCTTAAAACACTTGGATCATAGTTCAAAAGTTTGTGTAATCCATTAATTATGGATAGATACACAAATTAGAAGACCTGCAAAGCAAGATTATGTAGCCTAACATTGAGATTGGATTACGTGTTCATCAAGAAATGGCTTGTAATTCAAGTTTGAAACCCTAACTTCTTGCCTTCGATTCTCCTAGATCAAGTATAATCTCAATTAGTTCTTGGACATTTTGGAAATATTGTAACATCCTCTACAACATCTATGTTTTACATTATTTAATATTCATCTTGGAACTATGTGAAAAATTATCATGAAGTTAGGTCAAAATCCTGCCTAAACTAGGGCAAAATTTCACTAAGTTTTCAAGTTTCATGAGCATGTCTTTACAAAATCATAACTTGAAATCCAAGTATTTCTAGAAAAATTTCTTCTCTACAATGTTTTAGATCTTATTTAGATATACAACTTTCATGTTGGAAGTTTCTCTTGAATCATCTTGCATCATGGTGTAAATTTGGCATAAAGTTATGAAAAAAACATGAATTTTCAACACTTAGAAAAATTCTATGTCTTGGAAATTTTAACTTTTCAAAATGAAATCTTGACTTTTTGATTTCTTGATGAATAAGTTTCATATTTTGACATGTCTTGATTAATTTTAATCTTTGAAACTTGGTTTTTGTCAAAAAGTCAAAGTTTGACTTTTCAGTGTATATATGACTTTTCATCAGTTGACTGAAATTCAACTATCAATCAATTGAACTTGAGAAATGTTTTGAGCCATTCCATTAGGCAAAAAATTATGCATTTGAATCCTTGAGGTCATGCCTTAAACCAATAAGTCATTTGTTAGGTCAAAAAATCAGAAATTGGACCTTCCCAGTCAAAACCCTTATTTTGACCATTTTGCCCTTTTGATGATCTGATCAAATTTCTTGAGGAATTGTGATCCAAACTTGATCAAATGGCATATATGAGTTCATGATGTTGATATGGATAAAAAATTATGAAGTTTGACTGCAAATTGACCACAATTGACTTTTTCTCCAATATAGTTGATTTTAGGTCAACTGATCAATTGGCTGAGCAAAAAGGTGATCCATGACTTGAAACTTGACATGAGAAATATTGAGGGTCAAAAATGATCCATGAAAGTCATATGGGGAAATAAAATTCCATTTGTCCTTGTTCAAACCCAAACCCTAATTTGAGTCATCAGTGTTGAAGAGGTGTCTTGAGCTGATCAAACCTTTTGTAGTCTTAAATCAATTGGAGATCTTGTGAGAGATTTCTTGAGAAATGAGAGGGAAATTTTTGAGGTACAACAGTTGCCCCTGTTCAATCTTCTTAAACCTGAAGAGTTAGATTGTTGGATCTGCCATTCGTGACTTGAAGGTGGAAGATGATTGAACACTAGAGTGCCCAGAAATTTGCACTCGAAGAGGTATTGGGAATTGGCTTATAAATGCCATTTGGAGGAATGATGGTAAATAATGGAAGAAGTATCAGTATAAATATTTGGTCTATTTATTCTAAAACCTGATGTTTTACCCGTGGGAAAAAAGGTTAGTTAAATGCAGATGTATGTGTGATGTTCACAAGATGAATGAGATTGTGCTAAATGCGTTTTGTATGTATATGCTATGATGTATGAATGTGGGATGCATATTTGTCCGGGAAAATAAATCCCTGACTACTATTGAGGAGTTTTGGGAAGCTGAATCCTGAATTGTTGTTGGAAATGAAGAGTATACATATCTTCAAACTTTATTGAAAGGATGCTTCCATTGGGGAATATCTCTAGAATGCCAGTTGTTATCTGGTCGGATCCAGGATTCACAACTTGCTGAGGATGAGGAAGTCAACTTCTATCTGGTCGGATCCAAGCTTCACGGTAACCTACCAGGGAAGAATAAATTAACTATTATTTGGTAGGATTCTAGGCTTCGCAGAAGATTTCTTGAAATTGAGCTGTTATCTGGTCGGATCCAGGCTTCGCAAAAGATTTCTTGAATTTGAACTGTTATCTGGTCGGATCAAGACTTTGCAGATTTCTTGAAGTGGTAACTACTATCTGGTCGGGTCCAGGCTTCATAGTTTTTGAAAAGTTATACTATTATCTGGTCGGGTCTAGGCTTCATAGTGTCTTGCTGGGGATGGTAGCTAGTTGTTATCTGGTCGGGCTCTAGGCTTCATAATGACTTGCTTGAAAAGATGAAATTGAACTGATATTTGGTCGGATCTAGGCTTCACAGTAACTTAATAACATTAAACCTCTATCTAGTCGGATTCTAGGATTTGTAGATTTCTGAGGTGGATGAAGTTAATTGCTATTTCGTCGGGTCCAGGATTCACAATAAACTCGTATGAAGAGATAGAGTTGAACTGATATCTGGTCGGGTCCAGGCTTTACGGTAACTGCTTGGAACTTAGGTGTTATCTGGTCAGATTCCAGGTTTCACAACAAACTTCTGATGGGAATTTCTATCTGGTCGGATCCAGGCTTCATAATAACTTACTTGAAAATATGAAGTTGAAAACTGATATCTAGTCGGATCCAGGCTTCACAGTAACTTTCTGGGGTAGATGAAAACCCTAATGGGGAAAAGAAGTTAAAGCCTGGTCTGTTTGAGTCCAGGTTTTTCTATATCTCGAAGAGCTAAACTATTATCTAGTCGGGCCCAGGTTTCATAGTATCTTGAGAAGTTAACTATTATTTGGTCGGGTCCAGGCTTCATAGTAGCTGAAAGGTTACACTATTATCTGGTCGGGTCCAGGCTCTATAGTGACTTAAGAAGTTGACTACTATCTGGTCGGGTCCAGACTTCATAGTAGCTTAAAAATTGTACTATCATCTGGTTGGGTCCAGGCTTCATAGTATCTCTTAGAGATAGTAAAGGTTTTCTTAACGACTTTACTGGAGATTAGGGGTTGTAGCCCTCTGATTTGTAATAGTCTGAAAGGCAAGCTCAAACTGGAGAGGATAGACTCAGCCGAGGAAGACAGACTCAGTTGGGGAAGACGGACTATGCCGGGGGAATGTTACTGTTCGTTGATTGTTGTATGTCGTATGTTGTTTGTTGGGGAAATAAACCCTGTTGGGGGAAAAAACCCTGTTGATGAATACTTGATGAACTGTTGACGAGGTAAGTTCTTTTAGGAAGATATCCACAAGGCTTCTTCTTGTAGGATCAACTTAGATGGGGAGAGAATTGTCAAGAGATTGAGACTCTGGCTGGAGATCAATCTATGCAAAGAAACTTCATGGGTAACTTTGTTGAGGATTGGTTTATTCTAGACGTCTTTGTGGGGATAATGCTAATGAAATAACTCCGTGGGGATATTCCATATACATTAAAGAGATGCTTGCTGCTGCTTAGCAGGACACATGTGCCAAATAGTTTTAATTATGTTCATATGCATATGTTCGTTCAATTTTAGTCATTGGACAACTTTGGATTCAAAACAAAAATAGAAAGTTTTCACTTTAAAGTATATTTGTATTGATATTTTTCCCATGAATAGGCATTTTTTGTACAAAGAGACTGAGATCCTAGTAAGAGGAAATCGTCGAAAGGAAAACAAAGATTGTAAACAAAAAACAAATAGCCATGTGGAAATGATCTCATTGCATTCCAACTCTACAATTGCCCCAATGTCTTCGAATGCCCCTTGCCGTTGACAGAAGTTGATTGGATTGATCTTGGACCGTTTGAACTCGGACCTTGGTAATAAAGTTGACTGTGGTGATTCCATGGGACAAAGTCATACAATTTCAATCCTTAACTTTTTCCTGGACCGCCCTTTCGGGTTTTCAGCCCACCATGATACCCATTTTTGCCCAAGTCGTGCTTTTGGGTTTTCAACTTGCCAAGTGTACAATATTTTGCATATATCCGTAATTTTTTCCCAAACCTTTTGGTTTGCCGGGATGCCCTTATTTTTTCCTAGGTGTGTTAACCTAGCGGGTCACTTATGCATAGTATTTTTTAACTATTTTCACGTTCACAGGATGCGGGAAGTCTTCACCATCCATGGTAGTCAACATCATGGCACCGCCAGAGAACACTCTCTTGACAACAAATGGCCCTTCGTAGGTGGGAGTCCATTTTCCTCTAGGGTCGCCTTGTGGCAGAATGATGCGCTTTATCACCAAGTCACCAACTTGATATACTCGAGGCTTGATCTTTTTATTGAAAGCCTTGATCATGCGTTTTTGGTACGTCTGACCATGACAAACAGCAGCCAGTCGCTTCTCATTGGTCAAGTTCAACTGATCCAGTCTTGTTTGAATCCACTAGTCTTCTGCTAGGCCTGCCTCATTCATAATCCTTAGTGAGGGAATCTGAACTTCCATTGGCAAAACAAATTCCATGCCATAGACTAAGGAAAAGGGAGTTTCCCCTGTTGATGTTCTAGCTGAAGTGCGGTAGCCGTGAAGAGCAAATGGTAACATCTCATGCCAATCCTTGTAGGTCACTACCATCTTCTGCACAATCTTCTTAATGTTTTTGTTGGCCGCTTCGACTGCGCCATTTATTTTAGGTCTATAAGGAGAAGAATTATGATGCTTAATTTTTAATTGGGTGCAAAGTTCGGTAATCATAGCATTGTTGAGGTTAGTCCCATTGTTGGTGATGATCCTTTTGGGGATACCATAGCGGCAGATGAGGTTATGTTTGATGAATCTGGCTATTACGTTCTTTGTGACTGAGGCAAATGAAGCGGCTTCGACCCATTTGGTGAAATAATCAATAGCGACCAGAATGAAGCAATGTCCATTGGAAGCAGTGGGTTTTATCTCTCCAATCATGTAAATTCCCCATATTGCAAATGGCCACGGAGCGGTCATGACGCTCAGAGGGACATGAGGCACATGGACCTTGTCAGCATAGATTTGGCATTTGTGACAAGTTCTTGAATGTTGATGAAAATTAGTCTCCATTGTTGACCAATAGTATCTAGCTCTCAGGATCTTCTTGGCCATGGTATGTCCACTAGAGTGAGTGCCAAATAGACCATCGTGCATGTCTTCCATAATTTCCTCTACCTCCTTCTTGTCCACACATCGGAGTAGAGTATAATCATGGTTGCGTTTGTATAATATTTCGTTACTTAGGAAGAATTTGGCTGAAAATCTTCGTAAGAACTTTCTGTCATTGATGGATTCTCCTTCGGGACACTCTTGTGCTTCAAGGTATCTGTTCACCTCATGGTACCACGACTTCTCTGTATCAGTGTCAAGCTCACAGCAGTGTGCAGGTTCGTTGAATCTCTCAATTGTAATCATATGAGCTTCGTTGTCCCATATGACCTTGAACATAGAAGACATGGTGGCCAAAGCATCGGCTAACTGATTTTCTTCCCTAGAGAAGTGTTCAAAGGTGATCTCTTTGAAGTAAGAAATCAGGGATAACACAAGTTCCTTGTATGGGATGAGATTAGGGTGCTTAGTGTCCCAATATCATTTTACTTGGCTGATCACTAGAGCGGAATCCCCAAACACATTCAAATGCTTGATCCTCAAATCAATGGCAGCCTTCAGACCTAAAATACACGCTTCGTACTCAGCAATATTGTTCAGGCAATCGAAGCATAATCTGGCAGTGAAAGGAGTGTGGCAACCTTCAGGGGAGATGATCACAACATCAATTTTGTTACCCAAAGCGTTGGAAGCCCCATCGAAGACCATAGTCCATCGGGATCCTTGTTCAGGTCCGTCATACAGTCCATGTTTCGCACAATCAGTCACTAGCATGATGTTTTCATCCGGGAAGTCAAAGTTCTTAGACTGATAATCATCGACAGCTTGGTGGGCCAAATGATCTGCTAGTATGTTTCCTTTGATGGCCTTTTGCATTGTGTATTGAATGTCGTATTTATTCAAGATCATTTTCCATCTAGCTATCTGTCTGGAAAGCGCAGGTTTCTCGAAGATGTACTTGATTGGGCCCATCTTAGAAATCAATAGAGTGGTATGAGTCAACATATACTGTCTTAGCCGGCGAGCATCCCATGCCAGAGCGCAGCAAGTTTTCTCGAGCAGTGAATATCTGGTTTAACAGTCGGTAAAATTTTTGCTCAAGTAATAAATAACATGCTCTTTTTGGCCAAACTCGTCATGTTGGCCTAAAACACACCCCATAGAGTTCTCTAGTACTGTCAAATACATGATCAAGGGTCTTCCTTCAAGTGGAGGCATGAGAATAGGAGGTTCTTGTAGATATTCTTTGATTTTGTAGAAGGCAGCTTGGCATTCATCATTCCATCTGACTACTTGATCTTTCTTCAAGAGTTTGAAGATTGGTTCACAAGTAGTAGTCAAGTGAGATATGAAGAGGACGATGTAGTTAAGACGACCCAAGAATCCTCTAACTTCCTTTTCATAGTGGGGGACTGGAATTTCTTGGATGGCCTTTACCTTGGCAAGATCGACATCGATGCCTTTACTACTGACAACAAAACCTAGAAGCTTTCCAGATCGTACTTCGAATGTGCACTTGTTAGGGTTTAACCTCAACTTGTACTTTTTCAACCTTTTGAACTTCTTGTACAGGTGATCGAGATGTTCTTCCCCAGTTTGTGATCTTGCAATCATATCATCCACATATACCTAGATTTCATGATGGATCATATCATCAAACAAAGCTACCATAGCTCTTTGATATGTTTCCCATACATTCTTCAATCCAAACGGCATGACCTTGTAGCAAAAGGTGCCCCATTGCGTAATGAAAGTGGTCTTCTCCATGTCTTCGGGAGCCATCCTAATTTGATTATAGTCGGAGAAGCCATCCATGAAAGAGAAGACTTTATGATGAGCAGTGTTATCGACCAACACATCAATATGAGGTCGAGGGAAATCATCCTTGGGGCTGGCCCTATTCAGATCCCTATAGTCTACGCACATACGAACTTTTTCGTCTTTCTTCAGTACTGGAACCGTGTTTGGAACCCATTGGGGATAAGTTGTCACACCTAGGAATCCTGCATCAAATTGTTTCATCACTTCAGCTTTTATCTCTTCAGCCATGTCAGGCCTCATGTGACGAACCTTTTGTTTGGCAGGAGGACAATCTTCTTTTGTCGGCAGATGATGAAATACAATCTCGGTATCCAACCATGGCATATCTTCATATGACCAAGCAAACACTTCCACATAGTCATGCAACATTTGAACCAACCTGCTCTTGACACTGCTTTCCAGGTTAGCGCCGATCTTAACCTCTTTCTTGTCTGTCTCGGTACCCAGATTGATGACTTCAATTGACTCTTCGTGCGGATGAAAATCTTTTTCCTCTTGTAACATAAGTCTGGCTAGTTCTCTTGGTATTTCACAATCTTCCCCGCCATCGTCTTCGACTTGGTTAATTGGACATTCGAAGTCAAAGTCGGCAATAGTATAGTCATTGGCAATGAGATCCAGAGTGGATGAGGACCTGCAAGAGTGTGTGTGTGTGTGCATGTAAGACACATGGCTATTTTGAAAAATGTATTTGAAGAAAAATAAAGACAATGAACACAAAGATTTGAATGCAAAAGAGTCTAATGATTTGTATTGAAATGATCATATGATAAAATGAACATAAATAAAACCCTTGACAAATTGACCAAAGTGCCCCGGGCCAGGCACATGGCTTAAAAGTCATTGTTTAATATTACAAACAAAATGTTCTTGAATTAATAAAAAGAAATAAACAAGTGATTACTCCTCAATTAAGGAGATGGGAACGAAGTCCTTTGCTTTCCAATTGTTGAGTTCCGTTGTAGTAGGATACACCCAATCTTCAAATGCACACTCATCATCAGCATCACCTATAACGTTGACTTTGTGGCTTCCAATATGGAGAGGGGGCTTCCCTGCACGAGCGCGCCTCACTTCCTTCTGAGCCTTGATGGTGAAACCCAAACCAAATTTGTCTTCTTTGAATGGGATCTCGAGGAGTTGCCCCCAAGTATCACAACTTCCTTCTTCAACTGTAGCACAATCATCTTTGAGTGAAACCATCTTCGGCACAACCTTAACAGCTTTGGACACATCAGAGGAACATTTGGTAGCAACAACCATTCGTGGCATAACTTCAAAGGCTTGACACGAGGTCTCTATAAATTCCCCATCCATCTCTACATATTTGAAAGAGTTGAGGTGGCTTACTATGAACTCCTCCACACCACAGACAGAGACAATTCTTCCTTTGATCGGATACTTGAGCTTTTGATGAAGAGTTGACGTTACTGCCCCAACTCCATGGATCCAAGGGAGACCCAACAAACAGGAGTAGGCAGGACGAATATCCATAATGTAGAAGGTAGAGTTTAAAATTTGTGAGCACACCTTGATCGGGAGATCCACCTCTCCATGAACTGTCCTTTTTGACCCGTCGAAATCCCTCACAATGATATCACTTGGTTTCAAGACTAAACCTTCACACTATAAACGGTCTAACGCCCCCTTGGGTAGAACGTTTAAAGAAGAGCCAGTGTCGACCAGAACGTGCACTAAGGTAGTCCCTTGCACTTGACAGAAACATGTAGAGCTTTGTTATGGTTATTCCCAAGCGGTGTCAGATCCGCATCTGAGAACCCCAAACCATTACCGGTCGTCAAGCTTGCCACGCAATTTTCAAATTGGTCAGTTGTGGTCTCATGAGGGACATGAGCCTTCTTCAAGAATTTGATTAATGCCCAAGCATGAGCATCGGAACAGAGTAGCAAAGATAACATAGAAATCTTGGAAGGGGTTTGCCCTAACTGCTCCACGATCTTGAAGTCTCTCCTTTTTATAATTTTTAAGATCTCATCCATTTCAAGAGAAGAAGGTTCTCCATCAGCAATGTCCTTTGTGGGTATCTCCGTCTAAACAGGCTCAACAACCTTCTCTTTCCCTCTTGTATCAGTACTTGTCCTAGCAGCAGTGATGCAAACAGGTGCCTTTGTAACAACTGGTGGTGAGATGTTGGGTGAAAAGATTCTCCCAATTGTGGTTACCTTACTTGATCCAGTTTTGTTACCAACATCATTAGCTTTGTCTTCTTCAATCCAGGCGTCTTGTTTTATCCCATGATAAAACACCTCAACACCATAGTTCCATGGCACTTCTTTTTTAGAAGAGTAGGGAATTGGTCCGGGATTGGTAATTATTAGGGGAGCAACAATTGGTTTATTTGAAATCCTAATAGGACCTTTGGAGGAGATCCTAAAAGGCTTGTTTGAGATGGTTATAATGGAGAGATCTTCACATTTATTAGTCAAACTTTTAGCAAGCGGAGTCTTCTCAAATAGGATCTCGTGGCTATCCATCAGGTGTTGAATGCCTTCCTTCAACCCTTCACATCCATTGAGTTATTTGGCACAACAAACACAGCCCTTCACAAAGCCAGGAAAGATCCTGGCTTTCAACAGATTCTTTTTGATGATGTTCAATGGATTAGTCAAGTCTTTGATAGAGGAAAAAAAGTTGTAACGGCATTGACACCCTTGCCATGGTTTGGCATAGGTGCGGTGATTACATTCAGAGTTAGAGGAGGATCAAACTCAACGGTCTTTTTATCAATCAAGTCTTGAATTTTATTTTTCAGTGCCCTGCATTGGTCAGTCTCTTTCCCGGGACTACTTGAGTGATAAGCACATTTGGATTTCGGTTTGTACTTTGGTGAAGAGGTATCTGGATTGGCCGAAGGATCGCGCAATGTCACCAAATTAGCCTTTATCAAGTGTTGTAAGGCTTGGGATAGTGACATGCCTATCCTCGTGAATTATCTTCTTGGAGTCTCAAACCGTTGGTGATTAGCAAATGGTCTTTGAGAAGGAGTTGGATTGGAAATTCGGACAACATTAACAGACTGGCGGTCATCCTTCTTGGAACGGGCCCTTGCCCCATACACAACATTGATTTCTTTCTTTGCGGAAAAAGGTTTCTTTACAGGATTGGAAGTGGAGGCGGATGCCATTGGAATCTTCCCGCTTTTGATGCCTCTTTTAACTCTTTCACCGGTTAAGATCATCTCGGTGAAACCAGAAGAAGAACAACCAACCAACAAGTTAAATAATGGACCAGATAAAGTGACCATAAACATGTCAATATGCTCCCTATCAGTCAAAGGTGGTTGAAATCTACTGGCAAGGTCTCTCCACTTTTGTGCGTATTCTTTGAATCCTTCATTCTTTCCCATTGTCATGTCTTGCAACTGAACTCTTATCAACGCCAAGTCGGTATTATACTGGTATTGATGGTAGAAAGTGGTGGCTAAGTCCTCCCATGTATTGATACGGGAACAATCCAACTGGTAGAAGCACTCTAGTTGTGTTTCAGCCAAGCATTCTTGAAAAAAGTGAACCAAGAGTTTCTTATCAGCGGTGTGCGGATGTATCTTGCGCACATAAGATTTCAGGTGAAGTTTTGGACAAGAAACCCCATCTTACTTTGAAAAGACTGGTGTCTTGAATTTGTGGGACTAAAAACCCTAGATGTCAAACCCAAATCATCAAAATCTAAACCGGGGACGACTTGGATCTCGACGGCCTTCAATCTGTCTTCTAGCTGCTTGTACTTGACATCGATAGGAGGATACTGCTGGTCAAAATAATAATCATCATCAGATGCTTGATCATTAATACACCAAGCTTGGGTACTCCTAGCTTCTCCAATATGATTCTCGTCTTCCTCAGATGGGTCTTCCACTACCGGGATCTGACGGACCAACTCTTTGAACCTTCTACCCATGTTGACTAGGGCTTTCTTCTTGGGTTTCTTTTTAGCTGCCAACAATGCTATCATATCTTGTTTCCCCTTGGCTAGGGCCAATAGAGTCTCCTGGAACTGAGAGTTTTGTGCCTGAAGGTCCTTCACTGTTTTCTCTAGATCCATCTTACTGAAATAAATAGCAGAAAGATAAGGAAATCTGTCATGGAAAACATGTTATGTTATGATGCATGAAAGATGTGCATGCAAATGATTTCAAGGATTTATGAAATTTAAATTTGTATAGACAAAGCATGAACAAACGTCAAATTTCATTGATTAGTTCAAAATGACTACAACATGCCTCTTGGGCTTACAAAATAAATCTCTAAGATAAAAATACTGAACACATCCTCTTCGGCGCAAGGTAGGCATTCACGCTTTGCTCTTCATGCAGCTGCTTTGTAAGCTCCAAGACCCTTTTTTCACTAGCATAGAATTTATCTTCAAAGGTATCTCGTTCTTCCTTTAGCTGAATCCAACCCTTTTGCAAGTCTTCAAGAGAAGTAGGCATGTCGGGATGGAGGACAGTGTACGGGACATCTCCTTCAACCACAGGTTCCATGATAACTGGTAAGATAGAGGTATAAGGCATCACAAGTTTCTGAGCACGAGATTGCACTCACCTAAGGTAAGGCTCAAGGGGAATGTAATTCTTGTGTCCCAGCATCTTACTATCCACTTTTCTCACCATCCTCCAAGCTCGTATAAACTTCTAACGGTAACTCTGATCGTCGCTCTCGTAGTCGAATACCACTCCTTGGATGAACATCTCATGAGGACCATCCCTTCGGGAATAACCAAACTATCGTAAGGCTAATCAAGGGTTGCAAGTGATACCTCCACTAATTCCAACTAGAGGGACATTAGGGAATTCCCCATAATGGTTGATGATAGTAACGTTCTCCAAGGATCGAGAACACCAATAAACATCTGAATGTCTGAGCATCATCAACCTATGGGATAACCTCAAACTTTGCTCGTTCTTCAATACATATCAGGGAAGATGCAAAATAAACCATCTAGCCAAGAGAGGAGTGCAATACATGGGGATCCCTCTCTTCCTCATAGTGCGAGAGTAAAAAGAATGTAGGATATCTCCCAACAAAGTAGGCACCGAATTGCGAGACATGAAGATTTTGACAGCATTTACATTTATAAGTTGGTCATGGTTTCGAAACAAAACCATCCCATAGATGAGAAGGGCCAAGATTTATTCAAAAGCTTGTAAGTACAAAGAGTTCCAATAATCTTGAGCTTTCTCGAACAAGAACTTGGCTAAGAACCCTTTGACACCACTCCTTGTTTCCCAATTAGTCGTGACATCATATTGTTGCAAGTGTAGTGCTCGGGTAATCTCTTCAGGTATGGGATCTCTTTCCATATCGTTGAAGGGTGGTTGATTGAGAATGGTAATCCTCAAGAGTTGAGAGAATTCTTCCATAGTAGGTACAATCTGATAATCGAGAAAAGTGAAGCAATGGTGTAGAGGATCAAAGAACTGGAAAAGCACCTTCATCATATTCTCATCAGTGCTTGAGGTAACCAAGTTTAGGAGGAAACCATGTCTTTTGATGAATGAAGAGTTCTCAGAGACCCTTGATGCTAAATCTTTGAGTTGAGAAGGAATTCTTACGAGATTGACTTGGATAGTATTCTTGCAGATAGAAGCCATGTCCTACAAAATAGAACATAGATAAATCCCAATAATCCTTAAAATGGTTAGTGAGAATGAGTATGATGTTATGATGTTTATGATGTTATCTACAAATAAACATATACAAACAAGGAAAACAAGTACTTAGGTTTAGGCTTGTATGGAGTCTTATAGGTAAGTACCCTCTTGAAGTTTAGTTGGCTCAAACCTATCCTAGAAATAGTAACTGGGTTCTAAGGGATCTCAATATCACTGATCTTTCTTGTCGGGCATAGTTTCAGCGCAAGCCTCTTTCACGGTGACCGAAATATCCCAAGAAGTCCGATCTCAATGAGCGTAGTATCGAGTATCAACCAACTTTGGACTGCACCAAAGCTGGCTATCTCACTACTTCCTAATGGACAATTTGGTCAAGTAAAGGTTCTAAAGTTAGTTAGTGCTTCATGACACCACACAGCGGCCCTGTATTCTCCTTGACTATTCAAGGGCTATCGGTAGCCACAAATGTGTCACACTAACGTAGCTATTGCTTAGACCATGCCGGTATACCCCGCACAGTTTCCACAATGTATTTCTACTTACCTATAAGGTATCCCAAATCCGGGTAGAGGATTAGAACAAGCCCAAACAAGGAACCAAAATGTAAAGCAAACAAATCAAACAATGAAAGCAAGTAAAGGTGATCTAGCCCTAAGGTAACCCCACTTTTAAGTCATTCCCCAACAGAGTCTCCAGTTCTGTGATACAGTGGGAGAACTGACTTGGGATGTTTTGCGTTTGATAGCAAATGTTGCAGTTAGCAAGAGTCATCACCGACTTTTCTTTTATCCAAAAGGAAAGGCTGAAAAGAACAGGAAAGACCTTTGAGATTATTTCTTGAGTTCAGGGGGTATATTATGAAAAGGGAAGGTGTTAGAACCCCTTTCATCCATAGTTATCTATGGGCTCTAAGTTGCTTGCTAGATCACTTGCTTTTGTTTGAAATGTGCTTTGTGGTGGTTTTTGAAAGTATTTTGAAAAGGCGCCTTCGTTTAGGCAAACTTTGTAATAGTTCTCATTCGTAAGAACATATACAAAGTGTTGGACTTTTGAAAATGTTTCATGTTTTTTTTAAAATGTTTTGAAAGTGAGCAGGGATGTTTGATTTGAAAGTGAGCAAGCAACTAGGAACAATCTACCTACTCAAAAGTCTTTGTTTATTTCTTCCTTCCTTTGATATTGCTATCTTACCATTGATTTGTTAAAAAGCCTTATCTTTCAATGTAAAGGGACGGGCGTGGGTCATTGTATAGTCATGATAGCAATGCTGTGAGATATCTTAGCATTTTTCTTTGAGGGACTAAGATCATTTTGAAAGGCAACATTTTGTAGCGTCATCGAGGGACTATGATCTTGTATTTTGATTTGTTTTTGCTAAGACATCCCACATGCATAACATGGCCATTTTTATAAAGCAACAAAGTGGAATTTCCCTAAGGGTGCAAGTGTGCAAGTGTGTTTGATTTACATGCATTATTTATCTTAGATTAGGGTTTACTAAATGTTGATCTTAGTGTTGCCATACAAACCCTAATTACTAATATTTATATGAAAACGATAAATTGCGAAAAGTAAAATTACTACGCTATTATATCATTAGGGGAGGGGGTATACAAATTTACAAATGGGGATTGCAAGAAAATTAAACCTAATTATCTATTACAACCATATTGGATAATGTATAAGAATTGAAAATATAATGTACAAGAAGATAAATGGAAAAGAAATGATTTTTGTTTGGTTTTAATGAAAGGGTTTAGTTTTGACCTAATTAAGAAAATGATTAATTAAAATTAAATAAAATTAAACCTAAACTAATTAAGAAAATAAATTAAGTTTGAAACATTTTTAGGGTTTTTTATGAAAGGTTTTTTAAGTTAATAAAAATAATATGAAAATTAATCAATTAAGAGAAACTTAAGTTCTAAATTAATTTTAAATAAAAAAAGAAAAATAATTAAACCTAAATCTAATTTTTAATTTATTAAGAAAAAGAAATTAAATTTGTTAAGAAAATGTTTTTTGGTCTTTTTATCATTATATATAAAATAAATAAATAAATAAATAAGTGTGAAAATAATAAATAAAAATAGTTTTGGTTTTTTTATTAATAAAAATAGTACTAATAATAGTAATAATAATAGTAATAAAATATAATAAAGAAAAACTGAAATAAAATAAAAATAAGAAAAAAGAAAATAAATTAAATTAAAATAAAAATGTTTGGGCCAGGTGTGTGAAAGTGAAGGCATGGGTTAGAAGTTAGCAAAAAATGACTAGGCCCAGCATTGGAGGCCCATGCGCTAGCTGTTTGGAACAAAAAAGGAAGGAAAATGTGAAAAAAATAAACAAAAGGTAGCGATGGGTCTTGAACCCGTGACCCTTACCATACACACGCGCTACCTTTGCCACTGGGGTGGATGTACATCCGTTAACATAAATGAAATGATAAATACATAACATAAGTCAAGCCCTGAAAATGACTTCATCTTCAACCTCCAGCCATGGTTCCTATAACTTGCTCATTTCTCAACAAAAATGAAAGATGCAAACATGAAAGTTGCTCCATTTTTCCATACGAATCTAACCTTATAAATATCATAAGCTATAAATCAAAGATGAATGAGAATTTCTAAAAGTACCAAATTCTTACCTAATTTTTTCCAGATATTCCAACCTAAAATTCTCTAAGCTCAATAAATAGAAATGAAATCTATGGACATGTACAGTTTCAGGGAAATGATATCTACATCTTATCTTCACAAATGCAAACTTAACAATGCCTAAATGAAAAGATAGAATTTCAGAAAAGATACCTTAAAACTGGAAATCGTGAAATGCAAATGAGCTTGATTCAAGGTGCTGCAATGATCAGGTTAGCTTCCTCAAAATCCCAGGAAGCTAATACAATGATTAGATTAAGCAATGGATGGCTGGAATGACTTGGAGAAGTCAACTTGCAGACTCTATTTTTTGGTTATAGAGGTTGATGAAAATGGTGTTACAGTTCTGGAACAAGGACATGGATGGACTATATTTGAGGTATAAAAGCTTTGTGATTGCTTAGGAAGGAAAACGCACGAGGGAATTGTGAGTTACAAGTTCAAAGTCAGAATGTGCACATAAATGGAGTTTTGATGCAAGTTCTGATTTGAGGGAGTTTGGGAGAGTTTCAGGGTGCTTAAGCTCGTTTCCTAGCTCACAAATAGTGTCTCTATTTATAAGCAACAAGTTTTGAGACTTGTAGTTGATCAAAATTCAAAATCAAATGTTTAAGCTCAACATGTGATTTTCTTGAAAAATCAAGTTTCAATGCTTTTGTACTTGCTATTGTAGAGTGGTTACGCTTTAAACAAACTTGCTTCTGACTTTGTAGATGGAGTGTGATCAAAGGGAACAAGTGATAGGCTCAAGAATTTACTTTGTGCATAAAGCTTGCTTTTCAAGAATGGCAATGTTAGCTTTCTTCCCAAAATGGAAAATGGACTTGGACAATGCTGAAAACACATGGATAATAGCTTAAAGGTTTGTGTAATCCATTAATTATGGATATATACACAAGTTAGAATACCTGCAAAGCAAGATTACGTGTCCTAACATTGATATTGGATTTTGTGTTCATCAAGAAATGGCTTGTAATTCATGTTTGAAACCCTAACTTCTTGCCTTCGATTCTCTTAGCTCAAGTATGATCTCAATGAGTTCTTGGACATTTTTGAAATCTTGTAACATCCTCTACAACCTATATGTTGGAAATTTTTGAAGATTCATCTTGAATCATCTTGCATCATGGTGTAAATTTGGCATAAAGTTATGAAAAAAAACATGAATTTTCAACACTTAGAAAAATTCTAAGTCTTGGAAATTTTGACTTTTCAAAATGAAATCTTAAATTTTTGATTTCATGATGAACAAGTTTCATATTTTGACATGTATTGATGAATTTTAATCTTTGAAACTTGATTTTGGTCAAAAAGTCAAAGTTTGACTTTTCAGTGTACAATTGACTTTTCATCAGTTGACTAGAATTCAACTATCAATCAATTGAACTTGAGAAATGTTTTGAGCCATTCCATTAGGTAGAAAATGATGCATTTGAATCCTTGTGGTCATACCTTAAACCAATAAGTCATTTGTTAAGACAAAAAATCAAAAATTGAACCTTCCTAGTAAAAACCTTAATTTTGACCATTTTGCCCTTTTGATGATCTGATCAAATTTCTTAAGGAATTGTGATCCAAACTTGATCAAGTGACATATATGAGTTCATGATATTGATATGGATAAAAAATTATGAAGTTTGACTGCAAATTGACCACAGTTTACTTTTTCCTCAATACAACTGATTTTAGGTCAACTGATCAATTGACTGATCAAAAATGTGATCCAAGACTTGAAACTTGACATGAGCAATCTTGAGGATAAAAAATGATCCATGAAAGTCATATGGGACAATAAAAGTCCATTTGTCCTTGTGCAAACCCAAACCCTAATTTGAGTCATCAGTGTTGAAGAGGTGTCTTGAGTTGAGCAAACCTTGTGTAGTCTTGAATCAATTGGAGATCTTGTGAGAGATTTCTTGAGAAATGAGAGGGCAAATTTTGGGGTACAACAGCTTCCCATGTTCAATCTTCTTAAACACGAAGAGTTAGATTGGCGGATCTGCCATTCGTGACTTGAAGGTGGAAGATGATTGAACACTAGAGTGCCCAGAAATTTGCACTCGAAGAGGTATTGGGAATGGGCTTATAAATTCCATTTGGAGGAATAATGGTAAATACTAGAAGAAGTATCAACATAAATATTTGGTCGATTTATACTAAAACTTGATGTTTTACCTGTGGGAAAAAAGAGTTTGTTAAATGTAGATGTATGCGTGATGTTCACAAGATGAATGAGATTATGCTAAATACGTTTTTATATATATATATATGCTATGATGTATGAATGTGGGAGGCATATTTGTTCGGGAAAATAAATCCCTGACTACTGATGAGGAGTTCTGGGAAGCTGAATCCTGAATTGCTGTTGGGGATGAAGAGTATACATATCTTCAAACTTTATTGAAAGGATGCTTCTGCTGGGGAACATCTCTAGAATGTCAACTATTATCTGGTCAAATACAGGCTTCACAACTTGCTGAGGATGAGGAAGTCAACTGCTATCTGGTCGGATCCAAGCTTCACGGTAACATACTGGGGAAGAATAAAGTAATTGTTATCTGGTCAGACTCCAGGCTTCGCAGAAGATTTCTTGAAATTAAACTGTTATCTGTTCGGATCCAGGCTTCGCAGAAGATTTATTGAAATTGAACTGTTATCTGGGTGGATCCAGGCTTCGCAGATTTCTTGAAGTGGTAACTACTATCTGGTCGGGTCCAGGCTTCATAGTTTTTGAAAAGTTATACTATTATCTGGTCGGGTCCAGGCTTCATAGTGTCTTGCTGGGGATGGTAGCTAGTTGTTATCTGGTCGGGCTCTAGGCTTCATAATGACTTGCTTAAAAAGATGAAATTGAACTGATATTTGGTCGGATCTAGGCTTCACAGTAACTTAATAACATTAAACCTCTATCTGGTTGGATTCCAGGCTTTGTAGATTTCTGAAGTGGATGAAGTTAATTGCTATCTAGTCGGTCCAGGCTTCACAATAAACTTGTCTAAAGAGATAGAGTTGAACTGATATCTGGTTGGGTCCAGGCTTTACAGTAACTGCTTGGAACTTAGTTGTTATCTGGTCGGTGTTGTACCCCAATTTTTGCCCCTAAGATTCCTTCATCATACCATATTAGTTCAATCACAACAAAATCACATTAGGGATTTTGGTTCTTCCCCCTATCTTTAGCCTTGCTCTTCTGAGGAATTACTAGGCACCTTAACTTGTTTTCTTTTGTGATCATGGATATTTTGCTTTGATTTTCTCTCTAATTAACAAAATGAAATATTGGCTTGTCTTACTTGTTAATAATGTAGGTAAAGGCATTAATTTTTAGCATGTTGCTTCATGGGTTCATGAGTTTATTTACATGCCCTAGTCAATAGCTTGAGAAATTCAAACCTCACCATTGAAGTTTGTTTTGAAGTTGGTATGGAAGTGGTTTTAGTGGCCACGAGTCCTCATCATCATTCTCAACATTTTCTATTCACAAAGGAAGAATATTGGCACAAAAAGTTTGTTCAAACTTGGCAAAGTTCCACCAAGCACTCTCTTGATCTAGAGGCTAGGGTTTTGGACTTCAAAGGGGAATATCTTGCTCATCTTTTGGTATTGTGGAGTGATTCCAAAAGCATTCTTCTCTTTAATGAGTTACCAACAAATCACTTCAAAAGTTCTAAGGAGTTTTCATGTGGAAGGAACTTGGTGAAGAGGAAAGATTACAAGTCACCCGGATGAATCCCCAATTCTCCATATGTGATTTCAAATGGTCATAACTTGGTAAATTTTTGTCACCTTGAGCCCATTCTTTTTTCATGATGATCTTAAAGATGTGTGCTTCATGCCTTATTTTATGTGCTAAGTAAAAAATTGGATGGAAGTTGCATGTGCATCATATTAGGATTACTTTTCAAAAGGGACAAATTTACTTACAAGTCAGTACATAGCATCAAGGAGATTTCAAAGAGAAAAGGGTCTGATCAAAGACAACATTTCCAAGAAGCTTCTAACTAGGGGCAAAGCATCTAAGAGGACCCCTATAAACAGGGGAAAATACTAATGATCGTAGGGGTATATCACACGAAGCTATTATTGACAAGGGGTGATCATTCTGAGATTTAATTAACTCGGATCAAATTTCAAAGCATTGTTCAATCAGAGGCATACCTTTCGGAGGAGCATTCCTTAATCAAGTCACACCATAATAGGGTATGACTAAATTTCCTCATGTTAACTAACCTCTCAAGGCCTTGATAATCAGGGGAAACCCTCCAAGATTCAAATGTTGGGGAAGTACGTACCAAGTTCATCCTACTGCGCACAGGGTCCAAATTTCCCTTCAAACAACTTCAAGTACAAACCTCTCAAGCTTCGAATACTTGGGGAAATCTATGTCAAGTTCATGGTGAATTCAAAGTTCTTTCTGAATGTGCTTCCTCCAGATCTTGGAGATTGAGGGGCACCTTTTTCAAAATTCGAGCTGTAGGGCAAACCACTACAAGGCTCGATCAAAAGGGAGTTGATTCAAAATGGTTCATCAAAGCCAAGCATTGTCAAGAGTCTCTTAATTATGGGAATAATATAAAATAGTGGGGTCATTCACATTTTGATCAAACTGTTTCCAAGATCATATCAAAGAGAATCTCCTCCAAGACCCTACCAACAAATTAGGGAAAGACAATCCATACAAAGGAAAGCTCTTTGCGTACTTTCATAGGGTCCAGTGGATCTTTCTCCTAATTCATCAATCTTCGAGTTCGAATCGAGTATCAGGAAATCATGATATCATAACATTCAACCATCATGTGACAAGCAACCTTGTTGCACAGGCAAACCTCAACACTTTAATCATCTATGACCAATCACATGGGCACCATTCAAAAAAAAACATTCGAGTCATAGTCATAAAGCATAAAGCTGCATAAATCATAAATTAGGGATCCTCGATCCAGAATCAAGCTATACTTATCATTTCATTCATCTGACAAATTCCAATAGCATGGTTCGAGCATATATCAAAAGCCTAATTATGCATTCACATTTCAAAGTTCAACACCCATTTACACATATCCAAGTCACTCATTACATACATCAATCAATCATTACATTTCATGCATCAATCAAGTATACATGCATATCATAAACCTTGTTTTATGTGAAGACAACCATCATTGTCAATCAAGCTACCTAATTCTACATTGAATCTCGGCAGTAGATTCCGCTGGTTGATCATGACAATTGATTTTCCATAAGACCTCGGTAGAAGGTAATATCTCAATAGAATCTCGGTAGTAGATTCCCCTGGTTAATCTCAGCTGATGATTATCCAGAACACCTCGACATAAGGTAGCTCACAATCGAATCTAGACAGAAGATTCCCATGGTTAATCTCGATAAATGAATTTCTAGAAGACCTCGGCAGAAGGTAGCTCACCATCGAATCATGGTAGTAGATTCCCTTGGTTAATATCGGCAGTTGATTATTCATAAGACCTCGGTAGAAGGTATTTTTGCAACAGAATCTTGGCAGTAGATTCCCCTGGTTAATCTTGACAGTTGATCATCCAAAAGACCTTGGAAGAAGGTAATTCTATGTTGAATCTCAATAGTAGATTCCCCTGGTTAGTCTCAGCGATTGATTTTCCAGAAGACCTCGACAAAAGGTAATTTTCAATCGAATCTCAGCAATAGATTCCTTGGTAATCTCGACAGTAGATTTCCTGTCGAAAATCCTCACATCAAGCATGACGTACACATAATCATATCAGAGCATCAAGGTCATTCATAACATTTGGTGCATCTAACATACATAAACACCAAAAAGGAATTTGATAAAACATCAAAGTTTATTTTGGTTAGAAAAACATCGAAAGAGGCCTACGACTATGTCCACATCTACGTCTATGATACAAACATCAAGATCTTGTTGACACTTTTCACCAAATTCAAATCTACTTAGAGATACACCAATTGGCAACAAACAATGTTTGGGAGTTGGTGACTACGAGAACCCGATGGTTTAAAAGGAGATAACACCCAAAAACATTTTTCAAACATTTGGGGCATATACGCACAATTGGTACACATGTAAATATTTGGGGCATACACACATGCCCATTGCATATAGACTTTGCATCCCATACTGATCTAAGATACCATGCATACACATCACACATGGCATTTCTCAAAACATACTTTGGGCGGAACCAATATCTTTGGGCCCTCCATCAGATTATTACCTTGGTTGAAAATAGACATTTGGTAAAAATCCGATCTCATCTCTGATTTAGTTATCTAGGATTTGATCATCAAAACAACTTCCTTTACAATTTGACTCATTGTGTCAGGCTCCATGCATCAATGTGTTTCCTCCTCTGCAATGTAGCTCATTGTGTTAGGCTCCATGCATCAATGTGCGAATTCCGCAATTTAACTCATTGTGTCAGGCTCTATGCAAAAATGTGTTTCCTCCCCTGAGATCTAGCTCATTGTGTCAGGCTCCATGCAGAAATTTGAGAAATCCGTAATTTAACTCATTGTGTATGTATCCGTGCAACAATGTGTTTCCTCCTCTGCAATCTAACTCATTGTGTCAGTCCTCATGCAGTAATGTGCGAAATCCATAATTTAACTCATTGTGTCAGGCTCCATGCAACAATGTGTTTCCTTCTCTGTGATCTAGCTCATTGTATCAGGCTCCATGCAGAAATGTACGAAATCTACAATTTAACTCATTATATCAGGTTCCATGCAGCAATGTGCGAAATCTATAATTTAACTCATTGTACCAGTCTCCATGCAACAATGTTGTTATCAAGATTTTTCTGTGATATAACCCTTTGCATTAGTCTCTATGCAGCAATGCGTTCCTTTCTTTGTGATATAGACCATTGCACTAGTTTCGATGCAGTAATGTTATTATCAATCTTTTTCCAAAATATTTCCCATTGCATCTGTCTCCATGCAACAATGTTATTATCAAACTTTTTCTGCGATATAGCCCATTGCATCAGTCTCCGTGCGACAATGTTATTATCAAGTTCTCTGCGATTTAGCCCATTGTCTCAGTCTCCATGCAACAATGTTATTATCGAGCTTTTTCTGCAATATAACCCATTGCGTTAGTCTTCATGCAGCGATGTGGGAAATCCGCGATATAACGCATTGCATCAGGCTCTATGTAGTGATGTAGTTATCAAGATTTTTTCAATTATATATGCCCTAGGTTGTGATAGATACATGAATAAATCTACGTAATCCATTACATCAGTCTCCAGGAAGCAATGTATTATCAAACTTTGTTTTATTCATCCCCTAGGTTGCGATGAATAGACAAAATCAAATCCAAACTTGCTATATTAGTCTCCAAGCATTAGTAAGTCAGCTTTTCAAACTTGTATCATTTACCTCCTAGGTTACGTTAAATATGAAAATGATCTCTTCTTAGATACTGACGGGTTATCTGCGTCGTCATGTCTAAGTCAAATCAACTTTGGTTCCAATGCGGATTATATGATACATCATCATCTATGCTTACTCTTCATACCCATGGGAACGTTGTATAGTGTATCCTTATAATCTTTCAGAAAAATTTTGGGGTCTTCCAATATTTAATAAACTTCCGATCAGAACATGCAAGACCTATGTATTCTCTTACTATTCAATCGAAAGGCAATTAAATAGGGGCATTTGTCATACCCCAAATTTGTCCTACAAGTTCCTGATATTTTTATTTTCATTTCTAAAAATCATTTTTTATAAATTATTATTCATATAGTTATGGGGGCTTAGAGTTTATAAAGAGAGGTTTATTTTGTAGAGAAATCATGGGCCTTTCTCAATCAGAAAAGGCCCATATTTTTTTAGTCCAGTTAGAATATTAGAGAGAGGGTGTATAAAACAAATTGTTTTGTTTAAAGGCCCAGTATAATTAATTAGAATCAGCCCATTTACACAGAGGAAAAGAAGAGAGATTTTGTTCATAGATTTTTGGGCCTATTTCAAGTCTCTATCCCAAACTGTTTTTGTTCTATTAGAATTATCATAAGTAATTGTTATTGGTTCATAATAGTTTTTTTCTTAATTAAAATCATAACAGTCTTGTTTATTGTTTGGAAAGAAGTATTGACTTAAATAAAGTCTGTTTTCACAGCTCCGACACATTTACCAGCCCATTTTAAATCAAGAGAACGCATGCCCAAAACAAGAATGGCCTGTACAATTCAGTTTTGTTTGGAGATTTAATTTGTTTTAATTACAACATTATTATTATCATCAACGTCACTATTATTCTCAATATTATACCAATATTATTATAATTAAATCATTTTTTTCTTTCAAACTTAATTAAAAATCTTATTGTAAGGTGTGGGCTAATAAAGTCAGGTTAAAAGATGTAGAAGCCTTTACTAAGTCGCATGGCCCAAACAAGTAGGCCTAAAATATAAAAACGAATGGCCCAAACATAGAACTAGTACTATGCGAGTCATGAAGGGAATAAACACAAGTTTAATGTACTAGCAGTTACTGTACATATTAAAAGAAATTAAATTTTTTTACAACAAAATCAATACAGCATTCGAGTTCTTACAAAAGAAATATTAACATTACAGAACATGCCATTTCCAGAACGATATCAACTAAAAACAACAACAACATTATCAGTATTCAAAGAAAAATTTATACATAATCAATACCAAATCAATTGCTATTACATTGGAATTAATCTTGTTCCTAATCAAAATTAAGAACAACATAACTTTATTTTCTAAATCAGATTCCAATCCAATTAAACCTAATTAAAATTTATAGACCAATCTATTCTTTTCCTAATATAACTAATATCTTAAAAAAGCAATAAAAACCTAGACTAAGAGATTTAAAAGGGGGAAGGAGATTAGACAGAAAAGAAAAGACAAAGATGGAGTTGGTTACAGAGAAAACGAAATACAGTTACAAAAAGAGAAAAATAACAATAGAGAAGAGGGGATACAAGGAGAAGCTTCACAGTCGCTCACGCCATCTTGGACCGCCACTCCGTTTTAGGGTTTCAAGATTTGAAACCCTAAATCCACACCGCTCCCTTCCTCGAAACACCACCATTACATCAACATCAACATCGTTGTACCTAAAAGACAACAAAGAAGGCTAATTATCAACGAAAATGAAAAGGGGCAAACAGATCCGCGAAAAGGGTAACAAGGACTTAATTTTTTGTTTGTGAATCTTTTCTAACTGAGTTTGGGGGTAGATTGAAGGTATTAAGGTATGATTTGGTAAGGTATAACCACCTCCGTTTTAGGTTTTGAGGCTCGGCGGCGACGCAGTTTGTTTTTGGATTAGGGTTCCGGTGTTGTTTGAAAAGAAGAAGAGAGAACGAGGGAGAAGAGACGGTAAGCAGAGAGATGGCGTTTAATGAATGAGTAAATAGTTTTGTAAAATAAAATATATTGTGTCACAATGATCTCATTTAAGACATACCACCATAATTACTATACTCCCTCCTTAACATCCGCGTGATCCAGATCTAACGTCCCAAACATGCAGGCCGATGATATCGTGTGTAACTCACTCACATGCGAACCACACAACCCCCTCAAATCCTTGCGCTGGGCCTGGCCCATATGTATTACACACCCCTTTCTTTTTTTTCTTTGCTAAGACGAATAAAAAAACCACCCCCTGGCCTTAATGGGTGTTAGCTGGCTATTTCGAATAAAGAAGAAACCACTATCAAAATAATATTTCGAATAAAGTGCCTAAGGAGATTGATACCAATATTGAATATATGGAGTCATTGTGCTGAAGGATTATTCAATTTCCAGTGATAGATGATGGATTTGGATTTGGATTTTTAGTGGTCAAAATATAAAGGGCTCCTTTATGCAAGGGTGCCAGAATTGGAAACGGTCCAGGAAATTGGGTTATTTCGAAAGCGGCAAAGAAACAAGATGCTTCGATTGGTACAGATTTCGAATTTCAAATAGGAGCGCCATTCTTAGAAGACGCGTGGAAGTCAGTAAACATAGGAAGCCTGCATGCTTCGAACGTGGCGTGATTTTAGAATAGCACCGTTAGGGTCAAGACACTATAAATAGGTGTTCTTATGTTAGATTTGGCATGTTCATTTTTATGTACTAAAAGATCTCAAAACACTCAAACTACCGTGAATTAAGGGAAAAGAGTCAGAAGACACAATGTACGTATTGAACATCATCATTCTTTATAATTTCAATACAAGTCTTTTTATATTTTAGTTCACTATTACAGTATTTCTGCCCTTAAATCCTTCGATTTCCTTGCATTTCCTTGTTTTACTTGCCTTTAAACACAATTATTTCGTTAGAAACTTCACCTTTACTTTATCCTTTTATCCAAACATTTCATATTTCCAGAATCTCAGAAACTCCTTATCTTTACATTCAAGCATTAAATCCTAAGTCTAATTCGAAGTCTTTCCTTTCTACATTAAGTTAGTTTATTCCTATAGACAATCCTAGAGATCTTTCTTAAGAATCTCACATTCAAACTTAACATACAATATAAGTCTATCAAGATAATGGATATGAACATAGAAATGAGTTATGACACATGTGTTCTAGGATCAATCTAGTCGATCCTGCAAGTAACCAATAATAATCAATAAATTGGAAGACTAGCGGTTGTTTACTAGAAATCACTGTAAATAATGGGCCAATTCAAAAATCTGGACTTGGGACCCTTTCTCTACATACCCCTTGGTTTTACTTCTTAGTGCAATAGTATGCCTCATGCCTTTTCGGCCTGAATTCAATATCTGAATTCAAGCCCACACTTTTAGTACCCCACCATTTTACTACCTCTATACATTTCACACCCCCCCTGCATTTTTTTATATCTTATTTATTTTATTAATTTTTATATATAATTCTATATTTTGTATTTTTCTTGTATTTTATTAATCACAATTTTTATTATACATATATTTAATATATTCTACTATTTATTTTTATCTCATAAATATTATTTTTGAACTCATTAAAATATTATTTTATTTATTGCATTAAATTATTTTCATGCATTTAAATATAATATTTTCAATAATTAATATATTAAAAAATATTCAACCAATCACTATTTCTTTTCGTTAAACAAATTAATTCAATAAATAATTTTGTAAAAAGGATTGCGAATACGTTCGAATCGACTGCGCGCTTAGTCTAACAATCTCCGCTATTCATGACACCTAGGGTAAACCTGCGAAAAATGTGAATATCTTTGTAATCCATAAAAAACACAAACCCACTATGAAGTACAAAATGGGACTCTGATTCCTCCTAAGAGGATACGTAGGCATGCGATTAAGATTGTGGCGAGTTCCCCTAATAAATAATTAAAACCTTATTTCCTAAAGTCATGTTTCTAAACCTAGTATTCTTGTGAACAAGGTAGATGAGGGGTGACTAACACCTTCCCTTCGTCTAGAATTGAGTCAACAATCTAGAATCTCTGAATTTTTTAGGGTTAACCTTTATATTCCCTTCCTTAGGATAAAAGTTAAAGGTGGCGACTCTTATTTAAAAACTAGTTGCAACAAGTATATCAAAGTTTACATGAGCTAAGCGTCTATGCCATAACCAAGAGTCTTCATTCATGGTTATTAAATACTTAGTGCTTGTTAAAGATACATCATCCAAGTTAAGCATATAAATATTATTCACCCCCAAGCCCTTTAACGAATAATCTTTATTTTTATTATGTTCAATCATGTAACAATCATTGGTAAAAGTTATTTTGTATCCTTTATCTCATAGTTGACTAATACTAAGTAAGTTATGTTTAGGACCTTCAATAAGTATAACATCATTGATAGTAGTAGAAGATGGTTTATTTAAATTACCTTTTCCAAGTATAACACCCTTGTTATTGTCTCCATATGTTACACACCCCTTCTTATTTTCCACAAAGTCAATGAATAAGGATATGTCACCTGTCATATGCCTAAGCATCCACTATCAAGAAATCACATTCTCTCCATGGAGCTAAGACATTCAACCTACAATATCAAACAAGAGTGATATGTACCCAATTTTCATTGGGTCATTGAGAGTAAGTGTATACTATGTTGTACATAGGCAACCATTGAAAAACACATTTAAGAACAAGAAATCTGCTAAATTTGTATTTTGCAATGGTATGACATTTCTTGCAACAATAGTGACAAGTCAAATGATAATGAGAGGGACTTTTTCTATTTGATTCTTTTT
The DNA here is from genome assembly GCA_948472305.1 of Vicia faba. Classification (NCBI taxonomy): domain Eukaryota; kingdom Viridiplantae; phylum Streptophyta; class Magnoliopsida; order Fabales; family Fabaceae; genus Vicia; species Vicia faba. The sequence continues at coordinate 774,767,402 of OX451739.1, read as the reverse complement.
CAAAAAAACAATACATTTTGTAAGGAGGATTTAAATACTTTTTAAATTGTGTAGGATCAATAGTAAACGTAACTTTTGGTTCTAAAGCCTTGTTCAATTTGGCTTTTAGAGTAATAACCTCATTTTGCCTAATATGACAAGTTTCACAATATGTCATACCCTAATTTTTGACCTAGGATCCCAACATCCATTTTCACCATTGCATAACATCATTCATACTTGCATCACTAACCTTGCGAAGATACAAAGATATGCTTTGTGTTGTTTGTTGCTTCTTACCAGATAGAAGCCTAAGGGATTTATAAGACCAATATTCCTTAGAGATTCAAGCTATACATTAATTTATGGTAATCAAGTAATCATCATCTTCATCACAACCTCATCACATTAGGGTTTCATTGGATTCATCAAGTGATTGAAGAGGATTAGGGTTTTGGTTCCTCAAATGAAAAATCAAGAATTAGGGTTTGAGGTCTTCAATTGTGTATCACTTAAGGCTTAGTCATGTCATCATATCATAATCCTCAAGGTATCTCAACATGCTAAAGATTTCATCACAATCAAAAGTTTCCATTGAAATTGGATAATTTGGATTCATCTGATACAAAGTCAACTGCAAAGTCAAAATTTGACTTTTACCCATGTTTAGTCAAATATGGACTTCTCAGTTTGAATTACATTAAAATAAGGTTGATGAGTGAGTTTGATCAAGAGAAATTAAGATATTTGAGATTACTTGCAAAAAGGGTAAGATTGAAGAAGTTGGAAAGTTCACTAAGTGTCAAAAATTCATGTTCAAATACACAACTTTCAAGGTTTATAACTTCTTCCTCAAGCCATTATTTTTAACACCCAAAAGATAAAATTGAAGATAATATTTCATACTACAACTTTTCCATAGGAAGTGAGTTCCAAAAAATGCATGAATTTGAAGATTTGAATTGATCAAGATGGATGTTCAAAGTTGTCAAAATCTCAACACTTAGGGAAATTTCTAAAGTGTTTGTTCAGTCCAAAACAAAAAATTTGTAGAGCATTTTTCACCATGATTCCAATTGATTTAGGCCAAGTGCTCTACATGAAAGTTGTAGAGAATTATAAAATATTTCCAAAAAGTCCAAAATCATGCATTTATCATACTTGAGCTAGGAGTTTCGAAGAGATGAAATGAGGCATTCAAAGTTGCATTATAGGTCCATTTTTGTGATAAGCTTCATAACAAATCCAAGCCTAAACTACATGATCTTGTTTTTCAGGAAATTTGACTCCTAAATCTCAACATAATCACATACTTACCTAGGTACTTAATGCATTGCACAAGGAGTTGAAGATTTGTCCGTTGCATGATAATATTTATGGATGAATTATGCATAAAGTCACATTTCTATTTTGTTAAAGCAAGCTTTATGCCAAAAACTCTTCATTCAAGCAATCACTTTGCTTATAATCACTTCACATGATCTCTTTTACTCAGAAGCAAGCTCCCAAAGTCAGGAAAGCATGGCCAAAGTCCCTAAATCACTCCATCCTTTTCATCATGATTTAACTTGATATTTTGTGCATTTTAAAACCAATTTATCAAACTACAATTCAAACTAAACGAAGATGAATTTCTCCAAGTTACTTGGACTATTTTGAACCTCTATAAATAGAGAAGACAACCTCAAAGCTAAAGACACCAAAGTTTGCATACAAAACCTTCATTGTTGCATCTTTCGACCTCAAATACCAAACATCAAATCCCTTCATGCATTTTCAGTTATAATCATCCAAAAATCTTCTTTAACTCACATAGAACTTATCCAAAGCCAAAAATCATAACTGATATCGTGCATCTCTTACTCTGTAACTCAAAATCCAGACCATTGAACTTGAACTTGGTTGGATGGATTCAGCATGAAAAAAAGCAAAGAGAAGGTTGGAACAACTTCATAAAGGTTTAGGAAAGCTCATATGATCACTATCTCGTCTCTATAAGTAATGTGAAGAAGTATTGGACTTACTCCAATAGGTAAGTTTTTCCAAACTTGAAACTCATCATACACTCATCATTAACTTTTGGTTTCTTGAAGCAAATATGTAGATTATAATATGTTAATGCTAAACCCTATGCTAATTGTCATGTATCATTCTTGTATGTGTATTTTGGATTGACTGAACTTTTTCAGGGTTTTCGGGTTTGAGCGAAATTAATGACTTATAATCCATATTATTTATGTTGATTACATTTCTGGAATTGTAATACGGTGGGAGAATTGACTTTTTGGTTTTATTCAAAATGTGCGGATAGCTTGAGTCGCCATCGACTTTTCTTTTATCCAACAAAGGAAAGGTTGAAAAGAACAGGAAAGACCTTTGAGAATTTTCTGAGTTTGGGGGGGGGGGGGGGGGGGGGGGGGGGTAGATTATGAAAAGTGAAGGTGTTAGAACAATTAATTTGCTTTACGTGTGTATTTTTGAAAAAAAGTTTTGAAATGCCAAATAGCAACGCAGTTTGCTTTATGATAACTCTTGTATCAGTCCTCAAGAGTGTTGATAAAGTGTTTTGAAAATGTTTTTGAAAGTGTGAGGTGTGAAAAAATATTTTAAGTTGTGAGCAAGCGATTAACAGTAACTACCCTTACTAAAAAAGTCTTTTGCATTATTTTCATCTTCTTTAGATAGAACTATCCTACCATTAATTGGTAGGAAGCCCTGTCATTGGATGTTTGAGGGACGGGCATAGGGTCATCGTATAGTCATGAAAGCAACTCGTAAGATATTTTATCCATTACCCTAAGGCTTTAAGAACTTTAACCGAGGCAACTTCAAAAGGGTAATCGAGGGACTTATGATCTTATAACCGGAGGGCCACTGCTAAAATCTCCTATGTTCGAGAGACACGACTATTTACTTTTCCGAGGTAAAAGGAGGGGTTGACCCTAGATATGAAGTGTGTAAGTGATTCAATTCTATTCATTTGTCTTGCAATTAGGGTTTGCTAATTATTTCTTTTAGATCTTGACATGCAATCCTATTAATCTAAGCAATTAACATTAATAATAAAACGATAAAGAAGAAAGAAACATCCTACACTATTACATCGCTTCGGAAACGGGGTATAAACCATAAAAATTTGGGGATAACGACAGTAAATAAACCCTAATTTAACAGCTATTACAAACCATGAGCAAATACAATATTTGGGAAAATAATACAGATATAATGAATGCGGGAAGATTGAAGCGGGAAGAAAGTTGAAACCCTAAAGAATCTAATTATTTAATGAAATATTTTTTGGTATTTTATTGAGAAAAAGATTTAAAATTTTAACCTAGTTCTAATCATTTTTAATTATTAAAATAAGTCAAAATAATTAAATTAATTAATTTTCAAAAATTAAATTAAATTAGAAAACCCTAAGTCTTTTTTTAATGTTTTAATATTAAAATAAAATTAGTTTTTAAAAGTGATATAAAACAATAAAAAAAAAGAGAAATAATAATAATAATAAATAAATAAAAAAAGCAATAGGAGAACTTGGCCTAATGTAAGGAGAAACTGTGGTGTATGCGTCTGAAATTGCTAGGCCTATAACCAACATCAACCCAAGGTCCTGCGTGTGATTCAGTGTTGCTGGCCCTTGTGAGATCTATCATGAATGCTTGGATCTGGATCATTCGATGTGGCACTGTGATAGATCCAATGGTGATGATGATGGAACGCATGGTACGCGCGCTTGCCCCTGTAACACTAGACCTGCTAGAATGAATTAGAAAAATAATAGGCAAGAGGCAGGGATCGAACCCCTGCCCTTGCCTATAATAAACGCCTTAACATGCACTGCCTCTACCATTGGGACGGTTTTACTTCCAGTAATATAAACATAATAATAAATATATAATGTAAATCTGGTCCTTAGTGTTGACTGTATAACGCACGCGTGCCAAGTGGGTCCTCTTCCATTTGAATAAACCAACCATAGACTATGTTATGCCACGCAGGGTCTTCGACCAGTCAAACCACTTCAAACGATGGCTCCGGTCACCATCTCCGGTTGGCCAAAAAACAAAACCTGCGAAATCTAATGAAAACAAGTATGAAAACAACCCTACTAGACTAATTAGGCACTTAAGAATTCGATGCCGTGGCTGGTTTGCCCTGAAAAGGTTTGTATCTTGAGATACGAAGTTTGACTGAAGCTTTGCCCTAACAATGGCAAACCTTCATCCTTGCATTAGATCTCTCATGTAATGGTCACAAACAATCACAAATATATGTATGAACACATGTATGTATAAATAATCCATTTATATTGCATGATCAAATTATTTGAGCTTGCGAAAATGTACGTGACCAGTGACACTTGGAGGGGAGGTTCTGGGACGTTTCAAGCCTTAGTGATGTATGGACACGAGTCCTGGAGGTCTCGGGAGTATGATTGAATGCTTCAAAAGGTCTGAGAACGGATGGATCAGATGATATAATTTGCACTCTTCTTTGAGAAATTTTGGAATTTCTGCTAGGGTTTTGGGAGGCAGTTGCGCCTGTGTGGGTGGTATTGATCACTTGTGCTTATATGTGGTAGGAATTAGGTTAGAAAAACTTGTACAAAATCCCTATGGTTTATGACAAAATATGGGATTTGAAATTTGTATCAAAAGTTTCCATTTTTGCTTCAAACATGTTCCAATCTATTTTTGCATGTTTTTGACAACTATTCACGAGCTTCTTGGGCCCTTGACTGATGCAATTGATGCCCATCTACATCTTTATCCGTTTATTTAATATTTTACTTAATTCTTTTGCAAAAATTAAATAAAAATTGGAATAAATAGAATAAAATCCATGGTCATGCATCAATGGATTTTTAAGTCTATTAACATGTTATAAATATGTATGGATTTCAAAAAATAGGCAGAACCCGGTGGTGATTCGAAATGAAGAACCCGTAATTGAACAAATTCGACCCCCTGTACAAGTGGTCGAAGAAAGAAATATAGGGGTAATATTAAGAGACCAGGGAATTCAGGAATTTCAGAATGAACAGCCTAGACCTATAATGATGGTGAATATGGACCAAAATGCAGACGGAATTGTTCATAGGATTAGAAATGACAATTTAGTGGCAGAAAATAACCTCACCACCATGATTGAAAGAATAATGGCCCAGAATGGTTTAAATTCAGGATTTAGGAGGCCAAACTACACATCTCCTATTATAGATTATGTTTTGCAAACAGAATTACCCAGGGGCTTTAAAGTTCCTAAATTCACGAAATTTGCTGGAGATACAAGTGAATCAAAAGTGGAACATATAGCAAGATATTTAACCGAAGCAGGAGATATAGCAAATAATGAAAATCTTAGGATAAAATACTTCCCAAGTTCTTTAACAAAGAACGCTTTAACTTGGTTCACCACCTTGCCCCCTGGATCTGTGGACACATGGCCTTATTTAGAAAGACTTTTCCATGAACAATTTTACATGGGTCAGTCTAAAATCAGTCTCAAGGAACTAGCAAACATTAAGAGAAAATTCACGGAACCAATAGATGAATATTTGAATATATTCCGTTTATTAAAATCCAGATGCTTCACAGTGGTCCCTGAACATGAATTGGTCGAAATGGCTGTTGGGGGCCTAGATTATTCCATTCGAAAGAAATTGGATACACAATATCTTAGAGATATGGCCCAACTAGCAGACAGAGTGCGTCAGGTCGAAAGGTTAAAAGCTGAAAAAGCCAGGGCTAGTAAAAATCATAAGAAAGAGAGAATAGCCTACATAGAGGCTGAAGAGGAAAACATATATGATTCTCAAGACCCTTGTGATTTCGATCAGTTCAAAATAGATCTTGCAGAACTAAAAGAAGCACCCCCTTATGCTTGCAAAGTTCTACTTCCTTCCAATGGAAAGGATTCTGTCGAAAGTGAAAAGAATGATAAATTCCCCAAGAAAATCTATACTTTCGATATAACTAAATGTGATGAGATATTTGATCTGCTTGTTAAAGATTGTCAGTTAATAGTTCCTCCTAACCTTAAGGTTCTTCTGTTGGAACAAAGGAAAAAGAGGGGCTTTTGTAAATATCACAACTTTTTAGGCCATAAAACCTCACAGTGTTTTCTTTTCAGGGATCTGATACAGAATGCAATCAAAGATGACAGGCTGAAGTTCTCAGACAAAGGGAAGAATCCAATGAAAGTTGATATGGATTCGTTGCTGATGGAGGAGACTAACTATGCTGAACCTCTAGACATCAATATGGTAGAAATTGCTGAGGGGAAAGTTGAGTCGAAAGTGGAATTCGAAGAGGATGGGGACTTCATCTTAATCAAAAGCGAAAGAGAGGCTATTGATGGCCTCCCATTGATCAAAAACGAAACAGAGGCTACTGATGGCCTCCCAAAGGTGCTCAAAGCAAAGATATTAAGTGACAAAAAATTAGCTGAGGCCACTGAAGGTCTTAGGATGAAATTTGAAGAAGTCAATATTTCTGATGATCAAATGCTGGGAGTGAATATGGTGGACTTCGAACAGCCTAACGCTGAAATGGAAGAGGTGGAACGCTGTTTAGAGAGGGAAAGAGAACAAAGAAGAGATAACTTACCTAGAAAGGACGTGGGTTTGCGTGAATACCTCTTCCACTGTCATAAGAAAAATCAGGAAAAGTTGTTATGCCCAAGGTGCAGTATCATCTGCAACCCCAGAATTGTTGCAGAATTCGAAAGGGCCCAGCATGAACGAACAAGGGTCAACTGGAGGCAAGATAACCAACTATACAAAGTCTATCCAAAAGCTGATGAAAGTCTGCTCGAATTCCTGGTTCGTTGCCACAAGATTGGAACAAAATGCTTAATATGTCCCAGATGTGCAGCAGTGTATGATAAGGAGATGGCTGAAGCGTTCGAGAGAATTCCGTTTTCATCAGGCTGGGGGAACCAGGGCGGAATGCCTTCGAATCTTGTTCGCATAGACAGAAGTATGCCAAGGAGGCCAGATAGCCCTTACCCCAGGGGAGCAAAGAGAGTTTCCTTTAAACTACCTGCAGAAATCCCCACTGACAGATGGTTGCAAGTGAATGCTGATAAGGGAAAAGGGAAGTGGTGCAACTTTGATAGAGGAGGTAGAACTGCGATGGCTTACAGGAGGCAATTCAATTCAAACAGGAGGGAAGAAATAAGATTGGAGAATTATAAAGGCAGAAACCCAATGTCTCGCTCTCAATGGCACAGACACTAGAGAAACCAAAAAGCTGCAAGGGATTCGAAGCCTATGGGAGTAGGAGAATCCAGTACCAATAACCCAACATCAGTGAACCAGACTGGGGGCAAACCCCCAGTGTCCAGGAAACTTTTTTCATCACAGAAAGGCACTAAAGAAAATAAGACTCGGAAGGAAGCTGCGAACGAAGAGGACTTGATGACTGATGACTTCGAATCTGAGGGGGAATCCTTCTTCAATGCAAACTGCAATGTAGTTTCGGTGCTGCCTTGTGAGTACAATCAGGAAACATAGGTTTATACTGGTGAGGAGAATGATGAGGACGAAATGGCCAGACATAGCCCAGTATGCTATTATGTTATGAACAATGGAGCGGTCGAAGAGCATAACGCTTTCTTCGAAAAACCATAAGAAGGAATGAGGAACCATCTAAAACCCTTATTCATCAGGGCAAAGGTGGAGCAATATGGTGTGAACAAGGTTCTGGTGGATGGTGGAGCTGCTGTCAATTTGATGCCTCAATTCATGCTAAAAAGGATAGGAATGCAGGATTCAGATGTTAGACCTCACAACATGGTGCTTTCGAATTATGAAGGAAAGGTTGGCCAGACTTTGGGAGTAATACAAGTTAACCTGACAGTTGGTTCCCTCACAAGACCAACAATGTTTATGGTCATTGCTGCTAAAGCAAACTACAATATGTTGCTTGGCAGGGAATAGATCCATGGAATTGGCGTAGTGCCTTCTTCAATGCATCAAAGGCTGGTATTATGGAGAGATAATGGAATTGTTGAAAACATAGAAGCAGACCAAAGTTACTATCTGGCAGAAATCAACAATGTTGACAAAAGAAACTTCGATCGAAATATGGCCAACATAGGGCCATGTCACCCACCTGAGGAATATTTCGAGCCCAATGAGAATGCTTATTATTCCCTAACCTTGCGTCCCAATGGATTCCAATGGGATAGGGAAATCATGTGGGATGGGCAGGTGACTGAGGAAGATGGAGAGACTTCGACGATACAGCCAACTGGCTGGGTAAGTGAAGGTTATTATGACTGAGTCAAATTACTACCAAAAGATTTCGGCCTATCTGGCTGAGAACAAAAGAAGAATGGCTCTCGAAGCCGAAATACAAAACATGGATGTCGAAGCCATAGAAAAAAAAGAAATACCAAATCCTGAAGGAAACCATTCACTTTCACCATGTGATGGTCAAACTTCTGAATTGGTGGATCAACGACTAGATGCCATTTATGATCAAGAGCCCTTGGGGTTCGAGAAGGATCCAAAGTCATCAATTGCTAAGATGCTGGCCCAAGATCCTTTGGAGGAAGTTGATATTGGGGATGGTGTCGAAAAAAGGGTTACATACATCGAAACTTAGTCCCAGTCTAAAAGGCAAGGTGGTTGAAATGCTCAAACAAAACAGAGATTGCTTCGCCTGGGACTACGATGAAATGCCTAGTTTAAAGAGGGAACTGGTAGAACATAGGCTTCCAATCAAGGATGGCAAGAAGCCCATCAAGCAGATGCCTATACGATTCACTCCAGAAATCCTCTCAAAAATAAAGGCAGAGGTGGAACGGCTCCTTCGATGCAAATTTATCAGGACCACAAGGTACGTAGAATGGCTTGCTAATATTGTACCTGTTATTAAGAAAAATGGCTCTTTGCGAATTTGCATAGATTTTAGGGATTTTTAACACTGCCACCCCAAAAGATGAATATTCCATGCCTATAGCAGAAATGATGATTGATTCTGCTGCATGTTTCGAATACCTGAGTATGTTAGATGGATACTCTGGGTATAATCAGATTTTTATTGTTGAGGATGATGTTCCCAAAACTGCATTCAGATGTCCAGGCGCCTTAGGAACTTATGAATGGGTAGTTATGCCCTTTTGACTAAAAAATGTTGGGGCAACATATCAGAGGGCAATGAACACTATTTTTCATGATTTCATTGAGTCATTTATGCAGATTTATATAGATGACATAGTGGTCAAATCTGTTTCTCATGAGGATCATTTGACTCACCTTTGCCAGTCATTCGAAAGAATGAGAAAACATGGCTTAAAAATGAATCCTCTTAAATGTGCTTTCTTTGTTCAGGCTGGGGATTTCCTAAGCTTTGTGGTCCACAAGAAGGGGATCGAAATTAACTTGAACAAGACGAAGGCTATTATGGAGACGAAACCTCCTTCAACCAAGAAAGAGTTGCAATCTCTATTGGGTAAAGTTAACTTTTTAAGGAGATTCATATCTAATTTGAGTGGGCGAACTCAGGCTTTCTCTCCATTCCTCCGTCTAAACCAAGGGAATTTTGAATGGACTGCGCAGCATCAAGAGGCATTCGAGAAAATCAAAGCTTATTTGATGCATCCTCCTATACTTGCACCCCCTTCTAAAGTGAAATTCTGGCAGCAGATACTCAATGTCACAGTGAATGTTATGACACCGTATCTGACTTTCTATAAGACAGTAAATAAAAAAACAGTAAAGAACACAGTCAATTGTTTACCCAGTTCAGTGTGAAACAACACCTACTCTGGGGGCTACCAAGCCAGGGAGGAAATCCACTATAAGAGATATTAATTCAGGAATAAACCAACTTGTTTATCTCCTTCACTTAAGACCTACCCAATGCAACTTCAATCTAAGTTCAACTTAAACCTGAGTTCCTACTCACTCCCCCTCAATCACAGCAGTGATACTAAACAATTGACTAATGAATTAATGAAGACACTCTTCAGAACATACACTTGATTATGCTTCACAGCTTTTAATCATGTAACACAACCACTCGTGCTTCAAAGCTTTGAGTGATACATAAACCTAACTTGACCTTGCTTCAAAGCTTTAGTCAAGTGACACAAACACTCTTGCTTCAAAGCTTTGAGTGATACACAACCCTTACAATCAAAACCTACTCCAAGTCACTTATCACAATGATACTTGCTTGGATTACAGTAGTTAAAACTATACAGCCCCTAATTGATCTTCTGTCAAAGAGTTAATTTCCAATCAGCTTTCCTGTTGAATATATATGCAGCTGTTTCTTCAGTTAGGGCTTCCACGAAAAGCTAGGGTTAATTAGGGTTAACCTCAAGACTTGGTCACAAGAATTTATCAACCAGATTAGGGTTGAGCTAGGTTAACCTAAAGTCCACGTGAGATTCTATTCTGGAAAATATGAACCAAATTCCTGAAAAATCTCAGAATTAACCAAACTGCATAACTGTTAGATCAGTACAGGATGTCTTAACAATTGTTATGACAACAGAAATCCTGTTTACTGATTTTGGTAGAAAGTGATAAATGTGATCATTGCAAAATGCTCAGATACACACTCATAAATAACAGCTACTGTATGCCATTCTTTTTCTGCATAAAGTACCTAATAACCCAGAATGTTATGACATCAGTCATGACATTCACACACCTGGTTTTACCAAAAATACATGCCAATAACTAAACACTTACAAACTCCCCCTTTGGCAAATTTCTGGCTAAAACCCCTAAGCAATCAGAGAATAGAGAGCAACAAAATGAGTATGTCTGCAGAAAAAAATAATGTCTACCAAGTAATTAACACAAAATATCTCCCCCTCTTTAGCCACAAATAGGCCAAAGATACAAGTAATTATATGTTATACAGTCATCCAAAATGAGTAATAAAATAACAAAAATGAAATCACTTGCAGTAACAGGAATCAGAAGCAAGATTGACACTCCACTGGACTTCAAGCACTGTCATCTTCAGAGGAGGCACTTTCTTCAGCATTAAGCAGATCTTCAGCAGCATCCTCTTCCCTTTTGTGTCCTTCAGTCTCCTCCTGTTCTAATCTGGCAATTAGGTTCTCAAGAGTCCTTTTCCTTGTCTCCAGTTCTTTGCAGGTTTCCTTCAGCACAACTATAACATCAGAATTTTTGGACTGAGTTTTGACAGTTGATGTCTCAGCTGATGTCATGACAATGTCAGGAACATGAGATCCCTGAAATAGCTTATAGTGCAACCCAAGAGCAGGAGCTCTTTTGCAAATAGTGTCTCTTTCCACTAGAATGTCAGGATACTGAGCAAGGACAATACCACATAGGAGGGAGGGAAAGGCAATAGGGCCTTTAACAGCATAGCTTCCAGCATGTTTTAAAGTTTGATCAGAGATATACCTACCATAGTCAAATTCTGTCCTGGTTCCAACAACATAAATGAATCTTCCCAATCCTGTGGAAATGGTTGATTTATGGTTGGTAGGAACCTAGTTGGCTGCACCAATCTTGTGCAGGATGGCAAATTTCATGCTTAGCTTGCTAGCATTCAGCTTGCCTTTTAAGGGCCAACACTTGACTTGACTTGCAGTGATGGTTTGGCATACTTGATTGTCAGTAACCTCTAGTTCAGGGCAAGCCTCATCTGGTCTTCCAAGGAATTTGTTGATTTCAGAGGGAGAGAAATTAACCTTTCTTCCTCTCACAAAGACACATTTAAAGTCAGCTGACCTTCCATCAGCACATCCATCAGAAAAATTCACTATGAATTCCTTGACAAGATTTTCATAGCATTTGGTAAACTTTACCACAATATTCATTAGTCTAGCAGCTTTGATTAGGTCCATGATCTCCTTACAATCCATGGCACCATTGTTTAGTTCTCTTTCCAAGGCTATTCTTTTCAAACAAACATACTTCCATCTGTTGGCATTTTCAGGGTGGTGAAAAGAAATGTTATCAGTGGGGACTTCAGGAACTTTAGCCATTTTTCTTGAAGGGAGCTTCCTTCTGAGAGGAATGTCTTCAGCATCAATTTCAAATTATGATTCCTCATCAGAATCAGAAGGTTCAGGCTCTTTCCTTTTCTTTGCTATTGGTTGTCTCACAGGCTTTGAGCAACTACCAACATGTACTCGGGTTTTCACCTTCCCAGTCTTCACAGTTTCTACACCAGTCTTGCCTTCAGACCTGGTTTTGTTGTATGCAACATCAGCAGTCTTCTCTTTGGTCAGACATTTTGCAACATCCTGCTTGCCTTTTCTGTTCATCATTCTCCTAACTATGCTAGGGTTGATATTTGCAATTAGGTCATTGTCAGAGTAGTCTTCATCCACATCAATAACCGGGGGTTCAACATCCTTCTCTAAAGGGTTCTGGATATCATCAAGATTTTCAGATGATTTCTGAATGTTGTCATTCGGTGTCTCAACATTCTCAGAGACATCTGGATTTATTTCAACATTTAGACTTGTTGATTCTTGATTTAAAGGAAAAAAATGTCGGGTACAGAGTGGTTTTCACTCAGAATTCTTGTAACAAGCCTAGCTATTGCTTGATGAACATAAGCTGAGCCTTCCCTATTTGGAACAGAAGATGAAGGTTGAGAGGGATTACCGGATGAAGTAGCTTGAGACCTTCCTGCATGCCTTGTTCTCAGCTTTTTAACCTTAGAGGGGTTAGTTGCCAGTACTCTAAGAGGAGTAATCTCTAGGACTTCAGAATCCATGCATGATGTGATTGCCCTAGAATCTCGATCAGAGGAAGCGGATGAAACAGTCGTCTTGGAAGAGGATGATGTTTGAGACATTTTGATAGTCTTAGAAAACCAGTAGCAACGAGAGAGAAATATTTGATTGAGAGAATGGGATTTGTTGCAGAGCCGAGAGAGGAAGGAGGTAAATGAGTGTCTATTCAACTTCTTAATAATTTTGAAAGAAATGGGAAAACATATGATTAACCCAATCAAAATAGACTTAACACAAAAAACTCCTTCAACCCTTGTTTTAAGCAAAATTAATTTCTACATTTCCTCATGTTGGCAAATACCCAACTTGCCCCTCAAATTTTCAAATTGATTTGCATCAAGTGCTTTGGTAAAAATGTCAGCCAGCTGTAGTTCAGTGGCAACATGTTCCAGTTTAATCGTCTTCTCCTCTACAAGATCTCTGATAAAATGATGTCTAATGTCAATATGCTTGGTCCTGCTATGCTGAATAGGATTCTTGGAAATGTTGATTGTACTCAGATTGTCACAGTACAATGTCATAACATCTTGTGTGACATTATACTCAGTAAGCATCTGTTTCATCCATATCATTTGAGAACAGCTACTACCAGCTGCAATGTATTCAACTTCAGCAGTAGAGAGAGACACACAGTTCTGTTTCTTGTTGAACCAGGAGACCAGATTATTTCCTAAGAAGAAACATCCTCCAGAGGTGCTTTTTCTATCATCAGCACTTCCAGCCCAATCAGCATCACAATAACCAGTCAGAGTTGGTTCACAACCATGAGAGTACAACAAGCCATAGTTGTAAGTTCCACTTACATACTTCAAAATTCTCTTCACTTGGTTGATATGACTGACTTTAGGATCAGCTTGGTATCTTGCACATACTCCAACTGCAAAAGCAATTCCAGGTCTGCTGGCTGTTAAGTACAACAGACTTCCTATCATGCTTCTGTACAGGCTTTGGTCCACCTTAACCCCACTTGAATCTTTGGATAGCTTTAAATGAGTAGGTGCAGGAGTCCTTTTGTGACTGGCATTCTCCATACCAAACTTCTTGACAATGTTCTTTGCATACTTGCTTTGAGATAGAAAAATTAAGTCTTCCATCTGTGAGACTTGCAGTCCAAGAAAGTAGGTCAGTTCTCCCATGAGACTCATTTCGAATTCAGCCTGCATCTGGTCAGCAAAATGTTTAACCATTTGATCTGACATTCCCCCAAACACTATGTCATCAACATAGATTTGAGCTACCATTATCTTTCCTCCTTCATTTTTGACAAAAAGGGTTTTATCCAAGCCTCCTTTTCTGTATCCTTTGTCAGAGAGAAATTTTGTCAACCTGTCATACCATGCTCTAGGAGCTTGTTTCAGGCCATATAAAGCTTTCCTCAATTTGTAGACATGATCAGGGTAGTTTGGATCCACAAAGCCTTTAGGCTGTTCCACATAAACTTCCTCATTTAAGTACCCATTTTGGAAGGCACTTTTTACATCCATCTGAAATAACTTGAACTTCAGGAGACAAGCAATTCCCAATAGGAGTCTGATGGATTCCAGTCTGGCTACAGGGGCAAAGGTCTCATAAAATTCAACCCCTTCAACTTGAGTGTATCCTTGGGAAACAAGTCTTGCCTTATTCTTGGTGACAACTCCTTCAGCATCTGATTTGTTCTTGTATATCCATTTTGTGCCAATGATGTTTGTTCCCTCTGGTCTAGGAACTAACTCCCATACTTCATGTTGCTTAAATTGGTTCAATTCATCTTACATTGCACCAATCCAGTATTCATCAATTAAGGCCTCCTTAACATATCTTGGTTCAATTTTAGACACAAAGCAAGAGTTTGAGATGATTTCTCTAGATCTTGTAATGACTCCACTGTTAGGATCTCCTATGATGAGTTCTTTAGGATGATCTTTCTGAATTCTGATGGAAGGGATTTTGCTAGCTTCCTTGGATTCAGAGTTTGCTGCAGTGGTGTTAGGTAGGTCATTCTGTTTAGTTGGAGTCTCAAAGAATGTCTCAACATTACAAGGGACATCTGTTTCCTCATGATAATCATCAACTATGACATTTATTGATTCCATCATGACTTTGGTCCTGGAATTGAATACCTTATAAGCTCTGTTGTTGGTGGAGTATCCTAGAAATATTCCTTCATCACTTTTAGGGTTCAGCTTTCTCCTTTGTTCACGATCTGCCAGAATATAGCATTTTCTACCAAATACATGGAAGTACTTCATAGTTGGCTTTCTTCCTTTCCAGAGTTCATAAATGGTGGATGAGGTTCCCTTTCTCAAAGTGACACTGTTATGGACATAACAGGCTGTATTCATAGCTTCAGCCCAAAAATGAATAGGAAGTCTTTTGGCATGTATCATTGCTCTGGCAGATTCCTGTATTGTCCTATTTTTCCTTTCTACAACTCCATTTTGTTGAGGAGTTATAGGAGAAGAGAATTCATGACTAATTCCTTCTGAGGAACAGAACTCATTAAACTTACTGTTTTCAAATTCCTTGCCATGATCACTTCTGATTCTGACAATACACCCTTCTTTTTCTCTTTGAATTCTTTTGCACAGTTCTTTAAAAACTTCAAATACATCAGATTTTTCCCTAATGAAGTTAATCCAGGTGAATCTGGAAAAATCATCCACAACAACATAGGCATATCATTTTCCACCAAGACTTTCCACCTGCATTGGTCCCATCAGATCCATATGAAGAAGTTCTAGAACCTTAGAGGTGGTCAGATGTCTTAACTTTGGATGTGACATCCTAGTCTGCTTACCAACCTGACATTCACCACAAACTCTCCCTTCATCAATTTGCAGTCTTGGAATCCCTCTGACTGCCTCCATGGATATAATCCTTTTCATTCCTCTTAGATGAAGATGGCCAAGTTTTTGGTGCCACAGTTTCACCTCTTTTTCTTCTTTGGCAATATAACACATAGTGGAGTAGTTAGTGTTCTCAGGCTCCCATAAGTAACAGTTGTCTTTAGATCTGACTCCTTTCATTACAACTTCTTGTTTCTCATTAGTTACAAGACATTCAGATTTTGAGAAGTTGACCTTGAATCCTAGATCGCATAATTGACTGATACTAATGAGATTAGCAGTCAGGCCTTTTACCAATAATACTTCATTTAGATTTGGAACTCCAGGGCAGTCCAAGTTACCAACTCCTTTGATTTCTCCTCTAGCACCATCTCCAAAGGTCACATAACTAGTGGTGTGAGGTTTAACATGATTGAGAAGGTTCTTGATTCCAGTCATGTGCTTAGAACACCCACTGTCAAAGTACCAGTCTTCATTTGCAGAGACTCTAAGGGAAGTGTGGGCTATCAGGGCAGTAGCCTTTTTCTTCCACTGTGGAGTATGTGGTACCTTGTTAGACTTAGGTTTGACACCTGGGTTCTGATTAGGGTATCCATACAATCTGAAGCAGAATGGCTTTATGTGACCAAACCTCCCACAATGATGACATCTCCATCTTTGGTACTTTTTCTTCATATTTCTCTGTTCCCGATGTTGAGTGCTATGTTGTGACATATGCTTTGACATTTGTTTATCAGGCCTGATCTTCTTGTCTGCACCAGATTTCTTTGCTGCCACAAATCCTATACCAGACTTATTTCCCACATTTTGTCCAACCTGAAGGATTTCTTCCAATTTGTCAGTTCCATTTGTCAGCATCTTGACAGATTTGGTCATCTGGTTCAGTTTTGAGTTCAGCATTTGATCTTCCCCTTCTAGATGACTTATAGTTTCAATGTCTGCCCTTTTCTCAGCCTCCAACTTTATTATGAGTTTAGTTTGTCTCTCATTTTGCTGACAGACTTCAACACTTCTGATACATAATTTCTTGTAGGTATCAGCCAGTTCTTCAAATGTCACTTCCTCATCACTAGTGTCACTTTCAGAGGTACAAACACCAGTTAGTGCAGTAATTAGTTTGGCAGATTCTTCTTCAGAGTTACTTTCTGAATCACAGTCAGACCAGGTAACAGACATTCCTTTCTTTTGTTTCTTAAGAAATGTAGGACATTCAGCTCGAATGTGCCCATATCCTTCACATCCATGGCATTGAATTCCTCTGCTTTGATTTCCCTTCTCTTCAGACTTTGGTCTTCTGCTGGAGTCATAAGATTTGTTAATGTCAGAAGGAATGTTCTTAACATTTGACCTTGACTTTGGATCCAATCTCTTGATGAGTTTGTTGAATTGTCTTCCAAGCATGGCTATAGCTTCTGAAATATTTTCTTCTTCATCCTCCTTGTTTTGATCTTCAGTGTTGGATACAAGTGATATGCTCTTTTTTTTCTTGTCAACATTGTCACTGATCCCCATCTCAAAGGTCTGAAGAGACCCAATGAGTTCATCCACCTTCAACTTGCTGATATCCTAGGCTTCCTCTATAGCAGTTACCTTCATTGCAAATCTTTTAGGCAAGGATCTGAGAATCTTTCTCACCAGTTTTTCTTCTGACATCTTTTCTCCCAATGCTCCTGAGGTGTTGGCAATCTCCAAGATGTTCATGTGAAACTCATGAATGGTTTCATCTTCCATCATCCTTAGGTTCTCAAATTTGGTAGTCAGCATCTGAAGCCTTGACATTTTTACTTTGGATGTGCCCTCATGGGTAGTTTTGAGAGTGTCCCAAACTTCCTTGGCCAGTTCACATTGATGTACTAGTCTGAATATGTTTCTATCAATTCCATTGAACAAGGCATTTAATGCTTTGGAATTACCCAGGGCTAACTCATCTTCTTCTTTGCTCCATTCTTCCTCAGGCTTCAGACTGATTGTCCCATCTTTCTCAGTTATGGTGGGGTGGTTCCATCCTTTGTCAGCAGCTCTCCAAGCCTTTTTGTCCAGTGATTTTAAGAAGGCAATCATACGAGGTTTCCAGTAGTCATAATTTGATCCATCCAAAATGGGTGGTCTGTTTCCAAAAACTCCTTCTTTGTCCATAGCGCCAGAAAGTGATATCCCTAGATCTCACCCAGTAAGACAGGCAGGGTTCCCGCTCTGATGCCAATTGAAATTCTGGCAGCAGATACTCAATGTCACAGTGAATGTTATGACACCGTATCTGACTTTCTATAAGACAGTAAATAAAAAAACAGTAAAGAACACAGTCAATTGTTTACCCAGTTCAGTGTGAAACAACACCTACTCTGGGGGCTACCAAGCCAGGGAGGAAATCCACTATAAGAGATATTAATTCAGGAATAAACCAACCAGTTTATCTCCTTCACTTAAGACCTACCCAATGCAACTTCAATCTATGTTCAACTTAAACCTGAGTTCCTACTCACTCCCCCTCAATCACAGCAGTGATACTAAACAATTGACTAATGAATTAATGAAGACACTCTTCAGAACATACACTTGATTATGCTTCACAGCTTTTAATCAAGTAACACAACCACTCGTACTTCAAAGCTTTGAGTGATACATAAACCTAACTTGACCTTGCTTCAAAGCTTTAGTCAAGTGACACAAACACTCTTGCTTCAAAGCTTTGAGTGATACACAACCCTTACAATCAAAACCTACTCCAAGTCACTTATCACAATGATACTTGCTTGGATTACAGTAGTTAAAACTATACAGCCCCTAATTGATCTTCTGTCAAAGAGTTAATTTCCAATCAACTTTCCTATTGAATATATATGCAGTTGTTTCTTCAGTTAGGGCTTCCACGAAAAGCTAGGGTTAATTAGGGTTAACCTCAAGACTTGGTCACAAGACTTTATCAACCAGATTAGGGTTGAGCTAGGTTAACCTAAAGTCCACGTGAGATTCTATTCTGGAAAATATGAACCAAATTCCTGAAAAATCTCAGAATTAACCAAACTGCATAACTGTTAGATCAGTACAGGATGTCTTAACAATTGTTATGACAACAGAAATCCTGTTTACTGATTTTGGTAGAAAGTGATAAATGTGATCATTGCAAAATGCTCAGATACACACTCATAAATAGCAGCTACTGTATGCCATTCTTTTTCTGCATAAAGTACCTAATAACCTAGAATGTTATGACATCAGTCATGACATTCACACACCTGGTTTTACCAAAAATACATGCCAATAACTAAACACTTACATAAAGATAAACCAATGAGGCTGTATATCTCTGCCTCCAATGTAACTATAGGTAGTATGTTGGCCCAAGAAAATGATGATGGCGTCGAAAGAGCCATCTACTATCTTAGTAGGGTCCTAAATAAAGCAGAGACTAAGTATAGTAACATTGAAAAACTATGCCTCTGTCTGTATTTCTCTTGTACAAAACTTAAATATTATATTAAACAAGTTGATGTTTATGTTTCATCTCACTTTGATGTTATTAAACATATGCTTTCAAAACCAATCATGCACAGCAGGATTGGCAGATGGGCCTTAGCGCTCACTGAGTACAATTTGACCTTCAAGCCTTTAAAAGCTATGAAAGGACAAGTAGTTTCAGATTTCATAGTGGATCACTCTGTGAGTGAGGACTTCGCGTTAGATTATGTTGAGATCCAACCTTGGAAATTATCCTTCGATGGGTCAACACATAAATATGGGAGTGGTGTTGGAGTCCTTATAATTTCTCCTGAGGGAATTCCAACAAAATTCAAGTACAAGTTAGAAGGCCCTCCCTGTTTGAACAACGAAGCTGAGTATGAAGCATTAATTGCTGGACTTGAAGCTTTGTTGGAATTGGGGGCAACCAGAGTCAAAATTAGGGGAGACTCAGAGCTGGTCATCAAACAGATAACCAAAGAATACAAATGTATCAAGGAAAATTTGATCATGTACTTCGTTATTGCTAACAGATTACTCAATAAATTTGAATATGTGGATATAAAACATATTCCCAGAATTGATAATCAGGAGGCAAATGACTTGGCTCAAATAGCTTCAGGATATAAGACATCTAGAGAAAAACTCCAATATCTCATAGAAACAAGAGGCAGAATAATGGCTACTAAATTATCACCATTAGACTTGGAAAGTTCGAAACTGGGTTATGCAGATTAGAAAGAATTCGAAGTACTAAATATTGATACTTTGGCAGATACAGATTGGAGAAGTCCCATAGTAAATTACCTGAAAGAACCTTCAGTAAGTACAGAGAAAATGATCAAATATAAGGCTTTGTCTTATGTCCTAATAGGGAATGAACTTTTTAAGAAAATCCCAGAAGGTATATTACTCAAGTGTTTAGGAGAAAATGAAGCATATTTAGCATTATCCAGTGTGCACATTGGGGCATGTGGAGCACATCAAGCAGGTCACAAAATGAAATGGTTGTTGTTTCGATATGGAATGTATTGGCCCACTATGCTCAAAGAATGCATAGAATTTGCTAAAGGTTGCGAGGAATGCCAAGTTCATGTAGGTATTCAACATGCTCCTGCAAGTGAGTTACATTCAATTGTTAAGCCTTGGCCTTTTAGAGGATGGGCATTAGATCTAATTGGTGAAATTCGACCAGCATCATCCAAAGGACAGAAATATATCCTCGTGGGTATAGATTATTTTACAAAATGGGTCAAAGCAATTCCTCTAGTGAATGTTGATCAAGAGGCCATAATGGAATTTGTCCAGAGGCAAATAATTTACAGGTTCGGAATACCAAAAAATATCACAACAGATCAAGGTTCAGTTTTCACAGGGCGAAAAATGCAAGAATTTGCAAAAGAAATGGGATTTAAATTACTCACGTCAACTCCTTATTATGCTCAAGCTAATGGACAAGTAGAAGAAACCAATAAAGTCATAATAGGTTTGATAAAGAAACATGTAGGACGAAAGCCAAGAAATTGGCACAAAACTTTGGACCAAGCTTTGTGGGCATATCGAACATCTTCTAAAGAAGCAATGAATACTACTCCGTTTCGACTTATATTTGGACACGACGCAGTGTTGCCAGTCGAAATACACTTACAGTCAGTAAGAATCCAAAGACAAAATGAAATACCAGCTGATCAATATTGGGAAATGATGATGAATGAATTAGTGGACGTGGATGAAGATAGGCTACATGCTTTAGAAGTTATGAGAAGACAGAAAGATAGAGTAGCCAGAGCATACAACAAAAGAGTTAAAAGTAAGTTGTTCTCAACCAATGACCTGGTATGGAAAGTTATATTACCTATGAATAAAAAGAACAGATTATTAGGTAAATGGTCACCCCATTGGGAGGGTCCCTTTCGTGTTTTGAAAACATTTTCGAATAATGCTTATGAAATAGAAGAATTAGCAGAAGATAGACGAATCTTGAGGGTAAATGGGAAATACTTAAAAAGGTATAAGCCATGCTTGCAAGAGGTTAGAATCACTGTAGGATAATGAAAAATATATATAAACATGAAGCCATAATGGTATTATATAAGTGCCAGAATGGTTGTGTTCAATCATTTACAATAAAAAAGCATTAACAAAATACATTCAACAATCAGAAAGGGGCGTTTCATTTCAACTTAGCAAACTTGCTCTTGCATAAGTTGATTTTGCATTGGGTAGTATTTCTGACGTTTTCGAGCCCTTTGATTTCTTCACTTATTCCTTCAGCCACCTCCATATGTTGAAGACTTTGTGTAACAAGATTTTCAAGCTCTTGGTCATCAACAGGCTTCAAGGCTGCCTGCTTATTTCGAGCACCCTCAGTCTTCTTCTTAAGTTCTTCAATCTGAGATTCCCAAAACAAGATTGATCGAGCCAAGACATCATGCTTGTCTTGGGCCTGGATTTTAGCGCGCTCCAACTTCTCTTCTTCTTCAGAAAGTTTTGAAGTTTGATCATAAGCTTTAGACAAAGATTATTGTTTGCTTCGAATCTTAGCCTCAACATCATTAACCCTAATATATTCACTGCTAACCTCATTGAGCAAGATTTGCAGATCATATATGGTTTCACTTACTTCAAGTGGACAGATGCTAAGATCTATCTGAGAAAGCAACTTATTCATCGGAAAATAGGCTGCAGTATTTGCTTTTAGAATGGTAAAAATGTCAGCCTCAAGAATAGTTTTGTTGACTTGTTGAAGAAGTTGATCAAGAGAAGTAAGAGGGGCATTGTCCTTTGTTTGGCTGGAATATTCAGATTGATATTTGCTAGAAAAAGAATCCCGTTGAGCTAGCATTAGTTTGATATATTTCAGGGGATTACTCCGTTTTATCTCTTCCTTCTGTTCCCCAGTCAAGATTGGAGGGTATGGGTTTTTAGTGAAAATAGTCCCAGTAGGTACTGGAACTTACACCTCCTCTTGCGCCATCACATCTTCGTCACCATCTGCGAAGTAACGACTCACAGTATGTGTGTCACTTTCCTCTTCAGATTGGTCAGCAAAATGTACCCTTCTGGGAGAAGAGTCACTAGGGTTGTCATTGATGAGTGTTTCGAGCACTATGTATGGTTCGCCAGCTACATGGCCCTCTGTCAAGGGAGGCGAAGTTGCTTGTTGGTATAAAGCTTCGACCAATGGAGACGAGGTTGCTTGTTGATCCAAGACTTCGACGGTCCCTGCAGGAGTAGCAGCAGTGGACGAACCTTTATTTAAAACAACTTCGTTGAAACCTTCTGGTTGAGAAGAGGCTGCAAGTTTGGAAGCTTGGCCTTGAATGGCCGGAGGATCAGAAAGAACAAAAGGAGTGCTCTGCATAGAAACAAAGGGTTAGCATAAAGAAGATTACATAGTCAATGTAAAAAGGCATTGAGTGAGATTTACCTTTTGTTCATCAGAAGTTGCATTGCTACCAATGCGTTCTGAAATTACATTCTTCGAAGACTAAGACTTCGAAGATCCTTTGGATTTTACCTTGGGAGCAGTCACATTCACTTTGCTTTTTGAAGGATTGGCAAGTTGAGAACCTTCGCCAGATTTGTTGACTTTCTTTTTCTTTTTTTGTTTTAGAGGAGAAATGTCTTCATCTTTTTCTGATTCATTTTCAGAATGGGCACTTTCGTGTTTTCGTTTCTTAGGAGACTTGGGAGGTAACCCACTTGCCTGGAGAAATAGGTTTGAATAATTAGTCAATTTAAAAAGTAATTTCGACAATAAGAAAGGAGTGAGCGAAGTATTACCTTTTTCTTTTTTGAGGAGTCATCTTCTTGGTCAGAAGGAGGATTCTCAGTATTGGTTATTGGCACTTTCAAAGAAGAAGTTGAACCTGCCTTGGGTAAAATTTTATCCTTTTTCAAGGATTTTAGATCAACAGCTGAAAGGAATATCAAACGGTCAATTTTAAAACAAAGTTTAGGAAGAATAAGGGAGCTTCGAATTTCTTCAGTTCCGCACCTTCGCCGTTTTGAGATGTGATAGACATGGCTGACAAGTCATAGCGAAGGTGCCCCCTGAAATTGTCTAAATCACATTTAGCCTACGTTACCCTTTGGGCAGGTTTTTTGGCATCATTTTCACACAAATGAAAAATGTTCCCACAAACGAGCCACCAGGGATACGGAGGAAAAAAGGCTAAAGCCAGCTCTGAAGTAGGTAGGTTTGGAAATTTTTGTGTTTGATGTTTAAAATCCCACCAATACCTATCTTCAGGTTTTACATAAGGAGGAAATCAAATTTTTGAAAGTTGTTTTTCAAATTTTTCTTTCAAAGTTCTTGTTGCTTCGCAGATAGTTCGATGTATCTCCATAGGATTATAGACACTTTCGAAATATTTTTGAAAGGCTCGAATTTCCTTGACATGAGTAAATCTACCTTTTTTGACATGTTCCTGCACAAAGGAAAAAGCTGTCGTCAGTTGTTTTTGAATTTGGATGGTGCTGAACATATTCTTCGAATAATAAGCCGTCCACCAAGTATAAAAATCTTTCGTCATGTAAAAGGAAGGAGTAAAAAAGACTAATGAGAAGTCAGCAATGCCAGCATATTTCTTTTGACGAGTTTCGATTTCCTTGAAGGAGTAAGGTACCCCTGCTAAACATATCTCCCTTTTCTTGTTGAAGAGAGGCTCAGGTAGAATCTGGCATAATCTGAATTGACGAGCCACGAAATTAGGTTGATAAGCAAGGATACACACTTGGCTCTTCACAGACGTGATCCTAGAAATAATAAGCCTAGGGTTTAAAAAGGCACACGAAATGTCCCTAATTATCTCTTCTTCAATGGCTTGTTCAAGGGGCATGGTAAACCAAATTGGACCACAGTTTCGATTAGCAAAAGGGGCCATTGAAGGTTCGAACCTATGTCTTTTGGAGAAAATCATTGTATAGTTAACGAAGCATGTTTTGAAATTTTCTCTTTCATCGTTTGGGGTTAGTTTTAACAGCCTAGTGCCTTCAATGCTTCGATTTACAACGTCATGATGTTCTTCGTTAATAACCCCAAAGGTTGATAGGGATGGTTCGAAAGTTGCATTCAACCAAAGCTGCAACAGCCAAAAGGGGCCAGCAAGAAGCAGATTAGTGCCAGCTTCGTAAGTTTTCAGTTTCGAAACTGCAGCACCTATGCTTTCATATAAGCTTGTTAGCAGTAACTCACTGATGCATACCCTTCTACCATGATGAAGTTGATTTGCAAGGGTGATGAACCTGCTAGCAACTTGTAGAGACTTGCTGCAGAAGACATATTTTGATAACCATAACGCCAAAAAAGCTATATGTTCAACATCAGAAACCTCTTCCTCGGCAGAGTGATAGAGATTGATGTATTTTGAAAAACTGGCATTCTTGACATCAAATTTAATAAGGTTATCCGCATCTTCATTTGGATCGAAAGTCTCCCCAATAGGGGAAAGTCCAGTGATGGCAGCAATGTCAAAGAATGTAGGTGTCAGCATTCCACAAGGGAGATGGAAAGTATTATAGGTGTTATCCCAAAAGTATAAAGAGGCAAGCAAAAAAGGTTGGCTGTAACTGAAACCTAATTTTGACATTCGAATCAGGTTTAGGATACCTATACTTTCCCATTCCTGGGATTTCTTATGTTCAACTTTCGAAAGCCAGTCTTGGTATAATTGATCTGATGAGGGACATGAGCGAAAGGGTTTGAAATTCCCAGTAACATAGTCCATGCAAAAAGCGTCCCTCGTAGGTTGTGACGTTTCTGTGTCATGTGTTTTCTCTTTTAAGGTTTTGGACAGTTTCACAACTGATTCGTCTTCCTTAAGTTTTGGAGAAAGGGATTTGTTAACAATGGGTTTTGTTTTTGAATACGCGGGAAAAAATCCCTTCGTTTTTTCTAAACGGTCCGTTGAGATTAGAGGACCCATAACTCCTAGGGTTTTATCAAGAACAATAGTAGGAATGATTACCTAAGAAGCGTAGATAGATTTTTGTTCTTGAGTGAGTTTAGGGGTTGAAATGAACTCCTGATTATCAAGATTGATAATCTTGCTTGCTGGTGTAGGAATGGAGGAAGAAGTTTGCTTGGACTTTCCAGACTTCTTGGATGAGGAAGGTAGCGCTGAAGACATTGTGAAAATAAATTTTTTTTTTGATATCTGAAAACAAGAAATCTGGTTGTTTGAAGAATGAGCAAGTTTGGAAAAGTTGAAATGAAGAAGATGAAGTATTTTTATAGCCTTCCTCAACAGTTTAATAGTTTTTTACCTTTGGAAAAAGGCGGGATACGTGTAACTCCCTCATTGGAAAGAGAAAAGGTGGATTTTTTGAGCTTCCTAGGGAAGTGATGTTTTTGCTACTAATTATTAGCTATAACTGCTGATTGCACGTTTTTGTATGATGATTGGACGTTTTGCAGAAAGTTGGACACTTACTTTGCCATCGTGTGCAGTATGGTCATCATGAGTTTTTGATACTCTCGAAATAGCCTGGATGAGTCAAAAACAAGTATTTCTTTATATCCATCGAAATACATGTTCTTGAGGGGCAATTTGTTAGCTGGCTATTTCGAATAAAGAAGAAACCACTATCAAAATAATATTTCGAATAAAGTGCCTAAGGAGATTGATATCAATATTGGATATATGGAGTCATTGTGCTGAAGGATTATTCAATTTCCAGTGATAGATGATGGATTTCGATTTGGATTTTTAGTGTTCAAAATATAAAGGGCTCCTTTATGCAAGGGTTCCAGAATTGGAAACGGTCCAGGAAATTGGGTTATTTCGAAAGCGACGAAGAAACAAGATGCTTCGATTGGTACAGATTTCGAATTTCAAATAGGAGCGTCATTCTTAGAAGACGCGTGGAAGTCAGTAAACATAGGAAGCCTGCATGCTTCTAACGTGGCGTGATTTTAGAATAGGACCGTTATGGTCAAGACACTATAAATAAGTGTTCTTATGTTAGATTTGGCATGTTCATTTTTATGTACTAAAAGATCTCAAAACACTCAAACTACCGTGAATTAAGGGAAAAGAGTCAGAAGACACAATGTACGTATTGAACATCATCATTCTTTACAATTTCAATACAAGTCTTTTTATATTTTATTTTGCTATTACAGTATTTCTGCCCTTAAATCCTTCGATTTCCTTGCATTTCCTTGTTTTACTTGCCTTTAAACACAGTTATTTCGTTAGAAACTTCACCTTTACTTTATCCTTTTATCCAAACATTTCATATTTCTAGAATCTCAGAAACTCCTTATCTTTCAGAAACTCCTTATCTTTACATTCAAGCATTAAATCCTAAGTCTAATTCGAAGTCTTTCCTTTCTACATTAAGTTAGTTTATTCCTATAGACAATCCTAGAGATCTTTTTTAAGAATCTCACATTCGAACTTAACATACAATATAAGTCTATCAAGATAATGGATATGAACATAGAAATGAGTTATGACACATGTGTTATAGGATAAATCTAGTCGATCCTGCAAGTAACCAATAATAATCAATAAATTGGAAGACTAGCAGTTGTTTAATAGAAATCACTGTAAACAATGGGCCAATTCAAAAATCTGGACTTGGGACCCTTTCTCTACATACCCCTTGGTTTTACTTCTTAGTGCAATAATATGCCTCATGCCTTTTGGGCCTGAATTCAATATCTAAATTCAAGCCCACGCTTTTAGTACCCCACCATTTTACTACCTCTATACATTTCACACCCCCCTGCATTTTTTTATATCTTAGTTATTTTATTAATTTTTATATATAATTCTATATTTTGTATTTTTCTTGTATTTTATTAATCACAATTTTTATTATACATATATTTAATATATTCTACTATTTATTTTTATCTCATAAATATTATTTTTCAACTCATTAAAATATTATTTTATTTATTGCATTAAATTATTTTCATGCATTTAAATATAATATTTTCAATAATTAATATATTAAAAAATATTCAACCAATCACTATTTCTTTTCGTTAAACAAATTAATTCAATAAATAATTTTGTAAAAAGGATTGCGAATACGTTCGAATCGACTGCGCGCTTAGTCTAACAATCTCCGCTATTCATGACACCTAGGCTAAACCTGCGAAAAATGTGAATATCTTTGTAATCCATAAAAAACACAAACCCACTATGAACTACGAAATGGGACTCTGATTCCTCCTAAGAGGATACGTAGGCATGCGATTAAGATTGTGGCGAGTTCCCCTAATAAATAATTAAAACCTTATTTCCTAAAGTCATGTTTCTAAACCTAGTATTCTTGTGAACAAGGTAGATGAGGGGTGACTAACACCTTCCCTTCGTCTATAATTGAGTCAACAATCTAGAATCTCTGAATTTTTTAGGGTTAACCTTTATATTCCCTTCCTTAGGATAAAAGTTAAGGGTGGCGACTCTTATTTAAAAACTAATTGCAACAAGTATATCAAAGTTTACATGAGCTAAGCGTCTATGCCATAACCAAGAGTCTTCATTCACGGTTATTAAATACTTAGTGCTTGTTAAAGATACATCATCCAAGTTAAGCATATAAATATTATTCACCCCCAAGCCCTTAAACGAATAATCTTTATTTTTATTATGTTCAATCATGTAACAATAATTGGTAAAAGTTACTTTGTATCCTTT
Organism: Vicia faba; assembly: GCA_948472305.1. Taxonomy (NCBI): domain Eukaryota; kingdom Viridiplantae; phylum Streptophyta; class Magnoliopsida; order Fabales; family Fabaceae; genus Vicia; species Vicia faba. The sequence continues at coordinate 774,739,726 of OX451739.1, read as the reverse complement.
ATCTCATAGTTGACTAATACTAAGTAAGTTATGTTTAAGACCTTCAATAAGTATAACATCATTGATAGTAGTAGAAGATGGTTTATTTAAATTACCTTTTCCAAGTATAACACCCTTGTTATTGTCTCCATATGTTACACACCCCTTCTTATTTTCCACAAAGTCAATGAAAAAGGATATGTCACCTGTCATATGCCTAAGCATCCACTATCAAGAAATCGCATTCTCTCCATAGAGCCAAGACATTCAACCTACAATATCAAACAAGAGTGATATGTACCCAATTTTCATTGGGTCATTGAGAGTAAGTGCATACTATGTTGTACATAGGCAACCATTGAAAAACACATTTAAGAACAAGAAATCTCCTAAATTTGTATTTTGCAATGGTATGACATTTCTTGCAACAATAGTGACAAGTCAAATGATAATGAGAGGGACTTTTTCTATTTGATTCTTTTTCAAAAAAGCAATACATTTTGTAAGGAGGATTTAAATACTTTTTAAATTGTGTTGGATCAATAGTAAACATAACTTTTGGTTCTAAAGCCTTGTTCAATTTGGCTTTTAGAGTAATAACCTCGTTTTTCCTAATATGACAAGTTTCACAATATGTCATACCCTAATTTTTGACCTAGGATCCCAACATCCATTTTCACCATTGCATAACATCATTCATACTTGCATTACTAACCTTGCGAAGATACAAAGATATGCTTTGTGTTGTTTGTTGCTTTTTACCAGATAGAAGCCTAAGGGATTTGTAAGACCAATATTCCTTAGATATTCAAGCTATACATTAATTTATGGTAATCAAGTAATCATCATCTTCATCACAACCTCATCACATTTGGGTTTCATTGGATTCATCAAGTGATTGAAGAAGATTAGGGTTTTGGTTCCTCAAATGAAAAATCAAGAATTAGGGTTTGAGGTCTTCAATTGTGTATCACTTAAGGCTTAGTCATGTCATCATATCATAATCCTCAAGGTATCTCAACATGCTAAAGATTTCATCACAATCAAAAGTTTCCATTGAAATTGGATAATTTGGATTCATCTGATACAAAGTCAACTGCAAAGTCAAAATTTGACTTTTACCCATGTTTAGTCAAATATGGACTTCTCAGTTTGAATTACATTAAAATAAGGTTGATGAGTGAGTTTGATCAAGAGAAATTAAGATATTTGAGATTACTTGAAAAAAGGGTAAGATTGAAGAAGTTGGAAAGTTCACTAAGTGTCAAAAATTCATGTTCAAATACACAACTTTCAAGGTTTATAACTTCTTCCTCAAGCCATTATTTTTAACACCCAAAAGATAAAATTGAAGATAATCTTTCATACTACAACTTTTCCATAGGAAGTGAGTTCCAAAAAATGCATGAATTTGAAGATTTGAATTGATCAAGATGGATGTTCAAAGTTGTCAAAATCTCAACACTTAGGGAAATTTCTAAAGTGTTTGTTCAGTCCAAAACAAAAAATTTGTAGAGCATTTTTCACCATGATTCCAATTGATTTAGGCCAAGTGCTCTACATGAAAGTTGTAGAGAATTAGAAAATCTTTCCAAAAAGTCCAAAATCATGCATTTATCATACTTGAGCTAGGATTTTCAAAGAGATGAAGTGAGGCATTCAAAGTTGCATTAGAGGTCCATTTTTGTGATAAGCTTCATAACAAATCCAAGCCTAAACTACATGATCTTGTTTTTCAGGCAATTTGACTCCTAAATCTCAACATAATCACATACTTACCTAGGTACTTAATGCATTGCACAAGGAGTTGAAGCTTTGTCCGTTGCATGATAATATTTATGGATGAATTATGCATAAAGTCACATTTCTATTTTGTTAAAGCAAGCTTTATGCCAACAACTCTTCATTCAAGCAATCACTTTGCTTATAATCACTTCACATGATCTCTTTTACTCAGAAGCAAGCTCCCAAAGTCAGGAAAGCATGGCCAAAGTCCCTAAATCACTCCATCCTTTTCATCATGATTTAACTTGATATTTTATGCATTGTAAAACCAATTGATCAAACTACAATTCAAACTAAACGAAGATGAATTTCTCCAAGTTACTTGGACTATTTTGAACCTCTATAAATAGAGAAGCCAACCTCAAAGCTAAAGACACCAAAGTTTGCATACAAAACCTTCATTGTTGCATCTTTTGACCTCAAATACCAAACATCAAATCCCTTCATGTGTTTTCAGTTATAATCATCCAAAAATCTTCTTTAACTCATATAGAACTTATCCAAAGCCAAAAATCATAACTGATACCGTGCATCTCTTACTCCATAACTCAAAATCCAGACCATTGAACTTGGACTTGGTTGGATGGATTCAGCATGAAACAAAGAAAAGAGAAGGTTGGAACAACTTCATAAAGGTTTAGGAAAGCTCATATGATCACTATCTCGTCTCTATAAGCAATGTGAAGAAGTATTGGACTTACTCCAATAGGTAAGTTTTTCCAAACTTGAAACTCATCATACACTCATCATTAATATTTGGTTTCTTAAAGCAAATATGTAGATTATAATATGTTAATGCTAAACCCTATGCTAATTGTCATGTATCATTCTTGTATGTGTATTTTGGATTGACTGAACTTTTTCAGGGTTTTCGGGTTTGAGCGAAATTAATGACTTATAATCCATATTATTTATGTTGATTACATTTCTAGAATTGTAATACGGTGGGAGAATTGACTTTTTGGTTTTATTCAAAATGTGCGGATAGCTTGAGTCGCCATCGACTTTTCTTTTATCCAATAAAGGAAAGGTTGAAAAGAACAAGAAAGACCTTTGAGAATTTTCTGAGTTTGGGGGGGGGGGGGGGGGGTAGATTATGAAAAGTGAAGGTGTTAGAACAATTAATTTGCTTTACGTGTGTATTTTTGAAAAAAAGTTTTGAAATGCCAAATAGCAAGGCAGTTTGCTTTATGATAACTCTTGTATCAGTCCTCAAGAGTGTTGATAAAGTGTTTTTAAAATGTTTTTGAAAGTGTGAGGTGTGAAAAAATATTTTAAGTTGTGAGCAAGCGATTAACAGTAACTACCCTTACTAAAAAAGACTTTTGCATTATTTTCCTCTTCTTTAGATAGAACTATCCTACCATTAATTGGTAGGAAGCCCTGTCATTGGATGTTTGAGGGACGGGCATAGGGTCATCGTATAGTCATGAAAGCAACTCGTAAGATATTTTATCCATTACCCTAAGGCTTTAAGAACTTTAACCGAGGCAACTTCAAAAGGGTAATCGAGGGACTTATGATCTTATAACCGGAGGGTCACTGCTAAAATCTCCTATGTTCGAGAGACACGACTATTTGCTTTTCCGAGGTAAAAGGAAGGGTTGACCCTAGATGTGAAGTGTGCAAGTGATTCAATTCTGTTCATTTGTCTTGCAATTAGGGTTTGCTAATTATTTCTTTTAGATCCTGACATGCAATCCTATTAATCTAAGCAATTAACATTAATAATAAAACAATAAAGAAGAAAGAAACATCCTACACTATTACATCGCTTCGGAAAGGGGGTATAAACCATAAAAATTTAGGGATAAGGACAGTAAATAAACCCTAATTTAACAGCTATTACAAACTATGAGCAAATACAATATTTGGGAAAATAATACAGATAAATGAATGCGGGAAGATTGAAGCGGGAAGAAAGTTGAAACCCTAAAGAATCTAATTATTTAATAAAATATTTTTTGGTATTTTATTGAGAAAAAGATTTAAATTTTAACCTAGTTCTAATCATTTTTAATTATTAAAATAAGTCAAAATAATTAAATTAATTAATTTTCAAAAATTAAATTAAATTAGAAAACCCTAAGTCTTTTTTTAATGTTTTAATATTAAAATAAAATTAGTTTTTAAAAGTGATATAAAACACTAAAAAAAAAGAGAAATAATAATAATAATAAATAAATAAAAAAAGCAATAGGAGAACTTGGCCTAATGTAAGGAGCAACTGTGGGGTATGCGTCTGAAATTGCTAGGCCTATAACTAGCATCAACCCAAGGTCCTGCGTGTGATTCAGTGTTGCTGGCCCTTGTGAGATCTATCATGAACGCTTGGATCTGGATCATTCGATCTGGCATTGTGATAGATCTAATGGTGATGATGATGGAACACATGGTACGCGCGCTTGCCCCTGTAACACTAGACCTGCTAGAATGAATTAGAAAAATAATAGGCAAGAGGTAGGGATCGAACCCCTGCCCTTGCCTATAATAAACGCCTTAACATGCACTGCCTCTACCATTAGGACGGTTTTACTTCCGGTAATATAAACATAATAATAAATATATAATGTAAATCTGGTCCTTAGTGCTGACTGTATAACGCACGCGTGCCAAGTGGGTCCTCTTCCATTTGAATAAACCAACCATAGACTATGTTATGCCACACAGGGTCTTCGACCAGTCAAACCACTTCAAACGATGGCTCCGGTCACCATCTCCGGTTGGCCAAAAAACAAAACCTGCGAAATCTAATGAAAACAAGTATGAAAACAACCCTACTAGACTAATTAGGCACTTAAGAATTCGATGCCGTGGCTGGTTTGCCCTGAAAAGGTCTGTATCTTAAGATACAAAGTTTGACTGAAGCTTTGCCCTAACAATGGCAAACCTTCATCCTTGCATTAGATCTCTCATGTAATGGTCACAAACAATCACAAAGATATGTATGAACACATGTATGTATAAATAATCCATTTATATTGCATGATCAAATTATTTGAGCTTGCGAAAATGTACGTGACCAGTGACACTTAGAGGGGAGGTTCTGGGACGTTTCAGGCCTTAGTGATGTATGGACACGACTCCTGGAGGTCTCAGGAGTATGATTGAATGCTTCAAAAGGTCTGAGAACGGATGGATCAGATGATATAATTTGCACTCTTCTTTGAGAAATTTTGGAATTTCTGCTAGGGTTTTGGGAGGCAATTGCGCCTGTGTGGGTGGTATTGATCACTTTTGCTTATATGTGGTAGGAATTAGGTTAGCAAAACTTGTACAAAATCCCTATGGTTTATGACAAAATATGGGATTTGAAATTTGTATCAAAAGTTTCCATTTTTGCTTCAAACATGTTCCAATCTATTTTTGCATGTTTTTGACAACTATTCACGGGCTTCTTGGGCCCTTGACTGATGCAATTGATGCCCATCTACATCTTTATCCGTTTATTTAATATTTTACTTAATTCTTTTGAAAAAATTAAATAAAAATTGGAATAAATAGAATAAAAGCCATGGTCATGCATCAATAGATTTTTAAGTCTATTAACATGTTATAAATATGTTTGGATTTCAAAAAATAGGCCCACAAGCTTAGAAATTCAAAATTGCTCAATATGGACTTTAAGCATTTCCAACAATTTGCCCAACTTGTGCAAACCATAACTTGCTCAATTTTCATCTTTTGAAGATGATATTGGACTTTTGGAAATACCAAGAGGTCCCCTACAATCTCTCTTTTGATCATTTTTTCATTTGGAGATTTTATCTTGATGTCATTTGTCTTGTCATAAAGTGCCTTTTTGTTGACTTTCAAAAAGACTTTTAATGTATTGTCTCATATCTTTCCACTGATTCATTTTTAGGACTTGTAAATAAAAAAAAAAGTTGTAAAGGAATGGATTATCTTCAAAATAAGCTCTGGTTGGGGCAAAATTGATGAAACATGTGAAAGTTATGCATGGTCAAAGTTCAATTGACTTTTCCTAGGAAACCTTTATTTAGTAACTTTTGGTTCTTGATGATTTGAGATCATTACTTTAGGAATCATGATCAACATTGATATAATGATAAATATCACTTCAAAATATTGATGTTGACCAAAAACATTGGAGTTTGACTGTATATTGACCATAATTGACTTTTGACCTAATAAAGTTGATTTTTAGTTATCTGAGCAATTGACTGAGCAAACTTGTGATGCATGGCATGAAACTTGGCATGAGCATTCTTAAGGACATCTTAGGAACCATGGAAACCACTTGAGGCCTTTTAAACCCAAAATTCTTTATGAAAAGTTAAACCCTAGTTGGAAGTCCATTGCTTAGAAGGAGAATTTGTCTGGTTAATTCTTGGTCAACCTTGATAATTTTGAGGACCTCTAGGAGTATGTTTTGAGCAGAATGAGAGGGAAAATTTTGGGGTACAACAGCTTCCCCTGAGGATTTAGATTGACTTGTCTGCCTTTCGTGATCTGAAGGTGGAAGATGATTTAACACTAGAGTGCCGAGAAATTTGCGCTTACCGGTGCTCAGAGTAACATTGTCAGTTGATGGTAAGCTTGAATGGACTTAAAAGATGCCATTCAGAGAGATAAGTGAGATTCATTGGAGATGGGATTATAGATGCCATCTAAAGTAACTGTTGACTTAAAACTGGAAGGAGTATCATAATAAATCTATGGTTAGTTCTATCTGAGCCAGAAGATGTATATGTTCGACTTTGACTGGAAGAAGCATCAGAATAAACCTACAGTTGGTTTAATCAGAGCCATAAAATGTTTTTTTTCTTTAACTAGAAGAAGTATCTGGATAAATCTTTAGTCGATTTAATCTGGGTTAGAAAAAGGTCTATTGGAAGAGGTATCAGAATAAATCTTTGGTCGATTTAATTTGAGCCAGCAACTATCTACGACCATCTTCAATTGGAAAAGTATCATAATAAATCTTTGGTTGACTTAATCTGAGCCAGAAGAGGTCTTTGTGTATTTAACTGGAAGAAGTATCAGAATAAATCTTGGTGTGATTTAATCTGAGCCAGAAAAAGATCCGCTGGAAGAAGTATAAAAATAAATCTTTGATCAATTTAATCTGAGCTAGAAAATATTTATGTCCGTTTTTATCTGGAAGAAGTATCAGACTTAAACCTTTACTCAGTTATACCTGAGCCAGAAAATGTCTTCAATTGGAAGAAGTATCAGAATAGATCTACACCTGATCTAATTTGAGCCAGAAGAAAGTCTACCGGAAGAAGTATCAGAACAAATCTATGCTTGATCTAAACTGAGCCAGCAAATATTTATGCTTGTTTTTTATCTGGGATAAATATCTTAATAAATCTTTGGTTGATTTAATCTGAGCTAGAGAAGAGTCTACAACTGTAAGAAGTACCAGAATAAATCTTTGGTCGATTTATCCTGAGCCATAAGATATTCATGCCCGACTTTGACTGGAAGAAGTATCAGAGTAAATCCTTCGTCGATTTAATCTGAACCAAAAGAGGTCTATTTGTCTTTAATTGGAAGAAGTTTCAGAATAGATCTACACCTTGTAACACGGTAGGAGAACTGACTTGGGTGTTTTGCTTTTGATCGCAATTGTTACAGAAAGTAAGAGTCACCGCCGACTTTTCTTTTATCCAACAAAGGAAAGGTTTAAAAGAATAGGAAATACCTTTAGAGATGTTTTCTTAAGTTCGGGGGGTAGGTTATGAAAAGGGAAGGTATTAGCACCCTTTTCATCCGTAATTTTATACGGGCTCTTAGTTTCTTGCTAGATCACTTACTTTTTTTGAAAATGTGCTTTGTGGTTTGGGTTTGAAAATATTTTGAAAACGTCTTTGTAATGATTCTCGTCTCTATAAGAATGCGTACAAAGTGTTGGTTTTGAAAATAGTTCAAAGAGGTGTTTTTTGTGGTAGATTTTTTTGAAAGTGATTTTGAAAAGTTCCTTTGTAATGATTCTCGTCTCTATAATAACCCGTACAAATACTTTTGACTTTTGAAAATGTTTCAATTGAAAGTGTTGGTGTGTAAATGTTTTTTAGTTGTGAGCAAGCAAGCAACTACGAGCATCCTACCTACTCAAAAGGACTTTGTTCTTTTCCTCCTCCTATAGATGTTGCTATCTTACCATTGATTGATAAGAAGCCCCATCATTGGATGTGAAGGGACGCGCGTGAGTCGTTTGTATAGTGATTGGAAGTAACCTATGATACGCTTTAGCAATTTCGTTAGAGACTGGATCATTTACCGAAGGTAACATCGAGGATCATCGAGGGACTACGATCTTTTTATCGATGGTATTTGCTAAAATTCCCATATTCGAGGGACATGACTATTTTCTGAGGCAACAAGTGAGATCACCCTAGAGGTGCATGTGTGTGAATAGTGTGTTTGATTGTATGCATTTTTGTCTTGAATTTTTGGGTTGTCTACTTGTTGGTTTTATCTTGCCATACATCCTAATTACTAACATTTGTATAAAGCAATAAAAGTGTAGAAAATAAATATCCTACACTATTACAACAATATTGAATAGCAAGAAAATATAAAGACAAAATAAAATAAAAGAACGAAAAATAAGTTCTTCGATCCAGGCAATAGCGCCCTTCGATTCAACTCATCCTAGCTTCTTTTGATTTGGGTATGGAAGTTAGTGTGAGATGCACCCTTCGATTCACCATTTTTCTGCTTCTTTCGCTTGGCCTGGAAGACAGTGTGTGGCGAAGCCCAAGGCTTCGATTCACACCACACTCTTTCTTCTGGTTACAACTATGAAGCAACCAGGGGAGAAGCCTAAGGCATCGACTCAATAAACTTTGTTTTGTTTTCTTTTTTGTTTGAGTCTGTAAAGGTTAGTTCTACCATATATTTGGACAAGAAAAATAAACGAAAAGGGCAAAAACGAAAAGTAAACAAATATCATTTACATGCTTGAAACGAAAGGGTTAAGGTCAGGGTGACTTACCTTGGATCTGAAGTTGTTGCTTCTGGACCTTGAGTGATTGGACTGGATGCTCTAGGATGCAAAGGGAAGAAACAAGGGTGGTGTTTCTAGTGCTGGATTCGAAGGTCAAGAAGAGTGGAGTTGTGTTTGTTGTTTCTGGATTCGAAGGAAAATAAATAAGTGCAGTGTTTCTTTTTGCTGGATTCGAAAGAAATAACAACGTGTGGGGTTGCTCCTGAATTCGAAAGGGAAAAGAAACAAGTGTTGTGTTTCTAGTGTTAGATTCGAACGGAACAAAAACGAGGGTGTGGTCTTTTGATTCTGGGTTTGAGAGTGTGTTAAGTGTTTGATGATTTTCACACAATCAAAGTTTCTCCAACTACCAAAAGCCCTCTAGATGTGTTGTCCAACCCCTTTAAATGTGTTATGGAACATATTATTTATAGATGAAATTGAATGCGATTTAGGAGGGAAAGCAAAAGAAACTTGAACAAATTGGGTATGCTGTTGTTGTATTCTTTAAGGTGCAGTATTTGTATGCTAAATTGGTGAAAATATAGGAGCAGCGTAGCAGGACTGTTGTGCAGCAGTTTTGGAGTGTTGTGGCTAGTGTAGCAGGCTTGGACTTGGAAGTGTATTGGAATTTGGTCAGAAAGCCTTCGACTAGACTCATCAAGAGACCAAACATTAATTATGTTCCTCGAATGGACCTTTTGCATGTTCCTTTGAATGCAACAAATTCATGTTCTTTGGATGGGCCACCAAATATGTTCTTCGAATGGGCTACCAAATATGTCCTTCGAATGGGACATCCAAGTATGTCTTGCATGTCCTTCTAATGGGCCACCATAGTGTATAAACTATGCGCGTTGAAACAAACTTTCCAAGGGAGATACTGACCATTCGAAGCAGGAATCAACTTGTATGCAGGTAGTCATCAAGACAAACCTGCAGGGGCCCTTGCTCAATCGAAGTAGACATGAAGGTAACCATTGCATTGTGAATCAAGCAAACATGTAAGGGCAATGGTGTAATCGAAGCTTGCATGTAGGAGGTCCCTTCCTTGTGAATTGAAGGAAATCTTTCAGAAGGCCATTAGCTTTTGAATCGAAGGAAAGCTATAGGAGGCCATTGCATTGCGCCTGCTTGCATTAAGGAAGTTCATGCCTTGTGAATTAAAGGAAAGCATAGAGAAGGCACTTTCCTTCTGAATCGAAGGGCGTCAGTAGGAAGCCACCAACTTCTGAATCGAAGGACACCAATAGGAGGCCCTTCCCTTTTTAATCGAAGGAGGCTGCAGGAGGCTATTTCCATGTGCACCAAAAGCCAGCTTGTAAGGGGTCATTGGTGTAATTGAAGCTTGCATTCAGGAGGTCCCTACTTTCCCAAACGAGGCTTGTATAAAGATAGAAGTTGCCCCTGTGAATCGAAAGCAAGTTGTTTCAAAGGGAGACTTTTCCCAGTTAGATCTAGCATGAAGATAGCCAATGCCCTGTCGGTGATAATATGAATGCTAGCCATAGGGAAGCTTTTTTCCTTGTGTATGCTAGCATGGTGGGAGCCCATTGCATTATGGATCGAAGCATGCAGGAAAGAGGTAATTTCTCAATCGAAGGCTGCATGCAGATAGCCATTGCTTTGTGAATCAAAGCAAGCATGTCAGGGGTCAATGCTCAATATAAGGATGTAAGCTAAGCTTGTATCGAAAGAGGCCAAAACCCAATAGAAGGATGTGAAATCGAAGCAGGCATGTTCTTCTTTAATTTGATGCTTGAAAAACCACTTGTACTTGTGCAAATTTGAACTTTTGAAAATCCTTTTAAGGAAATGCCTTGAGAAATGAGAGGGAAAATTTTGGGGTACAAAAGCTGCCCCTATTCAATCTTCTTAAACCTGAAGATTTAGATCGGCGAGTCTGCCATTTGTGACTTGAAGGTGGAAGATGATTGAACACTAGAGCGCCCAGAAATTTGCACTCGCTGAATTGGTGGTTGATTGTGTAGGGAATGAGCTTAAAGATTCCATTTGGAGAGGTGATGGAGAGTTTTCGGAGATGGGCTTATAGATGCCACCCAAAAGTGATTATTGACAAAAATTAGACTAAGTCTAAGCTTGACCTCAACTGGAAAAGAATCAGAATAAATCTCTGGTCGATTTAAACTGAACCAGAGGAAGTGTCTACCGGAATGGAATCAGGATAAACCATTGATCAAGTTAAACTGAACCAGCAGAGGTCTTGAATAATCTTTAACTAGAAAGTAATTAGAACCAATCTTTAGAGTGATTTAACTGAACCAGAGAAAGTGTCTACCGGAACAGAATCATGATAAACCATTGATCAATTTAAACTAAACCAGCAGAGGTCTAAAAGAAGTGTTCGTCATGTAGATAGTCACCCTGTCCTATTTTGGGAATTGATCTAAAATCAATTTGTTTATATATAGTTTTCCTGTCTTGTTTCAGGTATTAATCTGGAACTTGTTTTTGTTGGTAAGTATAAAGCTTGATTGTGACAGATAGTGAAGGAATCTTGGACAATTACTACCTCAACATATAATGAAGGAATCTTGGATGATTACTACCTCATAAAATAATGAAGGAATCTTGGAAGATTACTACCTCAACATAAAATGAAGGAATCTTGGACGATTACTACCTCAACAGATAATGAAGGAATTTGGTATGATTACTACCTCAATAGATAATTAAGGAATCTTGGATGATTACTACCTCAACAAATAATGAAGGAATCTTGGACGATTACTACCTCAACAGATAATGATGGAATCTTGGATGATTACTACCTCAACAAATAATGAAGGAATCTTGGAAGATTACTACCTAAACAGATAATGAAGGAATCTTGGACAATTACTACCTCAACAGATAATGAAGGAATCTTGGACAATTACTACCTCAACAGATAATGAAGGAATCTTGGATGATTACTACCTCAACAGGTAATGAAGGAATCTTGGATGATTACTACCTCAACAGATAATGAAGGAATCTTGGACGATTACTACCTTAACAGATAATGAAGGAATCTTGGATGATTACTACCTCAAGAAATAATTAAGGAATCTTGGATGATTACTACCTCAACAGATAATGAAGGAATCTTGGATGATTACTACCTCAACAGATAATGAAGGAATCTTGGATGATTACTACCTCAACAGATAATGAAGGAATCTTGGACGATTACTACCTCAACAGATAATGAAGGAATCTTGGACGATTACTACCTCAATAGATAATGAAGGAATCTTTAATGATTACTACCTTAACAGACAATGAAGGAAACTTGGATGATTACTACCTCAACAGATAATGAAGGAATCTTTGATGATTGCTAATCCAAAAGGTAATGAAGGAATCTTTGACGGCTGCTACTCCAAAAGGTAATTAAGAAATCCAAGCTTGATTTTGTCTTGGAGAAGTTTACAGATAGTTAATGACACTTATCTATTGATTGATCTTTTCCTGAAAAGGTAAAGATTTAGTTGTATGTAATGCCATGATGTATGCATTGCATAATGATGTTCTCGAAATAAATGAGATTTATGCTATATGTATTTTGTATGCATATGCTATGCATGTTGTTGAAGTGTATCTTTGTCTTGGAAAATAAATCCTTGACAAATGTTGGGGATCTTCGGGAAGTTAAATCCTGGACTTTTGTTGGGGTCGAAGAGTACGCACATCTTCAGACCCTGTTTAGAATGTTTCCACCGGGGATTCCCGTTTTGTTGTTTGAGGAGAAATCCACTGGGGAAGATTGGATTTGGCTTGAGAAATCTTTGTGGAGAATGCTGATTTCTGCTTGGGGAAAAGATTTCAGGAGTTTTAGTTGCCCGTTTCTTTACTAGGGAGTTATCTCTTGATGGAAGATAAAGGAAGTTAACAACTTGTTAGGGATAAAGAAGTTAACTGTTATCTGGTTCTCTCCCAGGCTTTGCAGCAACTCACTGGGGATTGTAAGAAAGTCTACTGGGGAATAGGGGTTGTGGTCCCTTGATTTGTGATAGCTTGAGGGGAAAATTCTAGCTGGGGAATCTGTAGTTTGTTGGGGAAATAAAACTTGTTGCCAATCTGCTGGAGAGGTGTTTTCTTTTGGCAGAACTCCTTGAGGATTCTTCTTGAGAATAACTCAGCTGGGAAGAAGATTTTCAAGAGATTGAAACACTGGCTAGGGATTTCATGTATCCATCTTTATGGGGATATCCATGAATTTGGCCTTTAGTGGTTTGTAGCCTTATTCATGAAGATTATTTTGTGGGGATAACCTTATGGAGATGACTCTATATGGACTTGACTGGGGATCACCCTATGAAAAGGACTTTGTGGGAATTTGTCACTGCCCCTAGTAGTAAGTGATGTAGTACTTCCAGAAAATGTTTGCTTGTCCGTATGTGCCCCTTTGTTGGGATTCATGTTCAATGCCCCAAGTGATCCAGATGCATACCTGCCCCTGGTTATTCAACATTTCTTGAGAGATTTCCTAGAACCTCGACTTGACTGCCCCTCAGATAATATGGACAGTGACATGTCATGCCCCCTATCTTATGGGAGAGTTAGTCATTGGAAGTGTCTTCCAATTGAAGTGATTCTATTCATTGAGAATTTACGTTCATTGAATGTTCATTGTGTGAATTTCTCCACTATCGAACAATTAGCCATATGAAAACTGCGATATTCAAATAATGCAAAGTTCATGCTTGTCTTGAAGTTTTGAGAATGCATTTTTTTAACAAATAGAGAGTTTTGTAAGAATATGAATTCAATTCAGGATTTGCAGTAAGCCTTACAGGAGTCAGGATACCCTTGGTAATAGTAGCTTTCAAACTAACCCATGCTTCAATTAGGACTTTTGAAGGGTTGTAGCGTGGCTTGGTTCACGGTTTAAGAAACAAAGAATAAAGCTCAAAGTGTATTTGTACCCACCCGTTCTTTGTGATGTTCTTCAGTCCTAAACTCAGTTAGTTGTACGTTTCAAATCCTATTGAGTCTGGAATGATGTTTTGGTGATGGTTCGGACAAGTTAGGTTTGTCGGAAGGAAGTAATTTTTGTAACATTTTTCATGTTGCTGAGGATTCGTAGTGACCTATTTTTGATTTATTATCCCTAATTTTTCCTGACTGTTCTTGTTTTGAGATTACAGTCAGCGGGATGCCCCCATTTTTTCTTAAGTCTCCTTTGTAGGTTTTGACTTAGTGGGCTTTTCTCTTGAGAGATAATGACTGCCTATTTGATAGGGAACCATCGCCGTCTTTCTGATTCAGAAGGATGTTTTTGGTGTCATTCATTGTGTACGAAGTGAAAGCTTGTGACTGACGCGCACTTGAATTAATTGAGAGACTACCCTGCCCCATGTTTGATTAAAGGTTTCAATTTGTGTGAAAACGAAAACTCATACTTTTTAGGCTCAAAGGGGTTGACTAGGGATTATCTTCCTTATAACTCCAATGTTTAGGAATTGAAACAAACGCATGTACATCGTCAGCAAGGTCTGTCCAAAAGCATACTGTATGAGATTATGGCATTGTTTTCGTCATCCTCCCTCTAAAGGCTTGCAACTTTTCAAACAAGAGTTGAATATCATAAAGGGAGTAAAAATCATAGTTTAAATAAAAACAAATGGATTAATTCAAGACAAACATATGCAATGCATTAATGAAACAAAGTTTGACATTAATAGATAAGTGTTTGAACAAAAAAAGAGATTACAATTGAAAATTCAAAAATGAAATAAACGCTCTCAATTTTGGCCATGGTTTGGAATGGGAGCAGTGATCACATTGGGAGCCTTAGGAGGGTCAAATTCGACCTCCTTGTTGTTGATCAAATTTTGAATCTTGTTCTTCAAAGTCCAAAAGCTCCCGGTGTCGTGTCCAAGACTATCAGAATGGTATGCACATCTTACATTTAGATTGTACTTAGGAGAGGAGGTATCAGGGTTTTGATGAGGATCCCTTAGTGTAATTAGCTCTGCTTTCAGCAAATGTTGTAACGCTTGAGACAATGGCATATTAATCTTAGCGTACTTCCTTTCTTGGTACTTTACCCTATGCCTATTTCCCTGTCGTTGTTAAAAAGGTGTAGGATTAGAGATTATCAACGCTCCCATGGATTGATGGTGGTCCTTTTTACTATGGACCCTTTGACCATAGACAATATTAATTTCTTTTTTACCCCCAAATGTCCTCTTCTTACCATTAGAAGATGCGGCCATCAAAATTTTACCACTCTTGATACCACTTTCGATCCTCTCCCCAATCAGAACCATCTCTGTAAAACCGGATGAAGAACTCCCAATCAGCAAATTCAAGAACGGGCCTGCCAAAGTGCCCATGAACATGTCTACCGTTTCCCGATCAGTCAGGGGAGGTTGCACCCTGCCAGCCAAATCCCTCCATTTCTGTGAATATTCCTTGAATCCTTCTCTTGAGCCTGTAGACATATTATGCAATTGCACTCGAGTTGGTGCCAGGTCAGCATTATATTGGAACTGCTTGTAGAAAGCAGCAGCCAAGTCCTCCCAAGTATGAATGTCGATTCCTTCTAACTGATAGAACCACTCAAGTTGAGTGCCAACCAAAATTTCTTAGAAGAAATGGACCCATAGCTTCCGGTCAGCAGTGTGAGGCTGGATCTTTTTGACGTATAATCTCAAGTGAAGTTTAGGACAAGAGAGCCTGTCATATTTAAAAAATGTTGGAACCTTGAATTTTGGTGGGATGGTCACTATAGAAACCAAACCTAAATCTTCAAAATCTAGACCAGGTACCCTCTGAATTTCCATGGGGTTGAGACGATCCTTCAGCTGTTTGTGTTTATCCTCTGCAAGATGATATTGTTCTTCAATATAGTCAGCCTTTTCTTCATTAGACCCCAGACTGTGGTCCCCTTCTTTTGTCTGGTTGTCTCCCTCAGTTGACGGAGTTGCGAATTCTAGAGCTCGCTCAGCTGGTCCTCTGAACCTCCTTCCCAAGTTTAGGACACCCACTGATTTCTTTGTCTTTTTCCTCTTGTATTTGAGAAGGAGAGTCTTTAGGTCCTCTTGCCCTTTATCCAAAGTCAAGAACATCTGTTATGCTTGAAGTTCCTTCAACATCTGTTCAATATCCATCTTACTGAAATAAACAATAGGAAGATAAGGAAACCTGAGTGGGAGAAACCTGTCATGAAATAATGCATGGTATGCAGATGCATGTTTTCAAGGATCTCGCGGGGTAAACACAAGAAGATGTTAGAAGTTGAAATTTTCTTACAACTTTGATTGGAGAACTTCGTATCAGTGGATATCCTTCCATGAGAATTAAGCTCACCATGTCAAGTGGGTCATAACCCTTAATTCAAATTATCATACTTTGGTCTTTGACGGCGTTTGGTTAGAGGAGAATGAATCCTCTTTCCCCTTGATAGGCGTCCAATTTAACATGCCCTTGCATCATAGGCCCTTGAGATCCTTGAAATGGTTATTGAAAATGCTATAGTATGATGTCATGATGTTATGTACAAGTATGAAAAGCAAGCAAGTATTTATGTACATATAATCATATACACACAAAGAAAACAAGTCCTTAGGTTTAGGCTTGCATGGAGTTTGTAGGTAAGTACCCTCTTGAAGTTTAGTTGGCTCAACCTGTCTTAGTAATAGTTACCGGGTTCTAGGGGATCTCAATATCACTTATCTTTCTTCATCAGGCATTGTTTCAACGCAAGCCTCTTTATTGGCGACTGAAATATCCCGAAATTCCGATCTCAATGAGCGTAGTATCGAGTATCAACCAACTTCAGACTGCATCAAAGCCGGCTATCTCACTACTTCCTAATGGCCAAGTTGTTCAATTAAGGTTCTAAGGTCAGTTAGTGCTTCATGACACCACACAACGGACCCGTATTCTCCTTGACTACTCAAGGGCTACCGATACCAACAAATGTGTCACACTAATGTAGCTATTGCATCAACCATGTATGTATACCCTGCACAGTTTCCACAATCTATTGCTACTTACCTAAAAGGTGCCCAAGATCTAGCTAGAGGATTAAAATAAGCCCAAACAAGGAACCATAATGTAAAGCATGCAACTCAAACAAGGAAATTAATTAAAGGTGATCTAGCCCTAAGGTAACCGCACTTTTAAGTATTTCTCCAGCAGAGTCGCCAGTTCTGTAACACGGTGGGAGAACTGACTTGGGTGTTTTTCTTTTGATTGCAATTGTTGTGGATTGAAAGAGTCACCACCTACTTTTCTTGTATCCAACAAAGGAAAGGTTGAAAAGAAAAGGAAAGACCTTTAGATTTGTTTTCTTGAGTTCGGGGGGTAGGTTATGAAAAGGGAAGGTATTAGAATTGTTTTCATCCGTAGTTTTCTACGATATCTTTGTTGCTTTCTATATCACTTGCTTTGTTTGAAAATGTGCTTTGTGGTGTGGGTTTGAAAATATTTTGAAAACTTCTTTGTAATAATTCTCGTCTCTATAAGAATGCGTACAAAGTGTTGGTTTTGAAAATAGTTCAAAGAGGTGTTTGTTGTGGAAGATGTTTTTGGAAGTGATTTTGAAAAGTTCCTTTGTAATGATTCTCGTCTCTATAAGAATGCGTACAAAGAGTTTTGATTTTTGAAAATGTTTCAATTGAAAGTGTTGGTGTGAAAAAAAATTTTAGTTGTGAGCAAGCAAGCAACTACGAGTATCCTACCTACTCAAAAGGTCTTTGTTCTTTTCCTCCTCTTTTAGATGTTGCTAACTTATCATTGATTGATAAGAAGCCCCATCGTTGGATGTGAAGGGACTAGCGTGGGTCATTTGTATAGTCATAGAAGGCAACCTATGGGACACTTTAGCAATTTCGTTAGGGACTAGATCGTTTACCAAAGGCAACATCGAGGGTCATAGAGGGACTACGATCTTTTTATCGAGGGTCTTTACTAAAATGCCAATATTCAAGGGACATGACTATTTTCCGATGCAACAAGTGAGATCACCCTAGAGGTGCATGTGTGTGAATAGTGTGTTTGATTGCATGCATTTTTATCTTGAATTTTTGGGTTGTCTACTTGTTGGTTTTATCTTGCCATACATCCTAATTACTAACATTTGTATAAAGCAATAAAAGTGCAGAAAATAAATATCCTACACTATTACAACGATATTGAATAGAAATAAAATATAAAGATAAAACAAAATAAAAGAAGGGAAAATAAGTTCTTCGATCCAGGAAATAGAGCCCTTCGATTCAACTCTTCCTGGCTTCTTTCGATTTGGGCCTGGAAGTCAGCGTGAGATGCACCCTTCAATTCACCCTTTTCTGCTTCATTCAGTTGGCCTGTAAGACAGTGTGTGGCAAAGCCTAAGGCTTCGATTCACACCACACTCTTTATTCTATTTACAACTGTGAAGCAGCCAGGGGCGAAGCCTAAGGCTTCGATTCAATAAACTTTGTTTTGTTTTCTTTTTTGTTTGAGTTTGTACAAGTTAGTTCTACCATATATTTGGAAAAGAAAAACAAATGAAAAGATCAGAAATGAAAAGTAAACAAATATCATTTACATGCTTGAAATGAAAGGGTTAAGGTCAGGGTAACTTACCTTGGATCTGAAGTTGGTGCTTCTAGACCTTGAGTGATTGGACTGGATGCTCCGGGATTCAAAGGGAAGAAACCAGGGTGGTGTTTCTAGTGATGGATTTGAAGGTCAAGAAGAGTGGAGTTTTGTTTGTTATTTCTGGATTCAAAGGAAAAGAAATAAGTGTAGTGTATCTTTTTGCTGGATTCGAAAGAAAGAACAAAGTGTGGGGTTTCTCCTGGATTCGAAAGGGAAAAGAACAAGTGTTGTGTTTCTAGTGTTGGATTCGAAAGGAACAGAAACAACGGTGTGGTCTTTTGATTTTGGGTTTGAGAGTGTGTTAAGTGTTTGATAATTTTCACACAATCAAAGTTTCTCCAGCTACCAAAAGCCATCTAGATGTGTTGTCCAACCCCTTTAGATGTGTTATGGGACATCTTATTTATAGATGAAATTGGCCGAGGTTTAGGAGGGAAAACAAAAGAAATTTTAACAAATTGGGTATGTTGTTGTTGTAGTCTTCGAGGTGCAGTATTTGTATGCCAAATTGGTGCAAATATAGGAGAAGTGTAGCAGGACTGTTGTGCAACAGTTTTGGAGTGTTGTGGCTAGTGTAGACGGCTTGGACTTGGCAGCGTATTGGACTTTGGTTAGCAAGGCTTCGACTAGACTCATCAAGAGACCAAACATTAATTTTGTTCTTCGAATGGACCTTTTACATGTTCCTTCGAATGCAACAAATTCATGTTCTTTGGATGGGCCACCAAATATGTCCTTCGAATGGGCTACCAAATATGTCCTTCAAATGGGACATCTAGGTATGTCTTGCATGTCCTTCGAATGGGCCACCATAGTGAAGATACTATGCGCGTCGAAACAAACTTTCCAAGGGAGATACTGCCCAGTCGAAGCAGGAATCAAGCTTGCATGTTGGTAGTCAACAAGATAAACCTACAGGGGCCCTTGCACAATCGAAGCATACATGTAGGTAACCATTGCATTGTGAATCAAGAAAACATGTAAGGCCTATGGTGCAATCGAAGCTTGCATGCAGGAGGTGCCTGCCTTGTGAATTGAAGGAAATCTTTCAGAAGGCCATTGGCTTCTGAATCGAAGGAAAGTTACAGGAGGCCATTTCCTTGCACCTGTTGGCATGAAGGAAGTTCCTACCTTGTGAATTGAAGACAAGCGTAGAGAAGGCACTGGTCTTCTGAATCGAAGGGTGCCAGTAGGAAGCCACCAACTTCTGAATCGAAGGACACCAACATGAGGCCCTTCCCTTTTGAATCGAATGAGGCTATTTCCATGTGCACCAAAAGCCAGCTTGTAAGGGGTCATTGGTCTAATCGAACCTTGCATGCAGGAGGTCCATTTTCCCAAACAAGGCTTTTATAAATATAGGCGTTGCCCTTGTGAATCGAAAGCAAGTTGTTTCAAAGGGAGACTTTGCCCAGTCAGAGCTAGCATGAAGATAGCCAATGCCTTGTGGGTTCTAATATGAATGCTAGCCATTGGGAAGCTTTTTCCTTATGTACGTTAGCATGGTGGGAGCCCCTTGCTTTGTGGATCAAATCATGCAGGAAAGAGGTAATTGCTCAATCGAAGGCTGCATGCAGATAGCCATTGCTTTGTGAATCAAAGAAAGCATGTCAGGGGCTAATGCTCAATTGAAGGATGTAAGCTAAGCTTGCATCGAAAGAGGCCAAAAACCCAATCGAAGGATGTGAAATCAAAGTAGGCATGCTCTTCTTTGATTTGATGCTTGAAAGCCCATTTGTACTTGTGCAAATTTGAACTTTTGAAAATCCTTGTAAGGAAATTACTTGAGAAATGAGAGGACAAATTTTAGGGTACAACACACCTGATCTAAGCTGAGCCAGAAGAAAATCTACTGGAAGAAGTATCAGAACAAATTTATGCTTGATCTAAACTGAGCCAGCAAATATTTATGCTTGACTTAACCTGGAAGAAGTATCATAATAAATCCATGCTTGATTTAATCTGAGCCAGAAAATGTATACGACCGTCTTTAACTGGAAGAACTATCAGAGTAAATCTTGGTGTGATTTAAACTAAGCTTGAAGATATCCGCATCCGTTTTCAACTGGGAGAAGTATCAAAATAGATCTACGCTCGATCTAAGATGAGCTAGAAGATGTTGTCTTTGAGAAGATTGTCTGGTCATACAAGTAGTTGATGATGTTGGTCTAATGATTGATCTTTTCTTGAAAAGGTAAAGAGTTAGCTATATGCAACATCATGATGTATAAAATACATTGCGGAATGATGTTCTCAAAATAAATGAGATTGTGTTATATGTGTTTCGTATGCATATTCTATGACATTTGTAAATGATGTTATGAATGTAATATGTGAGTGTATCAGTTTCTCTTCATAGTGTCGTTGAACTGGGGTAAATAAATCCATGACTGCTGCTGGAGATGAAGAATGTAATTCCTTATTTTTTTTGAAGTTAAATTTGCTGGGGATTCCTGCTTTCTATCTAAGGATATTCCGCTGGAGACTTTTGACTTCTTCTTGAGGATAGAAACCTTCAAGGAGGGTTAATAACCTGTCATGGTTTCCGAAACGGATGGATTACATGCACTTTAGTCGGGGATGACAGAACAAATATTCCCTTGATGTGAGTGGCTATATCTTCTGGAAATGGTTATCCCAATTAATCCTGCTGGAGAAAAGAGTTTTGTTGGAAGAACTTACCAATTTGAAGAAATAAACTTCACCGAGAGATGGACTTCTATAGCTAGAGAAATAAACTCTACTGGGAAATGAAGCTTCATAAACTGCTTATGGATTTTATGAAACTCTATTGGGGAATCCAAGAAATCCATAGACCATGCTACGGAATTCTTCAATATGCTAGGGAAATGATTGAACCTCTTTATCTGTTAGGAAATGTTAGAGAAGCTGAAATAGTTAGGCTAGATGCTGAGGATACGGCGGTGAACTGCGGGAATATGTCCCTGTTTCTGTACCTACTGGGGAATATATCTTTGCTGAGGATGAATTTTGTTAAGATACTCCCCTAGGGGTGGTTGTTCTTGGGGATCGACGAATGACTTTTAACATGGTATCATCTCTTAGAGCCTTAAGCAATTGTCTTTCCATTTTTTATGTATGCATTTATAAACGGTAATCATATTCAAATGCATATGTTCATTAAAAGTAATCACTGGACGTTTTTGCAAACAAAGAATATAAAATCAACTAGTTTTTGAAATTTTAAAAGAGACATTTCGTTTTAATTTGAGAAAGTCTTCCTATAACATACGTCTTTGTACAAGGAGACGAACATCCTAATAAGAGAATGTCGTCGTAAAAAATGAGAAATATACAAAGTAGTACACAAAGAAAAAACTGTTATGTGAAATAATCCCATTGGGTTTCCATTCTGCTATTGACCTTATATCTTTGAGCGTCTCATCACTTTGCTGCTTGGAAGAAGTTGACTGGATTGATCCATACCATTCGAACATGATACTTGATAACGAAGTATGGCTGTAAGGTGATCCAACAGGACATAGTCATACGCTTTTAAATCCCTAATTTTTTCCTAGATCATCCTTTTGGGTTTTCAGTCCACCAGGATACCCTTTTTTGCCCAAGCCGCCTTTTCAGGTTTTCGACTTGCCGAAGGTACAATTTTTATATATATGCCTAATTTTGCCTGAACCTTTTGGTTCTCCGGGATGCTCTTATTTTTTCCTAGTCCAGTCAACCTAGCAGATCTCTTTTCATGCGTAGTATCTTTTAACTATGTCCGTGTTTATAGGGTACGGAAGGTCGTCACCATCCATGGTGGTTAAGATCATAGCTCCACCAGAAAATATACTCTTGATCACAAATGGTCCTTCGCATGTAGAAGTCCACTTGCCCCTGGGATCACCTTGTGGCGGGATGATGCGATTGATTACCAAGTCACCAACCTGATATACCTGATGTCTGACCTTCTTGTTAAAAGCTTTGATCATGCATTTCTGGTATATCTGACCATGACAAATAGCCGCGAGCCTTTTCTCTTCAATCAGGTTCAATTGGTCACGTCGAGTCTGACTCCACTCGTCTTTGTTTAAACCTACATCCCTCATAATTCTTAGGGAAGGAATCTTGACTTCGACGGGTAAAACAACTTCCATACTGTATATGAGAGAAAAAAGGGTTGCCCATGTTGACGTGCACACTGAGGTACGGTAACCGTGAAGAGAAAATGGTAACATTTCATGCCAGTCTTTATATGTTACCGTCATCTTCTTTATTATCTTCTTTATATTCTTATTGGCTGCCACCCAGCGCCATTCATCTTCGGTCGGTAAGGAGAAGAGTTATGATGTTGGATCTTAAATTGCGTACAGAGCTCGGTAATCATAGTATTATTGAGTTTGGTACCATTATCTGTGATAATTCTTTCTAGGATACCATACCATTAGATAAGATTATGTCTGATAAGCCGAGCCACAACGTTCTTGGTAACAAAAGCAAATGACGTAGCCTCTACTCATTTCATGAAATAATCAATGGCGACGAGGATGAAGCGGTGTCCATTGGAAGCAGTAGGTCTAATCTCTCCAATCATGTCAATAACCTACATTACAAACGGCCAAGAAGCAGTCAATACATTTAAAGGAACCTGAGGCACATGTACTTTGTCAGCATAGATTTGGCATTTGTGACAAGTTCGGGAGTGATGATGACAATTTGTTTCCATAGTGGACCATTAGTAACCTGCCCTTAGAATCTTATTAGCCATTGTATTCCCGCTAGAATGAGTTCCAAAGATACCTTCGTGCATATCCTCCATGATCTTCTCAGCTTCTCTCTTGTCCACACACCGAAGTAAAGTGGAATCATGGTTGCGCTTATATAAGATTATGTTACTCAGGAAGAAATTGGTAGAGAATCTTCTTAGAAACTTCTTGTCATTTATAGATGCTCCCTCAGGGTATTCTTGGGCTTCAAGATACCTTTTCACCTCATGGAACCAAGGCTTTTCCTCTACTCCCTCAGTATCAATCTCATAATAGTAGGCTGGTTTGTCTAATCTTTCAATAATGATCTGAGGGGCTTCGTTATCCCATCTAACCTTAAACATGGATGACATGGTAGCTAGCGCGTTCGCTAACTAGTTTTCTTCTCGTGGAACATGTTCAAAGGTAATCTCTTAAAAATATGGGATTAATTTTAATACATGCTCTCGGTAAGGGATGAGATTGGGATGCTTCGTGTCCCATTCTCCCTTAACTTGGCTGATCACCAAGGTTGAATCTCAGTATACTTGTAAGCACTTGATTCTCATATCAATAGCAGCCTTAATTCCCATAATTCATGCTTCATACTCAGCCATATTGTTGGTGCAGTTAAAACACAGTCTGGAAATGAAGGGTGTATGGAAGCCTTCGGGCGAGAAAATCACAACACCAATGCCATTGTCGAGCGTGTTGAAAGCTCCGTCAAAGACCATAGTCCATCGGTATCCTTTTTCAGGTCCTTCATCCAGTCCAGGTTCTTCACAACCAGTTCCTAACATAATGTTCTCTTCCGGGAACTCAATATTCATTGATTGGTAGTCGTCTACAGCTTGATGAGCCAAATGATTAGCTAGTACACTTCCTTTGATTGCTTTTGAGTAGTGTATTGAATTTCGTATTCAGTCAGGATCATTTTCCATCTTGCTATTCTTCCGGAGAGAGCGTGTTTCTCTAATATGTATTTGATAGGATCCATTTTAGATATTAATAAGGTAGTGTGAGTCAACATATATTGTCTTAGTCGGCGAGCAGCCGATGCCAAAACGCAACAAGTTTTCCCGAGCAGTGAGTATTTTGTTTCACAGTCGGTAAAATTTTTGCTGAGGTAGTATATTGCATGCTCTTTTCGACCAGACTCGTCATGTTGCCCCAACACACACCCCATTTAATTCTCTAACACTATTAAGTACATGATCAGAGGTATTCCTTCAACTGGTGGCATTAAAATTGGAGGTTCTTGAAGATATTCTTTGATTATGTCAAAGGCCATTTGGAAATTGTCGTACCACTTCACTACTTGATCTTTCTTCAATAATTTGAAGATTGGTTCACAAGTGGCGGTTAGGTGGGAAATTAATATGGAAATATAGTTTAGACGTCTCAAGAAACCTCTAACTTCCTTTTAAGTGCAGGGGGTTGGCATTTCTTGAATAGCTTTAACTTTTGCAGGATCTACCTCAATACCTTTTCCACTGACGATGAATCCTAGGAGTTTACCAGATCTTACTCCAAAGGTGCACTTGTTTGGGTTCAGTCTTAACTTGTATTTGTTCAGCCTATCAAACAGTTTTTGCAAGTGATCTAGGTGTTCTTCTTCAGTTTGAGACTTGGCTATCATGTCGTCAACTTAAACCTCTATCTCGTGATGGATCATATCATGGAACAAAGCTACCATAACACGCTGATAGGTTGCCACAATGTTCTTCAACCCAAATGGCATAACTTTGTAATAGAAAGTGCCCCACTATGTGACAAAAGTGGTTTTCTCCATGTCTTCAGGCGCTATTTTGATCTGATTATAACCATAGAAACCGTCCATGAAGGAGAATATCTTATGTTGTGCGGTGTTGTCAACTAGAACGTCAATATGAGGAAGCGGAAAGTCATCTTTGGGGCTCGCCCTATTCAAATCTTTGTAATCCACACACATATGTACTTTATCGTCCTTCTTAGGCACTGGTGCCACATTTGAAAGCCATTGTGGATAAGAAGTAACTTCTAAGAATCCGATGTTGAACTGTTTCATCACTTCAGCCTTGAACTTTTCTGACATTCCAGGACGCATACGATGAACCTTTTGCTTCACTGGAGGGAAGTCTTCTTTTGTCGGCAGACGATGAACCACAATATCAGTATCAGGCCCCGGCATGTCTTTGTATGACCAAGCAAAGATCTCAACATAGTCATGTAACATCTGGATTAACCGTTATTTGACACCATTTTCCAAGTTGGCACCTATCTTGACTTCCTTTTTATTCTCCTTAGTACCCAAGTTTACTGCCTCGACCGGCTCTTCATGAGGCTGTATTGCTCTTTTCTCTTGCTATAATAGTCTAGCAAGTTCTCCTGGTACTTCACAATCTTCCTCAACTTCGTCCTCAACTTGGTAGATCGGACTTTCAAAGTCATAACTGGCAATAGTAGAACTGTTATCAATGGGATGCAGGGTGGATATGGATCTGCAATTTGATATGTGGTGGGTGTAAGAGCACATATCTATTTTGAAAAAATAAAGTAAAAAGAAAAGACAGAGAGCGTAAAATTTGAATGAAAAACGTCCAATGATTTATTAATGACATATGAAAATGAAATGTGATAACCCTCACAAATAGACCATTATGCCCCGGGTAAGACACAAGGCTTAGAGTTTAATTTGCTCAAAGATTACATATCCCAAAAACAGAAAAACAATTACTCCTGGATAAAAGATATAGGCATAAAGTCTATAGCCGTCCAATTATTGGGTCCACCGTTGATGGTAAGGAAAATCCAATTGTCCAGGTCACAGTCACTATCAGTGTCCTCTACAACATTGATTCCATGATTTCTGATACATAGTGGTGGTCCTTCGGCGCGAGCACGACGAATAACTTTTTGAGCTCCTGAAGTGAAACCCAAACCAAATTTGTCAGACTTATAGGGGATGTCATGGAGTTGGTCTAAATAGTACACCCACCTTCTTCAATTACAGCCTTGGCGTCCTTCAGAGAAACCATCTTCAGTGGGGGACTGGTAATCTTCGGAATAACAATAACAACTTTGGTAACAACGATCATTTGAGGAACCTCTTCAAAATTCTGACAGGGCTTTTAAATGATTTCGCTGCCTATCTCGACATACCTAAAAGAATTAAGGTGGCTCACCATATACTCTTCTTCACCATAGACTGTAATAATCTTTCCGTTTACAGGGTATTTCAACATCTGATGTAATATGGAGGTGACAACACTGGCCCCATGAATCCAAGGGCGTCCAAGTAAGAATGAGTAAGTCGGACGAATGTCCATCACGTAGAAAATGGAGTCAAAGATTTATGAACCAACTTTAATTAGGATGTCCACCTCCCCATGTACCATTCTTTTAGAACCATCAAAAGCCCTTACCACAATGTTACTGGGTTTCAATGTAACTCCTTCACAATCCAATTTGTCTAAGAAACCCTTGGGTAGGACATTCAGAGATGAACCGGTGTCAACCAGCACGTGAGCTAGAGTAGTTCCCCTGCATTCAATGGAGACATGCAGAGCCTTGTTATGTTTTCTCCCCTCAGGGGTTAGATTAATATCAGAGAATCCCAGTCCGTTATGAGCAGTCAGACTGGCAACATAGTTCTCAAATTGGTCGGATGAAGTCTCTTGTGGCACATGAGAAGACTTCAGAAACTTCACCAAGGCCTTGGCATGAGCCTCGATGCTCAATAAAAAATCTAGCATTGAAATATTTGAGGGGGTCTGCCCCAATTGTTCCACAACATTGTAATCACTTTTCTGTATGAGCTTCAAAATTTCCTCCATTTCTTGCTTAGAGGCCTCTAGAATGGATTCTTTCGGTGCCTCCTTCCGAGCAGGCTCAGTAAATACTTCTTTGCCCCGAGTCTTAGTTGACTCAACATCAGAAATAACAACAGGGGTAGCAATAGTCTTCAGAGAGATTTTTGGAGAGAAAATCCTTCCGCTTCTGGTGACCTTACTAGTCCCAACAATATTGTCAATTTTAGGATCAGTATCTTCAGCAACTTCATTCTTGATAGCCAAAAGGTATTGCTTGACGCCATGGTAGTAGACGTCAGCTCCATAATTCCAAGGAACAGCCTTGTCGGAGGAATATGGTATTGGCCCTGGAGAGGTGATGATCAGGGGAGAAACTTTAGGGTTGGCAGTAATCCTTATAGGACCTTTAGAGGAGACCCTTGTAGGATTATTTGAGATGGTAACAATTGACACGTTTTCACATCTTACATATTCACATAAGTTTTCCACAGAGGGAGTCTTCTTAAACAGAATTTCCATGTCGTTCATCAGACGTTGAACACCTATCTTCAGCAACATACAAGCATCGGGCAGGATGCACAAAGGTAACAATCTTCATCACAGCCTGGGAATAAACCGGCTCGTAACAGATTCTTCTTAAAAACTGGAAGAGGAGTAGCCAGGTCATTCACGGAAGAAACAAAAAGAACATCATCAACAACATTGATACCCTTGTCATGTTTGGGCATCGGTGCAATAATCATGTTGGGGGTCTCAGGAGGATCAAACTCAATCTCCTTCACATCAATAAGGTCTTGAACTTTGTTCTTCAGAGCCCAACAATCATTTGTTTCATGCCCCAGACTGTTGGAGTGGTAAGCACACCGTGCATTTGGATTGTAACAAGGAGAGGAAGTGTTTGGGTTCTGAGGAGGATCCCTCAAAGTGACCAAGTCAGCCTTTACCAAATTTTGTAATGCCTGAGACAAAGGCATGTTGATTATAGTGAATTGTCTTCTAGGCGCATCCTGTCTGTGCTGATTATTTTGTCGTTGAGCTGGTGCAAGGTTGGATATCATTACATCTCCTACCGTTGAACGAAGTTCAACTTTACCATGACCTCTTTGACCATAGGCAACATTGACCTCCCTCTTTCCACTGAACGACTTCTTCACAGTACTTGAGGATGCAGCCCCCTGGATTTTGCCACTCTTGATACTAGCTTCAACTCGTTATCCTGTCAATATCAGCTCGATGAATCCGACTGAAGAGCTTCCAATCAAATGGTTGAAAAATGGGCCTATCAGGGTAACCATGAACATATCTACCAATTCCCTATCAGACAGGGGAAGATGGACTCTACCTGCAAGATCCCTCCACTTTTGAGCAAAATTTTTGAAACCCTCACTGAAACCCATAGACATGCTTTGGAGTTGCATGCGGGTTGGAGCAAGGTTAGATTTGTATTGATATTGCTTGTAAAAAGCAGCAGCCAAATCTTCCCAATTACGGATGTTGGTTCCTTCCAGTTGATAAAACCACTCTAACTATGTTCTTGACAAACTCTCCTGAAAGAAATGAACCCATAATTTCCTATCAACTGTATGGGGTTGAATCCTCCTCACGTAAGACCTCAGATGAAGCTTGGGACATGAAACACCATCATATTTTGCAAAGGTGGGAACCTTGACCTTATGTGGGATGACCACTCCTGAGACCAACCCTATCTCTTCAAAGTCAAAACCAGGTACCCTTTGAATGTTCATAGCATTGAGGCGATCCTCCAGCTGTTCATACCTGTCATCAGCAGGGGGATATTGTTCCTCAGAATAGTCTGATTTCTCTTCATCAGTCCCCGAGATGTTATCTTATTCTTTCACCTTCTTGTTATCCTCTTCTTGATTATCCCCTTAATTTGATGGGGTTGCAAATTATAGAGCTCGCTTGGCTGGTCCTCTAAAATCTTCTCCCCATGTTCAAGATGCCAATCTGTTTCTTTGCCTTCTTCTTCTTCTCTTTAGTGATGAGAGCTTTTAGATCTTCTTGTCCTTTAGCCAGATCCAGGAACATCTGTTAAAATTGAGCGTTATGTGCTTGAAGATCCTTAACATTTTGTTCAAGAGCCATTTCTTTTTACTGAAATAAACAACAAAAAGATAAGAAACCTATCTTGAAATACATGCTTATGTAATGATATGCATGAAATCCTTATGCGATGTTTTCAAGGACCTCGTGGGATTTAAAGTCTTTTAATCAAAACATAAACAAATAATTTTTATTAGTAAGTTCAAATAAAACAAAAGTTTTACAAAGAAATAAAATTAAAAACTTCTAAAACTTCTAGGTTTCCCATGGACGCTTCCTCTTTGTGTTGACATAGGCATTGAGGTTCTTCTCCTCGTGAAGCTGCTTCTTCAGTTCCAATAATTTCTTCTCATTGGCATAAAATTGGGTCTCAAAGGTGTCTTCTTCTTCCTTGAGTTGAATAAAAGACCTTTGCAACTCTTCAAAGTTTGTTGGCATGTCAGGATGAAGAATAATGCAAGACTCGTCCCCTTGAACAATAGGTTCTAAGATCACTGGTAAGATGGCGGGATATGGCATCATAAGACCTTGAGAACGAGCTTGAACCCATTTTAGGTAAGGTTCCAAAGGGATGGAATTCTTGTGCCATAAAGTCTTACCATCAGTCTTCTTAACCATGCCCCAAGCGCGTATGAACCTCTAACGATAACCTTGAAGATCATTGTCGTAGTTGAACATAATACCCTGGATGAGCATATCATGAGGACCATCTCTCCCGTGCGTAACGAAACTGACGTAAGGGTAAAGAAGGGTTGTAAGTGATGCCTCCTGTAATGCCAAGGAGTGGCACATTAGGAAACTCTTTGCGGAGATCAATAATAGAAATGTCTTCTTGAGAGTAAGAACACAAATAGATATCAGAGTGAGAAAGAGAGACATTAACTTTTGAGACCATCTTAAGCATATCTTATTCTTCAATACAGATCGAGGAAGGTGTGAAATAAACCACCTATAGAGCAAAGGTATACAACATATAAGAGTTTTGTGTTTCTTCGCAGTACGGGTATGGAGGGAATGCAGAATATCCCCGATCAATGTAGGCAATGGATTGTGAGTAAGGAAAATCTTAATAGCGCTCACATCTATAAGTTGGTCTGGATTAGGGAACAATACCAAACCATAGATTAGGAGGGCCAAGATATCCTCGAAAGCGTGGAAACTCATGGCGTCTAGGAACAACTGAGCTTTATCTATCAGAAACATTGCAAGAATACCTTTGACCCCACTTCTTATTTCCCATTTAGATTCAATTTTAGATGGCTTCAAGTGGAAGGCTATTGCAATATCTTCAGACTTTGGATCCTATTCTAAACCTGTGAAGGGTATCTGTTCCAATATAGGCACTCCAAGTAGTTTAAAGAATTCTTCTAATGTGGGCGCCAACTGATAATCAGGGAACATGAAGCAATGGTGTTTAGGATCAAAGAACTAGAATAGGATGCTCATCATACCCTCATCAAAACTGGAAGTAACCAAACTTAGAAAGTGACCATGTCTTCTGTTGAATTGGGAACTTTCAGGAACTTTTAAGACCAATTCCCTAAGCTTGGAAGGTATTCCTACGAAGTTGATCTGGATGGTATTTCTATGATTGGAAGCCATAACCTACAAAATAGAGAAGAGATAAGTCCCTAGGTCCTTGAAATAGTTAGTGCAAATGATATGTTATGATGTTTATGATGTCATGTTCATGCTTAAAACAAAATAGCAAACACAAACAAGTCACACAAAGAGATTAGGTTTAAAGGCTTGCATGAGGTCTATAGGTGAGTACCCATTTGAAGTTTTAGTTGGCTCAACCAGTCCTAGAAATGGTAACCGGGTTCTAGGGATCTCATATCATTGATCTTTTTCTCAAGCATTGTTTAAGCTCAAGCATATGAATTGCAACTGAAATATCCCAAAAGTCCAATCTCAATGAGTGTAGCATCGAGTATCAATCAACTTCAGTCTGCACCAAATCCGACCATCTCATTACTTTCTAATGGCTAAGATGAGTCAATTTAAGGTTCTAAAGGTTAGTTAGCGCTTAATGACACTTAATGGAAGCCTAATGTTATCCTTGACTGACTCAAGGAACATTAGTACAAGCCAGAGTGTCACGCTAACGTAGCTATCATATCATCCATATCAATCTACACCGTACAACCTCCATGATTTATTGCTACTTACCTAATGATGTTCCCCGATCCGGGTGTAGGATATTTGCAAGAAAATACCCAAACAAAACCCCTAAATATAAAGCAATCAAGGCAAACAGTTTAAAGCAAGTAAATGTGACCTAAAAACTCTTAAGGTAACCCCTCTTTTTAGGTATTACTCCCCAGCAGAGTCGCCAGTTCAGTAATACGGTGGGAGAAAAGACTTTTTGGTTTTATCCAAAATGTGCGGATAGCTATAGTCGCTACCGACTTTTCTTTTATCCAACAAAGGAAAGGTTGAAAAGAACAGGAAAAAACATTGAGAATTTTCTAAGTTCGGGGGGGGGGGGGGGGTAGATTATGAAAAGGGAAGGTGTTAGCACCCTTTTCATCTGTAGTTATCTACGGGCTCTTAATCGCTTGCTCACTTTATTTACTTTTCGTTTGTATTGTTGAAAAAAAGTTTTGAAATGCCAAATAGAAAGGCAGTTTGCTTTATGATAACTCTTGTATCAATCCTCAAGAGTGTTGATAAAGTGTCGTGAAAATGTTTTTGAAAGTGTGAGGTGTGAAAAAATGTTTTAAGTTGTGAGCAAGCGATTAACAGTAACTACCATTACTTAAAAAGTCTTTGGCATTATTTTCCTCTTCCTTTAGATAGCTCTATCCTACCATTAATTGGTAGGAAGCCCTATCATTGTATGTTTGAGGGACGGGCATAGGGTCATCGTATAGTCATGAAAGCAACTCGTAAGATATTTTAGCCATTACCCTAAGGCTTTAAGAACTTTTAGCGAGGCAACTTCAAAAGGGTCATCGAGGGACTTATGATCTTATAACTGGAGGGTCACTGCAAAAATCTCCTACGTTCGAGAGACACGACTATTTGCTTTTCCGAGGTAACAAGAGGGGTTAACCCTGGAGGTGAAGTGTGTAAGTGATTCAATTCAGTTCATTTGTCTTGCAATTATGGTTTGCTAATTATTTCTTTTAGATCCTGACATGCAATCCTATTAATCTAAGCAATTAACAGTAATAATAAAACAATAAAGCATAAAGAAACATCCTACGCTATTACATTGCTTCGGCGGGAAGAGGGTACAAACCATAAATTTTTTGGGATAAGGACAATAAATAAACCCTAATTTAACAGCTATTACAAATCATGAGCATATACAATATTCAGGAAAATAATACAGAAACTAATGAATGCGCAAAGATTGAAGCGGGAATAAAGTTGAAACCCTAAAGAATCTAATTATTTAATAAATTATTTTTTGGTATTTTATTGAGAAAAAGATTTGAAATTTTAACCCAGTTCTAATTATTTTTAATTAATAAAATAAGTCAAAATAATTAAATTAATTAATTTGCAAAAATTAAATTAAATTTGAAAACCCTAAGTCTATTTTTTGTGATTTTATTATTAAAATAAAATTAGTTTTTAAAAAGTGATATAAAATAATTAAAAAAAATAGAGGAAGAATAATAATAAATAAAAAAAACAATAGGAGAATTGGGCCTTATGTAAGGAGAAATTGGGGGGTATCCGTCTGAAATTTCTAGCCCCATAACCAGCATCAGCCCAATGTCTTGCGTGTGATTCAGTGTCGCTGGCCCTTATGAGATCTATCATGAACACCTGGATCTGGATCATTTAATCTGGCGCTGTGATGGATCCAATGGTGACGATGATGGAACGTATGGTACGCGCGCTTGCCCCTGTAACACCAGACCTGCAAGAATGAATTAGAAAATAATAGGCAAGAGGCAGGGATCGAACCCCTGCCCTTGCCCATAAAAAACGTCTTAACATGCACTGCCTCTACTGTTGGGACAATTTTACTTCCGATAATATAAACATAATAATAAATATATAATGTTGATCTGGTCCTTAGTACTGACTGTACAATGCACGCGTGCCAAGTGGGTCCTCTTCCATTTGAATAAACCAACTAGAGGACTTTGTTATGCCACACAAGGTCTCTGTCCAGTCAAACCACCTCAGACGGTGGCTCTGGTCACCATCTTCGGTTGGCCAAAAAACAAAACCTGTAAAATCTAATGAAAAAAAGTATGAAAACAACCCTACTAGACTAATTAGGCCCTTGTGAATCCGATGGCATGGATGGTTTTCCCTGAAAAGGTTTGTATCCTGAGATACGAACCTTGACTTAAGCTTTGCCCTAACAATGGAAAATCTTCACCCTTGCGTTAGATCTCTTATGTAATGGTCATAAACAATCATAATGATCAGTATGAACACGTGCATGTACAAATAATCCATTTATATTGCATGATCAAATGATTTGAGCTTGAGAAAATGTATGTGACCGGTGACACTTGGAGGGGAGGTTCTGGGACGTTTCAGGCCTGAGTGATGTATGGACACGACTCCTGGAGGTCTCAGGAGTATGATGGAATGCTTCAAAAGGTCTGAGAATGGCTAGATCAAATGATGCAAGTTGCACTCTTCATTGAGAAAATTTTGGAATTTTTGCTAGGGTTTTGGGAGGCAGCTGCGCCTATGTGGGTGGTCTTGATCACTTGTGCTTATATGTGGTAGGAATTAGGTTAGAAAAACTTGTAGAAAATCCCTATGGTTTATGACAAAATATGGGATTTGAAATTTGTATGAAAAGTTGCCATTTTTGCTTCAAACATGTTCCAATCTATTTTTGCATATTTTTGACAGCTATTCATGAGCTTCTTAGGCCCTTGACTGATGCAATTGAAGCCCATCTACATCTTAATCCATTTATTTAATATTTTACTTAATTATTTTGCAAAAATTAAATAAAAATTGGAATAAATAGAATAAAAGTCATGGTCATGCACCAATGGGTTTTTAAGTCTTTTAACATGTTATAAACAAGTTTGGATTTAAAAAAAAGGCCCACATGCTTAGAAATTCAAAATTGCTCAATATGGACATTATGCATTTCCAACAATTTGCCCAACTTGTGCAAACCATAACTTGCTCAATTTGCATCTTTTGAAGATGATCTTGGACTTTTTGGAAATCCCAAGATGTACCATACAATATCTCTTTTGATCATTTTTGCATTTGGAGATTTCATCCTGATGTAATCTGTCTTTCCAAGAAGTGCCTTTTTGTTGATTTTCAAAAAGACCTGTAATGTATTGGTTCATATCTTTCCACTGAAGCATTTTTAGGACTTGAGAATAAAAAAAAGTTGTAAAGGATTGGATTCTATTAAAAATGAGCTTTGGTTGGGGCAAAATGGATGAAACATGTGAAAGTTATGCCTGGTGAAAGTTCAGTTGACTTTTCCTAGGAAACCCTAATTTAGTAACTTTTGGTTCTTGACGATTTGAGATCATTCCTTTAGGAATCATGATCAATCCTTGATAAAATTATGAATATCACTTCAAAATGTTGATGTTGACGAAAAATCTTGAAGTTTAACTGTATATTGACCATACTTGACTTTTGACCTAATACAATTGATTTTTAGTTATTTGAGCAATTGGCTGAGCAAACTTATGATGCAAGGCATGAAACTTGGCATGGGAATTCTTGAGGACATATTAGGAAGCATGGAAATCACTTGAGGCCTTTGAAACCCAAACATATTTATGAAAAGTGAAACCCTAGTTGGAAGTCCATTGCTTAGAAGGAGATTTTGTCTAGTCAATTCTTGGTCAACCTTGAGCATTTGAGGACCTCTAGAAGTATGTTTTGAATAGAATGAGAGGGAAAATTGTGGGGTAAAACATGAATGATTGTTAAATTTTTGACAAATTTGATGTTTACATCTTTGAGTTTGGTTGAGAAATAAGAGAGTTAGAAAAATCACCATTGATGTTGTTGTTGTTTGACGATGAAGATGATGGTGATGGCACTTTTTTTTAATCCCGGAACATTTGTTGTATTAATTATTTAATTGAGTGTGTTTTAATGAAAGAATGTATCACCACTCCAATGGTTAAAGCACGTGTGTTAAGTATCTGTGTACTATAGGGTTTGGGGTTCGAGTCCCTCTTGCCCCATACCTTTTGTGTTATTTTTTTTAAATGCATTCAACAACTTGTTTCATATTTATTTGACTGGGTGCATGTTATAAACACCAAAAGTGTGTGTCCCAATGCCTAAGTTTTGGAACTGTAAACAAGAGGGCCCAATTTCAACGCCTTAGGCCACCAAACCCTTCTTTTTATCACTTGTTTTATTCATTTTATTTTCTCATCTTCTCTTAATTATTTCTATATGAAAATAATTTGTTTTGACTTGTAATTTTGCACAATTTTTATTTATCCCCACTATTTTGTTAATCCATGAAAAAAATACCAAAAAATAATATTTATTTTACCTATTTTTATTTAATTCAAAAATAAGTCCTTTTAAGTGTTTTCTTTAACTTTTTTAAGGTGTTCTTTGATTGTTCCTTTGACCTATTTGTTCTTGTGTGATTATATGGCTATAATATGCTTTGGTTGAGTTTCATTTGATATTGATGATATGATTAAAATTGGTTTCAATTAGAGTTTATAATGCTTTAATGAGATAACTTTGTGTTTGATGATTTTAAAACCCTAATTTGATTATGGTGCTTTCCCTTTGCTTTTGATGCAATTTCTTGTTGATATTCACTTATTTCTCCATACCGTGATAATTCCTTAATACTTTGATAAGTTTCTTTAATCACATGTTTGTGTACCCTCCTAACTTTGATACCATGCTTTGATATTTCCTTCATAAACTCTTGATTGTTAAATATGTGTTTAATACTTTTCCATATTTGGCTTAGAATTTTTTTTAAATGACTCTCTTAAAAGCCATAATACTTTGTTATTTTGTTCTCACCCTTTGTGATATATGTGTGACTAGTTGTTTATATTTTATTAGTACTTATGTTAAATTCCAAGGAAAGGGATAATATTGTTGACTTTATAGTCATGTACGTATATATTGTCTTAGGTTTACTCTTTGTTTAATATCCTTGTGAATGTTTGCCTTATGTATGCTTATGTACTCTAAACCCTAAAAACCCTCATTTTAAAACTAAAACTGCTTTCATAAAAAAAATTGACTTTATGTCATTGCATTTTCAAATTTTTTTCTTAATAAAGTCTTTAATACACTTAAGTATATTAAACAATCTCAAAAGACTAAAAATGATTCAACCTCACCCAAATCACTTTGCGAACTTGGATTTTCAATTTTAAAGTTTTTTCTCAAAGATTAGATATAAGTCCTCTTTATAGTTGATATGTAATTCTACTACCCCCATAGTGATGATTGAAGTGAATGTTGATTATTTCCACTTGAGGGAGCTAGTGGCAACTTGTTGATCTTATATCCAAGTTAAGAGCCTTTACTTCATGATGATGCAAGATTCATCTTCTCATACTTATGGTGGAATTAGTTTAGTATTCTCCTTAGATGATGAAATATCTATTCTCCTAAAATCAACCACAACAAACCCTTTTTTTTATTTTTACTATGAACTATGAGGTTTTGATCCTCCATTGATACGTAGGTATAAGACTATGTCTTTCCAAACAAAAATATAATAAAAATATTTTCTTTTCCCATCTCCATATTCATTTAGCAAACAAACATTTTTTAACCAAAAACAGATATTATAAGAGGTTCCTATAGAGTACTATAGATACATAGGGTGCTAATTCCTTCCCTTTGTATAACCAACCCCCGTACCTTAGATCTCTTCTTATTGTGTTGCATGTTTTCCCCCTTTCCTTGGAAACAACAAATTTTGGTGGTGACTTCTTAAAGATTATGAGTCAAGTTTGTCAATAGCTTGGTCTCTCCGATTTTTTACCGCGACAAAAATAAATATTTCATGGGGGAAATTTATCCTCAAGTGGGTTAAATCTAACTTATTTTATCTATTTTGTTATTATTGTTTGTTTGATCTATGTGATGTTTTGTGTTTTTTTGGGTATTAGTGATTTTTACAAAGGACAAGTCCTACACCCAGACTAAAGTTACACTTAAGATTAGAATTATGGTATAATAAAAAGTTACATGAATGGAGTAATCCTGACATAAGTAGCATATGATATCCCCACTCAGTGGATGCCAGTTTCGGGGTGGTAATGCTAAAACAAGTCATTTGTTAAAGCATTACTAATTTCAACCTGAGATCCCGCGAAGCTGAGAACTGTATAACCCTTAACCCATCTTGTCCTTTAGGATGTAGTTCAGTGACAATTCAAAAGTATTCTTAAGTTAGTCGTTACGCGATACTACACTCAGACGAGTTTTTCTTGAGAATATTATTGGTACTCACAAGTAGTTGTGTAAACCAGTAATATTCGAAAGAGGAATCACGACTTTGAGAACTTTTAGAACCTTGTTATACATGTACAATGAACCCATAGTACATACCTTGTGTGTGGTTCTTACCTTTGACTCCATGACCGTGTTAATAAAACCTTAAACCTTGTTTGTAAATGTTGCATAACCATGCATTCATAAAAAGAATCTTTTACTTGGTTTTCAAGGAACTCACATAATCTCCTTGCAAACATAATAGGATTTGTAATCATGGATATTGGAAAGAGGAACACTAAGAAGTACGATTTCAAGAGTCCTGAGTTACGAGAGTTGACATAGCTAGGGTCTTTGGTATCTAATCATGAAGATTTCAGAAAGCGTTATGGGAGGCTTTTGGCTATTGTCTAGGTTAAGGTTCCAAATGAAATTCTTGACACTCTTGTTCATTTTTATGATCCTCTTTACCATTACTTCATATTCCCCGATTATCATCTAGTTCCTACCTTAGAAGAGTATTCTTTTTGGATTGGGTTATCAGTATCAGATGTTTTGCCTTTAAGTGGTTTTGAAGAGGTCCCAGAGCCCCCTGTTATTGCTAAGGTCCTTCATTTAGAGACATTTGAGGTGAAATAAAATCTTACTTTTAAAAAAGGTTTTCAAGGTTTGACTTCCAAGTTCTTGATGGAGAAAGCTATCGTCTTAGACAAAGCAGATAATAGGGATGCTTTCGAGGAAATTCTTACCTTACTCATTTATGGTCTTTTTCTCTTCCAAAACATTTACCATTTTGTTGATATTAATGCTATCCAGAATTTCTTGATTGGTAACCCAGTGCCCACTTTACTTAGAGACACCTACCACTTTATTCATCATAGGACTCAAAGGATACGGAACCATCATACGCTATGCACATCTACTGTACAAGTGGTTTAATTTGCACTTCCACGGTCCAATATCTTCAGAGACAATCCAAAGAAGCTTAGGTGGTCCGAAAGGCTTATGTCTATTACTCAGGCAGATTTAACTTGGTATATTCCATCTTATGACATTGAGGTGGTCATTGAAATTTGTGGGGTTTTCCTAATGCACCTCTTCTTGGTATAAAAGTAGGAATCAACTACAACCATTTTTTGCTAGACACCAATTTAGATACCATCTGAAGGACAAACCCGATAATATTATGTTATCAGGTTTCTTTTACCTTAATAAGGAGAATAATCTAGATTTGAAGGAGGAGACCATGGATGCCATGCACAAGATTCATAGGAAGGGTAAAGACTGTTTGGGAAAGAAACACTGCATTGACTTTGAGATTTTTACTCAGTGGGTCCATGATAGGCCTTGTAAACTCAAAATGCCTTATTTCCTTAAAAATCCTTTTCTACCAACAATCACGCCTTCATTCTCCATCATTTCTATTGAGAACATGAAGGAATATCATGAAAGTTTGGCCATAATGAAGTTGGAAAGAGATACTTGGGAAGAAAAATATCACTTCTCTGAGTATGAAAAGAGAGATTTAAATAGACAGTTGAAGGATAAGGAGGATGTACTTTCTCTTTAAGACGGTTGGCTCGTTGAGCATGTTAAGAAGCTTTTCCAGAAGAAAAAGAAAAAGAAAACAAGAAGATGTGATAAATGTTACTCCTTCTCCCGATGCGTGGAAGAAAGTTGTTGATCAGTTGGTGGCCGAAAAGACTGAGATAGAAGCTTTCTATGAAGAAAAGATCAGGAAACTCAAGTTGCAAGGAAGATTTGGTTCTTCGTCAGATGAGGCTCTTTAGGACCCAAAAGACCTAGATATTTTCTTCTTAAGTTTTACGGTCTTTTGAAATTGTACTTCGAATGTAGTCCTTCTAGAATTAATGAAATGAGGTTTTTCGGCTATTTTCAAAGAGTGTTTCTTCCTTTGTGATGTTTTTAAGTTTATGATTAAGGAGTTCCTTGAAAACCAACAAAAACAAATCATTTTTGTGTCTCATGTCATGCATCATTCATCATTCAGTCTTTGAGTTCTAGAGTCTTACTCATGCCTTTTCCTTCCAATAGAGTCAGGTTGCACTCAGGTTAATCACTGAAAAGATGGATATAACACTGGAACAAGAGAATTATGAGCTCCGTAAAGAGGTGGCTACCCTTAGGGCATGAACTGATAGGTTGGAAAATATGGTAGAGAACTTGATGACTGCTCAGAATCAGTCACTGACTCCCTCATCTCCTCGTTCTGCTCAAGCGCAAGTCCAGACCATAGTGATCTCTGAAGTTGTTACCGCCTCTGTTTCTTTGGTTCTGGTCAGCACTCTGTAGTATTAGATGCCTAAAGGATATCCTTTGGGCATGCCAATTAACTTCACGCCTGAAGGATACCAACCTGGTATTGTGGTTCCCGTAGTACAACATGTGATGTATGTTCCCCCTCATGGGATGGCCATTCCTCATCCTGTAATGTATGTCCCTCATCTAGAGGTGCATATTGTCCCATTTGGAAATGAAAAAGTTTACCATGTTGAACCTTATGAATGTATGAGTGTTGAAGAAGGAATGGATGACTTCCAGAATCAGTTTCAAGAAGTCCAGAAAGAAATTAAGGCTCTTAGAGGGAAGAAACTATTTGGGAAGAACGCTCATGACTTATGCATGATACCTAATGTGAAAATACCAACAAATTTCAAAGTACCTAACTTTGAAAAGTACAGAGGGAATTCTTCTCCAGAAAGTCACTTGACCATGTATGCTAGAAAAATGTCAATGTTAACTTATAACAGACAGTTGTTAATCCATCACTTTCAAGATAGTCTGACTGGTGTTGCTCTTAAGTGGTACATGTGTTTGGATAGCACACAAATCCATACTTTCAAAGACCTTGGTGAAGCATTTGTTCGCCAGTATAAGTATAATATTGACATGGCTCCGGAAAGAGATCAACTACGAGCTATGTCCCCAAATGGCAAAGAAAGCTTCAAGGAATATGCACAAAGATTGCGTGAGGTTTCCGCCCAAATCTATCCTCCCCTGGAAGAGAAGGAAATGACAAAAATATTTCTTAATATTTTGGGCCAGTCTTACTATGAAAAAATGATTGTGAGTCTGCCGAATGATTTAACCAAAATGGTGAATATGGGAATGCGACTCGAGGAAGGTTTCCGAGAAGGACGGGTAACCAAATAAGTTGGTTCATCAAGTGTGGTCAAGAGGTTTGGAAGCAATTTTTCCAAGAAAAAGGAGCAAGATGTAAGTGTGGTTTCGAACGGAAGAACAAGAAGAAGGTACCAATGATAA
The DNA here is from genome assembly GCA_948472305.1 of Vicia faba. Lineage (NCBI taxonomy): Eukaryota > Viridiplantae > Streptophyta > Magnoliopsida > Fabales > Fabaceae > Vicia > Vicia faba. Next base: position 774,699,158 of record OX451739.1, on the reverse strand, counting down.
CATGTGGCAGTTGTCACTCCAGTCATTAATCTAACACCTGTGGTCCCAGCTTACCAGCCACGGTTCCCTCAAAAGAAAAGAACACGGATCAGCCTCAGCCACATGCTTACATCATACAACAGCCTCAACAACAGGCTTACAACAATCATCAATCAACATATAACAACCAATAGAAATGATCAAGAAGTGTGCAACATTTTGACCCAATCTCAATGACATACATTGAATTACTACCTAGGTTATTAAAAAAGAATCTGGTTCAAACAAGATCACCACCTATATCCCGAAAGACATTTCGTATTGGTATAAGGAAGATTCCCACTGTTCCTTTCACCAAGGAGCTTCAGGCCACAACACAGAGAATTGTTTCCCATTGAAGTTGGAAGTCCAGAAATTGGTCAGGAGTGGTCTCTTATCATTCAGAGACGTTAGTCCAAATGTGCAAGCTAATCCACTGCCTAATCATGGGGAACATGTTGTGAATATGGTATATGGGTGCCATGGAAAATACCGTATCTTTGACGTCCATTTGTCGAGAGGAAATATGGTTCAAATGCATGCTACCTTTTGCGGTATCAATGGTTAAGAATGGCACACCTATGGTTCTTGTTGGATTTGTTGTAGAGACTCACGTGGATGCCATATTTTGAAGAGAGGCCTTGAATGCCTGCTAGATCAAGGTCCCATTCAAGTCACCAGAAATAGGGATGGACATGTGGTTGTCCTGAAAAGTATCAAGTTTTCAATGTCAGGCATCTTAGGGAATCATTGGTTCAAATGCACGCTAATTTATACAGATTTGATCTTGTTGGAGATAGTCATACCTCGTGTAGAGTCTGCTCTAGAAATCCACGTGGATGCCTTGCTGTGAGAAGGGATATTCGGAGGTTGATGGATGAAAGGACCATCACCATCACTTATGAAAGGAATGATAATGTGGTGAATATGATTGGAAGCTATGTAGACAAGCCTGTAACTTTGGATCTTGACACGGTAACTCCTGTAGAGATACATGACAAGTACGGTGAATTGGGGTTGATTGATTTCAACCATGATAGTTGTCTAGAATGTGAAGGAAAACCTCATGGGTTCATTACTGTGAGAAAAGACCTCCAGATATTGAAGGGTCTAGGTTGGTTCAAGAATGTAGAAATGGATATTATTGCTGATAGAAGAAGAAACGAATAAGTTTCAATTAATCATGTACTAACAATTGGCGGCTTTCTTGACACAGATGTTGAAACCATTTCAACATACCCGAGCCTTTAGAAGTAACGTATAATAGTCAAAGAGCTCTCGTTTCTCCTATGGTTGTTTACTTTCTAAGACCAGTTCCCTATGATTCTAATAGAGTTGTACCATATAAATACAATTCTACCATGATTGATAATGAAAAAGAGGTTCACATTCCCTCTCCTCCCTCTGTTGTCAACATAGATGATGTTAGTGGTGTGACCCACATCAGTCGTGGGTTCTCTGTTGTACCTCCAAGAAATGTTAGAAATGTCTTGAATGAATCTCATGTTGTAATTCCTCATCCTAGGGTAGAGAATGGGAAATCCAGCAAAACCAGTTTGAATGATGATCCTGATAAAGTCCCAAAGTTGATTAATAAGAGTGAATACAAAGTGATAGATCAGCTTTTGCAAACACCTTCCAACATCTTTCGCTCTGCCCAAGGAGAAAGAGTAGTTGTGGGGATTTGTTAAAAATAACTCTTTCCACTATGATCAAGGTGAAAAAGATCTTGTATCAGGATTTTGTTTCAAGTTTATCATCATCAATAAAAGTCATGTTGTCTCCTATACTGTTGTTTTTTATTTTTTTATTTTTTTCTTCTGAAAAAATGGTAATCCTAAAAGTCTAAATGATAAAAAATTCACTTTCAACATTTGCATAAATCTATTTTTACATGTATCTAAATTAAAACATAAATCACATGTGCCGATTCAATCATAAAACCATTGAAAAACATCATCCTATGCCCTCTTCCGACTTTGAGTTGCCTGTGTTTGAATCTGAAGAGAAAGATATATAAGAAATTCCTGAGGAGATTTCTCGATTGTTGGAGAATGAAGAGAAAGCTATTCAGCCTCATGAATAGCCAGTAGAAACAATCAATATTAGCACTGAGAAAGATAGAAAAGAAGTCAAGGTTGGGGCACTGCTTGATTTAGATGTTAAAGAAAGGATAATAGAGCTTCTCACAGATTTCATCAATGTACTTGCCTGTGTCCTACCGGGATGTGCCAGGGTTGAACACCAATATTGTGGAGCATCATTTACCATTAAAAACAGAATGTACGCTGGTGAAACAAAATCTTAGAAGAACTCACCCTGACATGGCTAAGAAGATTAAAGAGGAAGTCCAAAAACATATTGATGTGGGTTTTCTTGTCGCTTTTGAATATCCTCAATAGTTAGCTAACATTTTCTCTGTTCCCAAGAAAAGGCGTAAGGTCCGAATGAGTGTCTATTATCGAGATCTGAACAAGGCTAGCCCAAAGGATGATTTCCCATTACCCCATATTGACACCTTTGTTAACAACACTGCAAAATTCAATGTCTTCTCATTCTTGGATGGTTTCTCCGGCAACAATCGGATCAAGATGGCACTTGAGGATATGAGGAAGAATGTTTTCATCATACCATAGGGAGCATTATGTAACACATCAAAGGGATATGACTACTCTGTTCCATGATATGATGCATAAGGAAATTGAGGTCTATGTAGATGATATGATTGTTAAGTCACAAACCGAAGAAGACCACGTAGAACATTTGTTGAAGTTATTTCAACACCTGAGGAACTATCAAATCCGCTTGAATCCTAATAAGTGTACTTTTGGTGTTTGATCAAGAAAGTGTTGACAAGAAATTTTCGACTAGGGGAGTAAACCCTAAAGTCGTAAGGTATCTTTGGTTAGAAAGGCATGTATCCATAAAGAGAAATGGGACGCATCGACCAAGTCAAAGAAGTATTTAGCCAAGAAGGCTGATCAACGAAGACACCAATTTTGGAGGCAGGATCCATAGATATAAATGTAGACAAGCAATGATAAGTGGCGGCAAGAGTATTTATCAACTCATAAGCCATCAAGGACATGGGGATATTTCAAATCAGTTTATGACATTTCTCCATGAATCCCAACGTGTGACAAGTAACCGTCAGTGATTACGCTTTTAGGATTTCTATTTAAGAAAACATTTGTATTTTTGTTAGAGGTTGCATTTCTTCACATTTAGAGCATTACACTCAAAGTACACGCATCTAAGAGAGAAACGAGTTCAGGCTTAACAATGTATGAATGCTTCCACATTTCAATTCAAAGCAATTTCCAATTTTCACTTTAAACTACAAGTCTTGTCATTTAGTTTCTTTGCTTTGCAATTGTCCTTTACTTTTTCCTTTTTATACCTATAAGTCCTATATCAACCAGTTTTAACCCAAAACACTCAAAACACTAAGTCTAGGATTATTGTAGCCGATCATGCAAGTAACCTTTAATAAGAGGCTAGAGATTGTTCACGAGAAACAATTTGGCACACCTGGTGGGACACGTTGTGTTTGAGTCCGTCTCGTTTCGTGTGTGTGATTTTTGAAGTGGGAGAAAAATGGTATATCCAAGAACTCCTAAAAGGGTTCAAACCCTGGGAGGAAACTACCATCGCAATGCCGAGTATGGGTTCAAGTTCTGTGGTTGTGTCTTTGACTTCCCCAAATATAGTTACCGCAACTCAGCCAGTAACTGCAAGACCAACAATGGTCACAACTTTTGGGCAGTATGTGACTAGTTTTGCAAGAGAGACACATAGTGGTATGGTCCCAACCCTTAGGCAGTATGTGCCTAGTTTTGCAAGAGATACATATAATGTTGAACACGAATACAGAATGCTAATGACGACGATGACAGACCTACATAGTAGTAGTTCGACATTTTGTGAAATTTCTGCGTCGACATTTTCCCTGTATCATGCCTCAGGGCCGTTGGGAAATCAACTTGGTCGTTCGACTGGATTGGGATTTTCCCACCAAATCATGCCTACTTTCACTCCAAGTACCATTGCAATCTATTGTACCCCAAAATCTTCCCTCTTTATTTTGAACCTAATTGGCTTATATTTCCTTACCGTATGCATACATACATGTCATTGGATCTATACTCATGGGATCAAGGCATTTTATTGATATCAAGCTCTGAGACAAGTGTTTTACCAAGGGGTACAACAAAAATAGAAATTCAAGGTTTTCCGTGTTTTAATACGCTCCACACAGTATGTATACAAGTTATCAACATGCTTCATCAAAGCTCTCACCTATTTCAATGCATTCTAAATTATGGAAGAAATGGGTGTTTCGATGAATTTGAGGCACTGTGAACCAGAAATAGCGTCTTTGCTAGTTTGAGTTTAGAAATTCGCAACTTGCCATTATATTACTTTTCGAGTTGATTCCTCAAGCATTGCAACTATCCTGGTATTTTCTTTATTTCATCTGTTCAGGCCATAAGTCAATTACGTGGAGAAAGTCTCTGAATAGTTTGTTTTCTCTGAAGCAGTATTTGGATTTGATGACTGGTTATCTATTCATCGAGTGTTTGGAAATTCAGAACTTTCATCCGATTCAGTATTTTTAGTGGATTCCTCAAGTATTGAGACTGTATTGATTCTATTATCATTTATCATGTTCATATTAAAATCTCCTAGAATTGTGTGAAGAAAATCTCCTAGAATTTTAATTCTTTGAATACAGTATACTAAATTTATTTGCTGGCCCGTCATCATGCGCATACTCAAAAATTCGTATCTTCTGATTGGAATAATGTTTTAGGGCAGTTCTAGAGGTGTTAAAACTATCTTAATGTCTCTCAAACTCTCGTATTTGGACTAAAAGCTAATTCTTTAAAGCAGGCTTCCGAGTACGTGATTCCTCTGGAAGTGATACAGTGAAAACGGTGAAAATACTGTGTTGAACCGTAATTTTGCAAACATTAAAAAATTCATAACTTCTGACTGGAATATCTTTTTGGAGCGATTCTTTTTGGGAAAAATCCATCTTGATGTCTTATTTATTTCTTATTTTCGGATCGAAATCCGATTCCTTGAAGAAACTCCCCAGAATTATGGATTATCGGAGAAATAATTGTGTTGAATCCGAATTTTTATTTATAGTTTCTCGATATTGTAAAAATCGTAAGTCCTTCAATTTTTACCATATTGAGATAGTTCTTTAGGAATAATTTCATAAATGGTGTTATCTATAATTTTTATTAATATTCCAAATTCAAACGGTACTCCAGAGACCCTCGTTTTTGGCTTGTTTCGCAAAAAGGAGTTGCTGAACCGAAAAATGGAAATTCAAATTTAATTGTCGTTTCATGAGAAAATTCATAACTCAGTCAGTTTTTATCAGATATGATCCATTTTTTTCCACGACGTCACTGGCTCATAGATATACAACTTTTCTTCCAAAGTCGAGTCCGGATTATGCTCCGTGAAGTACCAGTTTTTGATTGAAAAAGTGTTTGTCTGAAACTGGCGCGAAAACTGGTGCTGATTGATCTTGATATTCAAAAATTCATATCTCACTCGTCTTTCATCAGATTGATCTCATATTTTGACATGAGGTCTCTATTGATGCCGACTATGTTTTTGTTTCAAGCCCCGACTTCGAATTTCACACCAAGCTTCCTGCGAATTTGACCTGAATGTGTCAGACACTGATGAATTAGAATATGCACTATTATTTATGGTTATTTGAAGCCGATTAACCAAACCCAGTCATATTAGCTCATACTATATATTCTCATTCACACTAAAGACTCTCATAATTTCATTTTCCCTCTCGCAAACACTCCCAAATCACTCTCACATTCACTCTAAGATCAAAAATACAAAAATATCAAACTCATCAACATTCATCATGCCCTTCAAGTTTCTTTAACAAGATTCAAAAAAAATTCAAAGAGAAGTCACATGATCTCCTCTCCCTCTCCGATCTGCCACCAGAAAATCCAGCTTCATCCCTCCTTCTTGGCTGCGAGACTGTGGCCTTCTTCTCTCCTACGCTGCATCGCACAAAGCGCGATTTGCTTCCCTCTGGCAACTCCTCTCCATCTTCTTTCCGACTCCGATCATCATCATCACTTAAATCTCCTCTTCTCTTCAAGAAGTAATTCCTCATAACCTCCATGGAATCTTGAATTGTACCATGATTTTTGTGAATTGTGAAATTGAGGTTGTGATAGTATTTGTTTATGAATTTCTATGTTTATCTTGATTAATGTTAGGAAATTGGACATAGAATTAGTGACTTGAAATTTGATTCTTGACGAAGAAAATTAATGCACATCACATGTTTGATGAAATTCTTATGTGATAAAACTTGAATTAAGATGAGAATTTAGAATTGTATAAGTGTTGTTTTCACATGATGATGATGATGGAGAGGTGTGGCATAAGCTAGATTTATGATGGAATTGTGAAATTGTGGTTGTTTGAATTCAAGAAGAAGTTTCATTGAAGTTGTGATGTAAAATTGGCTTAACTTTGATTCTTGAATCTACAATTCATGTGTTGATAATCATGAGATCACTTGCTTTTAATGCATAATTTCTATAACTTGTTTCATGAGCTTTGCTTGATCTTGTTTTACACATAACATGCTTGATTCTAACAATTGTCAAAACTTGTTGTGGCTTGTGTTGATTAGAGAAGCCTTATTGTTATTTAATTGCATAGTTGATATGAGTTTGGAGTGGTAATTCGGTAAAATCTCATTTAAACATTTAAAAGCCGAATTTTCAACTTAATGTCAATTATGGAATTAATTGTGAACTAAATGCACATCATATGTTGGGTTAATTTCCAAGACCTGTGCACTCTTAAAATCACATCTCCAATGCCAAAAATCATAGACTTGAGAGTTAAAACAATATTTGACTTTTCTGTATTTTTATCCGTTTTGAGCATTTTGAACACAAAGTCGCATTTCTCTTGACCGGTAAAGTTTGAGATACTTATGTTGCATGGTTATATATAATTTAAAACTTATTTTCGCACTTTCGGATCGAAATTCCCGGCCGTTTAGACCACGTTACCGCAGTTCTGTCCTGCACTATAAAATGGCCTAAATGAAACATATACGCTTAGAATTAATTCACGGCGCCTATTTTTTTTGAAACCATTGGCCCGTTTGCAAGCAACCCCTCGAATTTCATGAGATTCTGTGCATTTTTTTATCGCTTTTACTGCTGACCGTACGCGAAAGTCATGCTTCCACTGTGTTTTTGACCAAACCGACTGAAGATTTAGATTCCTGGTCATATTTATAGGTTACCATGTAAATTTCGTTCCTTTCCGAGCAACTTTTTCCGGATGCCTAATTTCATAAGACACGTTTTTACCGTTTATTGCAGAATTTTGATTTTGTTCTTAGTGCAGATTTTTTACACTTCTATGTGCAGAATTTTATTGTTATAATCTCCATTTGTTGTGTACTCATGTGTGATATTTCATTTGTTGATTATCAGATTGATTTTTGACACGGTTTCAATACAGTTTATCTTGTTATCTTTTGATGAGTTTGTTCATTGTGCAAGGTACATTCTATTGTGTTTGATCATGTAACACAACATTGGTTATGTGATCAAAACTTGTGGTTATTGCTCGCTTCCGACGCTACACGCCTTATTTCTCATTTCAAGAGAAATGTCATTTATTCACACTTGTTGTATATTGTCTGGATATGTATGACACTTTGTCCAGGATCTCTGATATGCAGTGCATCCATGACATGCATTTTGTATTTGTTTAGTTGGATATCATTTATGACTATGTTCATTTCTTGGTGAAACTTGCTCGATATATTCCCTGCTTCTCTATTGCTTTCATCCACTATTGACGAATTTACATTCGATTGGTAGCCGTCACAAATTCTTTCGCTTTCTTGCATTTTTTATCGCATTTCTTTATTGCTTTCCTTGCCATGAGAAGTAGGATATAGATATATGACAGGGGTCTCTGTTGCTGATCATGTCAGGGACCCCTCAGATTTATTTAAAGACCCGTTTAGGGAAATTCTACATTATGTTCCATTATATGCTACTTGTGTTTTGCTTGTTTAAAGTCCTACCTTTGAAGTATGCATTCTGCAGACGTGTTTACTTTTGTACCCAAAATTCTCAAAGAAGGCGCCCATCCCTATTCCCCATGATAAGTCCTCAAAGAAGGCGAGCAGAAAAGGGCTCACAATAAACCCCTGCATTTCATCTTTTTCATCCTTAGCTCGCGACACGCCACGATACTTTGGAGTTGTGCCTACTCTTGTTATCGAGTCATCAAGTGGAAAAGGGTCTCGCAATCAAACCCCCACATTTTGTCTTGAGCTCACGTTGGTCGATGTTGACACTTCGTGTTAATCATTTTCCCCTTACTCTTTTTGCCTAGTAATACGATGTCGTGGTACAGATTTTGTTCCCACAGATGGCTTGTTTTCCTCGGTTGATATGACCCCTTGTTTAAATATTCTTGTATCCTCCCCTGCTTGCTTGCCTCGGTTGATATGACCCCTTGGCTAAAGCTTCCCATTTCCTACCTCATTGCACAATATCTTGGTTAGGAATTTTGGCTTGAGTTAACGTGTGCTACTCATGACACGTGTGTGCTCTCTTGAGCTTGTTGATTTCTTGTTTGCTTTTCATCCTTGTATATTCCATGTTCCCTTAGGTCTTGAACCTTTGTTTGTTGCCTTAGGATCGCTCAATTAGGGTAGCTTTTGAGATAGACATTAGGATTATAATCCTTGCATGCTAACCTAGGGTAGATATTTCCCTTTCAAAACTCAACATTATGATCAATCATTGTATGATAACATTAGGGATTAAATTCTATCTAGTTTCCCTTGGGTGTTTTTCCTTCTTTTGCATCCTTGCATTAAGACTAAAACCTCTTTTCTTGGAAAATGCATAAAACATCTAACAACTTTCAAATCCTTTTTCAAGGTAAAAATATCAACAAATGCAAGTCCTTTTTCGCCTTCGGGATCCTTTTCTTCTCTTTCAAACTTTTCAAAAGAACATGTTAATTCACTTTTGTGCTGACGCGTGAATCTCCAAAGGTCGAGTTACGACAGAAGGCAAAATTAATATTGTTCATTAAAAAACAAAAAACAAACCGAAACATGTGATCCGAACTACGACGCTCTGATTCCTTAAAAAGTATACATAGGCATCTGGTCACAGAGCTCAGCCGAGCGGAGCTTTGTAAATATTTCATTCTTTTCCCAGTGTTTTCTTATTTTGGATGCATTCTCTCTTTGCATTTTTATTTTATCTTATAAGCTTAAATTTGAACACACCCTTTTATTATAACAACAAGAGTGGATACCGTAGAGTACTACGGGCAATTTTGGTGCTAATACCTTCCCCTCGTGTAACAGACTCCCTTACCCGATCTCTCGGTTGTTTGATCATGATTTCACCATTCTCATGTTTACTCGATGTTTACCTTTCCCTTCCGATGGGATAAAAAATGTTCAATGACGACTTCATTGATTTCATCTCGATGATATGTTTAGCCGGTTGTTTTAACTGGTGACTTCACTAGGGACAAGTCAACCAAATGATGGTCCATCCCGGAGTCGCTCCTAGATCTTTTTTTTCTTCTTTTTGTTGGGTGTTTATATGTATGCTTTATGGCTTGTTTGTTTTGTACATGTTTGTATGTGCATATGTTTGGATGCATTTTATCTTTGATATTGTTGTTGTGCTGGTTTCTGTGTTTCTTTGTTGGGTGGGTGTTACTACGAGGTAAAAGGCTTAATACCCAGGCTAAGTGACAAACAATAGGAGAACTAGAAATAGAGTGGAACATGGCGGATAATGGATGTAGATTACCCTATACGGATGTGTCGTCCATGCTCATATGAGGTTTTAATGAGGTGCTATCATTATCACGTAGGTGTACGATGATAGTACTCTCAAGCGAACCCGTGATTTTGAGTTACCTTTGCTTATCCTGACCTAGTTTCACCCATGAGTGGGGAGAGATTCTTTACAAGTACATATGGTGATGTGGTGGTAGAAATGTTTAAGACTAAGCCATTGGATTGACTAGACTTATACAAATCAAAATCAAAATCGCCACCGCGCTTTATTGTTTCCAAAGGAATGGAAAAGAGCGAGTAACCCAAAAAAAAGGGGGAAAGATTCTAGGTATGGGGGTTGGTTATGCAAAGGGAAGATATTAGAACCCTAAAAATCTATGGTACTCCGCAGGAACCTCTTTGAAAATATCTGTATATTTTGGCTATAAAATGTTGTATAAAATAGATGGTGGAGGTGAGAAAAGAAATATATATTTTTTATAATCTTTGCACCCGCCGCGGTTGCGAACCTTTAGTGCCTACGTACCACCTTTCGTGCAATAGGGGATCAGGGTACACGTAGTTCACCTTTTTAAAAAATTTTAAAACACACGTGTGTTGGTTGATTTTATGAGATAAGACATCACCGTTATTGTCCGTGTGGAAAACATACTTACTACCCACAATTATGAGAAAGGAGAATTTGCATCATCTCAAAGTGGAGGATATGGCTTGGATTTTAAAATCAACAATGCCTCACTCAACACCCAAGTGGAAAATATCTCTCTTCACTACATATTGTAGGAGTATAGTTGTTTGCATCACTACAAGGATTGACAAGAGTCTAATTTTTTGAGAAAGATTTTAAAATAAAAATCCAAAGTGGCAAAATGGTTTGAAATGAGATTGATTGACTTTTAGTCTTCTCACAAAAAAATTTCCAGGTATTATTAAGTTCATTAGAGTTTATTCATGAAAATGTTTTGAAAATGCATGGACATAAGTCCAAGTTTATTATGAAAGTGGTTCAAGTTTTAAAAAAGCAAGAAGAGTTTTCAAAAGGAGGGAGAATATTTTTGAAATTGAAGAAGATGGGAGGAGAAGAAGAAACTATACTAAAGAATAAGGTAAAAGTTAAGGATAAGAACCATCTAACCAACAAGAAGTCAATACTTGACATTATGAGTCAAGATAGAATTCTCGTTCTTTGGATTGAAACCAAACAAGCAAAGATACTAGACCTCTTGAGAGAACAAAACTTCAAGTGTATTAAGTCTTCACAAAAATTTGGCAGAGTAACGGCTGTATACGAGTGAATTCCAGATTACAAACAAAGAATGTAATCACAATAACCTACACACAAAACAAACAAACAACCCAATGTCTTGAGGTAAACCTCAAGAACTTCAGACAAAATATCAATTAAGGTCAGAAGGTCTCCAACATAGGCCAAGGTTTCTAATCCTAAGTCCAAGAAATCCAATACTCCATAATGCCAAGGATAGTAACCAAATAGTCCAAGTATCATTAAAGCCTTTTTTATTGTTCATGTTGATTATTAGGTGTCTTCAAAAAGGAAAGAAAAGCTCAAGTGAGAAAAATAAAAATGACAAGAAAGTAAATGCTCAAGTGAGCAAAGATGAAAAAATAACATGAAATGTAAATGCTAAAAGTAAATGTTGTATAAAATAAAAGAGCATAAACTAAAAGCACAAAATAAAGTCAATTATCTATAATTAGTGGTTAGTTAGATGACCATCTTGAAACTTGCATTTGGGACCCATTAGAGGATTGGTAGAACCAAAGCCTCCACACAACAAGTTGCATTTACTTTTGGTCAAGTATATCATCCATTTTGGAATCCTCAAAAGTACCATTTAATGATCAACGATGATTAAGTGATACACGTTGACCAAAAGTGATGTAGATCTATTAGAGGATTGGTAGAACCAAAACCTCCACACAATGAATCTCAAGGTTATTGGATCAAAGAGATCAAATTAACATACTTGAGCTTGCAAACATAGGTTTGGGCCACGAATGATCATTTATTCGAATCGGGACAAAATTTAGCGCTATGTTAAGCAATCGAAAGTGGACTTATATAGAAGTCACACCTATTTTGAGGCCAGCCAATAGCAATCTATGCAGCATTTGTTTTGAGATATGATATAGAGATCATGCTCCAATAACACTTAGTGCAACAAGAAAGGGATAAATGAAGAGGGGCGGGAAAGAATATACAAACCACATTTGAATTAAAATTTAATCAAACTATTATTAAAATAATTCATCCATTTTTATGGAGTTAGACTCAACACCATGGATCCAATGATGTTAACAAAGTTCATGATAAAAAATTCAATCCAAGATCAGCCAGAAAATATACAAAAATTAAATTGTATTTTAAAATAAAAGAATAAGGGTTTAAAAATGGTTAAAAATGAAAATAATAGAGAAAAAAGGAAACTATGTTCAAATTAATCAAGAAAAAATAAGTAAGACCATAGAAAAATCAGAAATGGACTCAAATATTTTTATAAAATTTTTGGTAATTTTTTAAAGTCAGAAACTATTTTTAAAATTAAAAGAAATGAGTAAAATAAACCAAAAATGATAAAAAATAACAAAGTCTGAAATAAAAAAATAAATGAGGTCACCAATATTTGTCACAATATTATTGGATCATTAAAAAAAATTAGAATTTAAAAATGCATAAAAGTATTTTTAAACATTTAAAACAATTCAAATAAAGTGAAAATTTATACAAAAATATCAAAACATAAAATAAAATTGTAAAAAAATATAAATCAGAAAGAGAAAAATCAAAAATATTTTTAATGATTTTTTTCATATTTTTTTGACTTAAAATGAATTTTCTATGAATTTTTGAAATTTAAAACAATTAAAATAAAAATCAGAAAATAAAATATCAAACCAAAAAAATATGGACCATCTGATCATTGTCAAAACACGTTAGTAAACAGATCAAGTAGACCTGGCGCGTTGTGCATGTTATGGACTTTAGTGAATAAAACACTAGATCACTAATTAAATCAGAAATTTAAAAAGAACAAATGGCACGCCATCATTGGTTGGAAGATGACACGTTGGTCATCTTCAACCTCCAGGCAGTCTCAAAACCATGTCACTCAAACTGTAAAATTAGAGCACGAGACCTATGCCATTCGCTTTGTCTCATCAAGACGAAGAAAACCATACCGTCGCGAAAAATTTATATAAACTATAACTCAAGCAATTTAGAAGGAAAGTTTTGAAAAGGAATTTGAAATTTCATGGCCAAAATGTGTTTCCAGTTAAGAGAAAGTGTTTCGGCTAGAACTAGGGCAATAAGAGCTTCACAATGACATCAAAGTTTGAGAGAATTGGTGAAGGAATCTACCTATTGAAGTTAAGTTGAAGAGCTCTGAAACTGGACTTCTATGGATCAATATATGTCACGATTCGTGAAGGTAATTGTATGGTTAGCTTTAGGGAAGATCAAGGAAGGTGAATTGATAGAAAAAATGGATTGAAAAAGGTTTGAACACTGATTTCGAAGTTGCGGAAAAGTGGGTTATGGAATGAGTTTGGTAGGGTGATTTTGGTTGTTCAAGTTTGAGAAAATGAATGGAATAAGGCCTATATTTATAGGAAAATGAATGGCAATAAAAATTGGAGAAAACAAAGAAGTTTGGAGGGAAATTGAGTGGAGATTGGACACGAGTGAAGTGTGATCTCATTTTCACCAAAACTCATCTAATCTTTGCGTTTTAAGGTGCTAAACACTTTTGGAAAGTTTTTTAATCAAGTTTAAATCAAAAACACGCACAAATCTTGTGATTAGAGGCCATATTATGGATTTCAAAATTCTGACTTGGTGAGAAATTGAGTTTCAAGTTACCAATTTAAAAAAATGGCATTTTCAACTCAAAGGGTCTTAGGACATGGTTCTTGACTTTTCCATACTTAGAAATATTTCAAGTTTTCCTTCAAAAGTGAACTATAATGTTTTGTGTCTAAACATGGCCTTCATCTTGGAATTTGTTCTTGACCAAAAAAGACGGCATGAAGTGGATATCTTGAATGTCATTTTGAGACTTGAACCATTCAAAATCTCCAAAAATTGAGAGAGTTATGACTTGTTGAAGTTGGCAAAAAATCATGAAATGACCTATAATCTTGTGTATCCTTAAGGCATCTTCCATCCATTTTCTCACTTTGCACATAAAAGAAGGAATAAAGTTCACATCCTCAAGATCATTATGGAAAAAGAGTAGGCTAAAGGTGATATAAATTGACCAAGTTATGATCATTTGAAGTCACACATGGCAAATTGGGGGTTCATCTGGAGGACTTGTAATATTTCTTCATCATCAAGTTTCTTCCACATGAAAAATCCTTGAAAATTTTGAAGTGATTTGTTAATAACCATTTGAAGAGAAGGATGTTTTTGGAATCACTCAAAAATACCAAAATATGAGCAAGATATACTTCTTTGAAGTTCAAAACCCTAGCTCATAGATCAAGAAAATGATTTGAGGAACTTTGACAATTTTAAACAACCTTCTTGTACCAACACTTTTGCTATGTTGATAGAAGTTGTTGAGGATGATAATGAGAACTTATAGCAACCAAAACCAATTCCATATATTGAAACCAATGGAAACAAGGCCTTGTCCAGCCATGAAAACTTCTTCAATCAACCCCTTGTACTTTTGAATCAATCTTGACAACTTTGAAATGTGGTGAACCAAAATAAAACTTGCCATGCCATTTCTTCCAAAACAACTTCAATGGCGAGGTTTGAATTTCTCAATCTTTATTGACTAGGGCATGGAAATAAACTCATGGACCCATGGATCAACATTCTAAGCCACATTGCCTTTACCTACATTATTAACAAGTAAGACAAACCAACATTGCATTTCATTAATTAAAGGGAAAGTAAAAAAAAAACATGCATGATCACAAAAGAATAATAAGTCAAGGTTCTTGGTGATTCCTCAAAGAGCAAAGCTAAAGATAGGGAGGAGAACCAAAAGCCCTAATATGATCTTGTTTTGATTGACTCAATATGGTATGATGAAGGGATCTTAGGGGCAAAAATTAGGGTACAACAGCTGCCCTTTTTTAAGTTTCTTCTATCCAGAGATACGAAGATTAAAAATCTTCGTGTCGACGTGATCGAAGATACTTAAATATAAAACAAACCCTATTTTTGGCCCTAAGATGCCATGGAATGCTTATGAGTATGAATGCATATCAACATCTTCAAAGGGATGCAAAACACCATTGGGGATGTAGCAAAGGAAACAAGGATCAAAAGAGAAACCCGACCAGGAAAATAAATCACTGGTGAATAAAAAAGACCCTAATTAGTGGTGTAACACCCAAATAAGAGATAAAGGTAGCATCAACTCAGCTAAAGAGGAAATATAAGATCAAAAGGATACACCAACTTTTACTGAAGGCGAAACTACCAACGTTCACTGAAGGTAGAAATAGAAAAGAATAACAACATCGACGTTCACTGACAGTGACCTACAAGCGTTTACTAAAGGTAGAGAGACAAACATCAATGTTCACTGATGATGAACTACCAACTTTCACTGAAGGTAGAGAGAAAAGAAATATCATAGCACCAACGTTCATTGATGATGAACTACCAACTTCACTGAAGGTAGAAAAAAGATAACAATCACCAACGTTCACTGATGGTGAACTACCAAATTTCACTGAAGGTAGAGAGAAAAGAAATATCATAGCACCGATGTTCACTGAAGGTGAACTACCAACGTTCACTGAAGGTAGCAAAAAGATAACAATCACCAAATTTCACTGATGGTGAATTACCAACTTTCACTGAAGGTAGAGAGAAAAGAAATATCATAGCACCAACGTTCACTGATGGTGAACTACCAACGTTCATTGAAGGTAGCAAAAAGATAACAATCACCAACGTTCACTGATGGTGAACTACCAACTTTCACTTAAGGTAGAGAGAAAAGAAATATCATAGCACCGATGTTCACTGACGGTGAACTACCAATGTTCACTGAAGGTAGCAAAAAGATATAATGTCAATAACAAGCTCTAAAAATCATGGCGTTTCACCTAGAAAGGGTCTCAACTTCTTCTTTAACCGAGGCATTCCGCCTGGAAAGGGTAATATATAAGCTGTCTCAAGTAAAGAGACCACCACTTGCAAAGATTTCACAACGAACTGTCTCTGCGATATTGAAATACTTGCCATCCACTGGAGTAATTTGACAACAAACTGCAAACTATCCACTCATAGAGAAGATAGCAAAAAAGTAGCGTGTACCTTTACGGGAAAGTATAAGTTGCTCAAATAAAGAGACCTGCTACTTGTTGTTATGAGAAGGATTGTAAAAATGACTTTCTGGGGAAAGCAATATGACTTCTTGAGGAAAGCAATATGACTTCCTGGGGAATGAAATATGACTTCCTGGGGAATGAATCATGAATTCCTGGGTAAATGCCAATAAATTCGTGCTGAGGAGATAAAAGTCTTCTCGTGCCAATATAAATGCACATTCTCAAATCAATGCTCGAAGCTTGCATAAATCCAAAGTAATAATATTGCTGGGAAACAAAGATTCAAACCAGAAATAAACTGGAGTGAAACAGTCAACCAAAATACATCCTTTGAGAAATAAACTCAAGAGGAAAGTCCAATATATCCAGACAAAGAGCTGTACAGGAAGGTTAAAGCAAAAATCTTCCACGAGGGATAACTCAGTGGGAAAATTAAAATAATATACACTCTATGCTTAAGGCTGACACTCTATTGGAGAGAGGACAACACAACTCTACAAAACAGGGTAATATGTCAACAAAATATTAACGAATGTGAATGAGCAATGATTTTCTAAATTTAACTATGCATGATGTATGTATGAATGTATGAGTGTTATCATGTATATGCTAACGAAACAAACACATAACATTGGGGATAAACAAACAAAACTAACTCGGGCACAATCAACACTTGGCTAAATGACATCCAAGATGAACATTCCCTAATAAAAATAAGCACCAAACGAGGAAACAAAATCCTATTTCGCGGCTTAACTTCATCGAGATGGAACATAATCCGGAAGTAAACAAATCATAGCGACTAAACACTACAGATATAGAGATATAACATCCTTTTTCAGGCTTCACTAGGGAATAGCACTCAAACTTCAATAGGGAAAACAAATGTTTCACGGTCTGTACTCCTACTGGCGATTGCAACACTGATTTCAATATGGCAGATGAAAACCATATCGACAAAACATCAACTAAGGATTTCGTGCTGACTTCATTGGGGGAACATCATACAGACTTCACAAGGGGGGATAGTGCCTCATCGTCGAGATATCAACTGGAGACCTCGTATTAACTTAAGTGGGGAGGCTAACACCACATCGAAGAGGGGAAACCAATATACGTTCTTCAATATTGAGATTAAGTATTGCACCAACTTCTTAGGGGGAAAGTATGAAACCTCATGGGGATAACAACTTGGAGAGTTAAGAATTCAAACGTTACAGCAAGAAATTAATCTTATGGGGATTTTAAATCAAACTCAGCACTTGACGGGTGAAAACCCAAAAAACCGACAAATGCCTTAACACTTCTTAAATAAAACATTGACCTTGCCTGATTATCGGGCGATCAAACAAAATGTAAGTACTTCCGAAAGGGAGATGCTTCGTAAATGAGTCAAATATCAGCATGCACGGGGAGAAAAAACTTATATCAAATAGCCAAGCCTTCACTGGTGTTGTACCCCAAAATTTTCCCACTCAATTCTCAAGGCTTTTCTCACAAAGATTCTCAGGATTCAAGCTTGCACAAGTGCATTGGAATTTTCCAGTACAAAAATGAAAAGGAAACTGACAAAAAGGGAGAAAACAGATAAAAATAACATTTTGACAAATTTGGAGAAAGATAGGCCTCCTTCGATTCAGCCCCCTTCGATTGGACTTTGCACCTCCTTCGATTGCTCAAAATTTGCTGCCAGCGTGCCTCTTTCGTCTGGGCATGTGACTTCTTGTTGTAGGCTTCGTTTGTGTCTTCCACTGGCTGCATGTTTGCTTTGAATCCCATGTTTTCTAGCCACAAGTTCCCCCTGCAAGGCAAACTCTTCTATTCACCAAGCATGCTGCTTGTATGCTTTCTTTGAAAACCAAATTTTCCTTCCACAAGTGCCCCATGCTGGGAAAGCCTTTCGATTGGACAAGTATGTTGCCTGCATGCTTGCAATTGAAGGCCATGACATGCTGGCCACACACGCCCCTTGGAATGCAAGCCTTTCGATTGGACAAAAGTACCTACATGCAAAGCATCGTTGGAAGTTCTGATTCCCTTCGAATCCGTATGCTTTGAATCCAGTCTAGGCCATTCGAAGCAAAGCTTTTTTGAAGCAAATCTGAGGAAATCTCATAACCGTACCCTACTTGTCAAGCTATGTTACTTTCAAATATTCACATAACCATAGGTTTACATAAGTTTGTGATACATTACCTAAGGGTTCGAAGGTTTATTCCAAGGATAATACCATTCTTGGATAAATTGGCAAAAGACTGTCTACCCTTTCTTCATAAAAGGTACTTTATTCACAAAATCAGCTTTCAACCTAATTTTGGTCTAGGCACAAGCAAGGTCAGAAGCATAATTCACATCTTCTGCACCCCAACTGCCAAAAGGCCCCCCACTTATACTTTCCTGTTACATATTTTTATTATTTCTTTGCAAAGCTGGCTAATATAACATGTCCACTTTTTCTCTATAAATAGAGGAATTTTTGCAAAGGCTAAAGAGGATTTTTTGACGAGAGGAACGAAACCTCCAAAATCTTATCAAACACAACAAAAATATCAAGTCCCTTCAACACTTGTGAAATCAAAAACCCATAATCACATTTATCTCTTTCGATTCTGAAGAACAACCAAACTCCAGTCTCTTTCAAATCCAGTGGAAAGAAGCATCACACTTGCTTTCTTTCCTCCTTCGAATCCAGCATCCCAGGCCTTATTTCAGGCCCTTCCCTTTGAATCCAGGAAACACTCGGGGCCTCCACTCAAGATCCCACACCCATTCAAGGATGAATAAGGGTAAGTCACTCTTACCTTTGAATCCTTCCTTTTAAACATAGCATGTATACATATTTTGTCTCCTTTTTGTTTGCACCCTTTAATCTGTTTTATGGCTAATCTTTTGTTTATTGTTTCTTGAGTTTTGTTAAATATACTTTAATAATTAACTTGACCACTAGACAAATGCTAACATGGCTTTAAGCCATGTTGTTTATTAATGTCCCAAACGAAAGAGACAGGGGGAAAGAAACATGAAACGAAGCCTTGGGCTTCCTTGCGGACTTCCAAGTCATAAAGGCAAAATCAGAAGGCACATTTGCACTAAGTCCAGACAGAATCAAAGGCCATGACTTTCTGCTGCTAGCCTCAATCGAAGAAGGCAACAAGGAAACCAGGAAGAACCAGAAGGTGTGCCCTGCTGACATCCAAGCCCAATCGAAGGCCATGATCAGCTGCTGCCAATGCCCAATCGAAGGCTATGCCTTGCTGGTGCCAACTCCCAATCGAAGGAGGCCAACAGAAGCAGAATCGAAGGCTGCTTACCCCCAATCGAAGGAGCTCTTTTTTTTCTTCTTTTTATCTTATTTTTGCCTTTATATTTTTATGCATTTCAATATGGTTGTAATAGTGTAGGATTTATTTTTTGCACCTTTTATTACTTTTGTACAAATGTCCCACGCTCGTCCCTTCACATCCAACGATGGGGCTTCTTACCAAATTAATGTTAAGATGACAACATCTAAAGGAGAAGGAAAATAATATCTAAGACCTTTTGAGTAGGTAGATTTCTCCTAGTTGCTCGCTTGCTCACAACAAAAACATTTTTATACACCAACACTTTCATTTTGAAATATTTTCAAAAGAAAAACGATTTGTACACGTTCTTATATAAACGAGAGCCATTACAAAGACACCTTTTCAAAATCATTTTCAAAAACACATTCCACAAACACCTCTTTGAACTATTTTCCAAACAACACTTTGTACGCGTTCTTACAGAAACGAGAGCCATTACAAAGTCACATTTTCAAAATACTTTCAAAACCCACACCACAAGCACATTTTCAAACAAAAGAAAGTGATCTAGAAAGAAACTAAGAGCCCGTAGATAACTACGGATGAAAAGGGTGCTAATACCTTCCTTCTTCATACTCTACCCCCGAACTCAAAAATAATCTCAAAAGTGAAGAAGTGAAAAACACAAGAAGGGTGGGGGTTGAATTGAAAACTTGAAATCAAATGCGCAATGACACAATATTTTTATCCTGGTTCGTTTGATCTCCAACTACTCCAGTCCACCCGTCAAGGTGATTTTGCCTCTCTCCAATGAGGACTTAATCCACTAATCAAAAACTGATTACAATCGCTACTTTGACAACTGTCAAAGTCCTATTGAGTACAACCACAATTTGGTTAATCTCAAGGAAAAACTCTCTTAATCAAGATACAAGAATTTTGTGTATGATTGTTTTTCGTTACAAAAATAGTTACCACAACTGTGATAATTTACACAAATTAGAGTGTAGGAATAAGTGTGGAAGCTTGTAGCTTTTTGAATTGTATTGCAGTTGCGTTCGAAAATCGTAAACAATTTGATCTCTTAGCTTTTTTATATAGGCCATGGAATCCTGTTCAACTTTAAGCGTGATAATGGACACTTAAGCAGTTTACATATTAAGAAGATCCTGTCTGAATGAAGTCGTTATAAGTGATGTTGTCTTTATTGAGTAGTAACACTTCAGAATCTTACAGTCTTGTATGCTGCAGTTGCTTCAGAATATTGATGACTTAGAGTTGTGAGAATCTGATTGTATATGAACCTTATGTTCAGAATCAGAATGTTCTTTACTACATCGCATGTTTTGATCATCATTCTTCAGCGCAGATTCTGGTTACCTCAGTAAGAAAGCTTAACTTCTGATGCTGCTTTGGTCAGAACTTCTTCATACACAGTAACACAATTGTTAGAGTGCATATTTGTTCTTTGTGTTTGTTATCATCAAAACTCTAATTAAGGGTTGTAGAATCAAATTATGTTCTAACAATCTCCCCCTTTTTGATGATGACAAAAACTAGAATTTTCAATGAAAAATATAGAACAAAAAGCTTAAGAGAGACTCCCCCTGAGTTGATCACTTCCCTAAAGTTCCTTCTCATAAGAGCTTTTGATGCATCTCCTTCTGTTCTTATCAAAATGTGTTCCTGTTCAAGCGTTTCAGAAAGTAAAGGTTAAAATATTCAGAATGTTTGAGACTTTGTCCCGGTATACTGTTATTGAAAATATCTTACTTTCTCCCCCTTTTGTCAGTTATCAAAAAGCAATATAATCAAAGTCAGAAATGTGAATTATATTGAAAACAAAATGCAATGACAAATTTCAGAAACAAGGATGTAAAGATAAAATATTACAGATAAACAGTTTTAAAGAAAATCTAAGAAGGAGGGGGAAGACGTGTGAACAACGCTTCCAACAAGCCTTTGATCTGAGTGCTTGACTCTTCCTGCTTTCCCTGAATGTCTTTGATTTCCTTTGTAGTATCTTCTTGTTTATCCAGAATACCCTTGATCTCTTTGTTTGTATCCTCTTGCTTATCCAATCTTGCATGGATTAAGGCATTCTCTTTCTTCAACTCTTCCAGAGTTTGCATGACTAGAGAGGAAGCTGGTGTCTCTTCAGGGGTTGCATGATGTTCAGAACATTCTACAGCTTCTTCTGATTGAACCACTTCTTCTGCTACAATCATGTCTTCTGGAGAAGTAGTCAGAGAGAGACTATCAGAATCTGGTTCAATAACCTCTGAAGGATGGTGCTCTTTCCAGGGAGCATTATCCAGAGGAATAATTTCTTTCTTGCACCATTGGCTTAGAACTTGATCTTGAAAGGCTTTCAGCTGATCACTAAAGTTTTGATGAGCCCTTTCATAACCCAATTACTTCAGCTTTAGAGTTTCAGAGTTGAGCCATTTTTTGAATCTTTCCCAGAGAGAATCAAAAGCAGCGGGATTAGAAATTTCTAGGCTTGCTTGCTTCAAAGAATTGATCCATTCCTGCATTTCTGTTTCAAAAATCAACAGACTCTTACCAACATCTAATTTGGTTGCGGTTGTTTAGGTTTGGGAATGGTAATTTTGTGAGAGTTGGAAGCTAGTCTGTCCAACACTAGTGGATCAATGACAATTCAGAGGTTGTCAGTTGGATGTTTGATGGGTGAAGGAGTGGGAGAGTCAAGAATTATAATTGGTGTGTTAGGGGTGTTTGGTGGTGTGGATTCATAAGGTGAAGGAATTTCTGGAATCATGAATAGTGAGAGGCAAGCGAACCAAAAGGGGTTCTGTTATTCCAGGGATTGGGATAGTTGTATCAGAATCCGAAGGAGAGTCTTCAGATTGGTTTGCGGAGGAATGTTGAGTTTCTAGTTTAGGAATTTCAGAGGATGGGTTTTCAGAAGGTGGAGAGAGAGTGTGTCTATTTTCTGGTTGTGGTGAGTTGGGGTTCATATGTTCTGGTTGAGGAGATTGTGGTTGTGTATTTTCTGGTTGTTGTTAAGAGTTTGGATTTTCTGGGTGTGGAGATTGAAAGTCTGAATCAAATAGTTCAATGTCAGATAGAACTTTGGCAAGCTCTGGTTGATGATGTTCTGGATTTGGATTTTGATTGGGGGAGTGAGGTTCATTCAAAAAGTTTCCTAGAGTTACAGATGGATCAAATTCTATGTCAAAATTTTCAAAAGATTGGGGTGAAGGATTTTCTATTGGTTGAGAGGGAATGGTTTCAGATGTTGTAACAACTATTGATTCTATAACAGAAACAGAAGATGGATTACCTTTTGTTTTCGCAACTTTAGGTTCCTTCTGAGAGGATCCTTCTCCTGCTGCTTTCCTCTTCTTGGATTTCTTTAGCATAACCTCTGGAGTTGGCTTGTGCAGATCTTGAATGTTTATTTCCGGAGCAGTCCCATCAGCCTTGCAAGCTTCAAGGTATCTGACTATGATTTCTGGGTTGGCGTCTATATCAGAAAATAGTCGAAAATCCATCAGAGGGATTCTCCTGGAAGTAATGGTCTCATGAGAAGCAAGAGTTGGTTCCTTCTTAATGTTCTAAATGATCTTCATTTTCTTCAGATTCTTGGCGTTCAAAGGCTTCCAAGCAGTTGCTTCTAGAGTGCTTATTTCTTGAGCTTCTGTCAGATGTTCTATCAGCCTGTTTTCTGTTAGAATATCTGATATCAGTCTTCCTAAGGGAATCCAATCCCTCTTAAATCTTTCTTCTTCTCTTGTCTCTTTAACACTTGTTCTGAGATGGTTGAAGAGCAAGTGTGGAAGGTTTATCTTTGTCTTCTTTGCAATGAAGTAGATCAGAAACTACTGATCAATATTGATGTAATCAGGGGAGCTTGTAGGCTTCCTGTGATTGATACATCCAAGAATGATTCTGGCCCAGATTCTGTGATGATCCTTCAAGTCTCTAATTATGATACGGTGGGAAGAACTGACTGTTTTTCGGAATGCTGGTTTGCGTTTTGCGTTTGTTTTTGCAAAATGTCGCGGTAAGCAAGAGTCGCCACCGACTTTTATTTTATCCAACAAGGGAAGGAAAAAAGCACAGAAAAATTCCTTTTTCGAGATATTTCTCGGGTCCGGGGGGTAGATTATAGAAAGGGAAGGTGCTAGCACCCTTTCGATCCATGGTTATCCACGGGATCTTAGGTACTTGCTCAATTGTTTTCAAAATTGTTTTCTTTGTGCTTGTGGGTTTGAAAATGTTTTTGTTTTGAAACTTCGATTTAACTCTTGCTTCTGTCCTCAAGAGTGTATGAAGTTTTTTTGAAAACTTTGCTCGAAAAAGTGTAAGTGTAAAAAGTTTATTTTGTTTTGAAAGAGCAAGTACTTAAGAACCATCTACCTACTCGAAAAAGGAATTGTTCTATGCTATCTTCCTTTAGACAATGCTATCCTACTATTGATGAGTAGGTAGCACCGTCGTTGGAGTTTAAGGGTCAATTCGAATGAGGGACGTGCGGTCACTAAAGCAATGTTAGGACGCCTTAGCGGTAACCCTAATGTCTTAGATCATTTGTTTGAGGCAATCATATCTGAGGCAACCATTTCGAGGCGACTATGATCTTTTAGACAAGAGGGTGACCTCTAAAGTGACCTATACTCAATGACCACAAACGAAGGCAACCAAGTGGGGTGTACCCTAAGAGTGCGCATGTGCGAGTGTGTCGTTTTCAGTTATTTTTATCTTTGTACATGTTAAGGGTGATCTAAGTGTTTTTTAAATTAGGCATTCATTCTTGTCATGCAAGCCCTATTATCAAACATCTAACAGTTATATTTTGCGGGAAATAAAATGCGGAATTTGAATTACAAGGCGTCGGGTATTTACATCGCCAAAGACAAACCCTTTAAAAATAAATAAAGCGATAAATAAATAATAAAAGGTCCTATTAAGTTATTACAATCCGGAATCAGATACATAAATGGATAAAAGAAAATAAATCGCATGCGGGAAATTAAATCGAGCGCAAACTAGGGTTTTGACCCTTTTTGAAGAAAACATCTTTTGGTTGTTGTTTTTACTTTAGGAAAGAAATTAACTTAAATTAATTACTAAATTAATAAATTAATTAATTAATTAAAATAAATTATTTTTGGCATTTTTTTTATTTTAAGAAAGAAAATAAAATAATTGATGTTAATAATTAACCTAATTAGCTCTAATTTAGTTTTAATTATTTACAAAAATATGGTTAAAGTTATTCTAATTAAAACCTAAATTAATTAATTAGTATTTATTAATAAAATAAAAAATAAAATTTGATTAAATATAAAAATATTTTTGTGATTTTATTTTATAAAGAAAGGAATATTTTGATTGGTTAGTAATTAAATAAAAAAATGATAAAAACAATTAATTAAAACAAAAAAATAAAATAGATGAGAGTAAGGGGGGTATGGGCCTGAAATAGGGTGTTTGAGAAGCAACTATGAGGCCCATTACACGCTGGCCTTGTTGACCTTTTCCTGATTCAGTGTGCATGAGTTGACTTGGCTCTATGTAGACCTTTAGCGCTTGACCATCAGATTTGGCCTTGGGCCATCTGGCAATTGGATGTGTGAAGGTTTATGGTGAACTGCAGGTCCTCATGCGCATTGGAATACCTGAAGAAAAAACAAATTGAGAAAGTGGAGGACCTGGGATTCGAACCCAGGTCCTGAACGTGATTGCTTTCTTCCCATGCCACTAGACTGATTTTCTTTGCTTGTTAATAATATACAAAAGAAATATAATAAAAGAAAACAAGTTAATGTTCCAGCAAAACAAAAATGCGCGAAAATCATTTGAATTGGCCAATCGGAGGAGGACACGATCTCGTCCCTGTCCTCAGACCTATAACAAAATTACCTGCGGATTTGAATTTGCAGCTAAAAGCGTAGGTCAATCCTAAAATCCATCTCAGGCTACATAAATCCATTCCAAGGCCATGGTTGTACTCGTCCTTCCCTCCCGGTCACAACCATACCTCTCTTGATGGTCAATTTTTCCTGAAACAAAAACGCCCAAAAAAGCTCCAAGAACCCTAGCTATGGTGATTCTTAGTACAAGTCATATAAACGAAATTCAATAATACAAAAAGTTTGCAAATGTCTTTGTGATCACAAACATGTAATTACTTTGTCCAAATGATGCCAGAATGATAATTTACGAATTCAAGAAAGAAGCGGAGCCGCGTGGTACTTACAGTGCTTTAGAGTTCTTGAAAACACGTGGTCTGGATTGCAAAAGCCTCTGTAGATCATCAGTAGTTGATTGAGACAATTCCCAAGTCCTGAAAACCCCTCTAGCTATGGATTCGATTCCACACTTTTTAGTGAATTTTTCAACTTTTGTATTGCCTCTTTCTGCAACCTCCAACCCTTATTCACGTCCCTTTGGCTTGTTTATGTAGTGTGGAATGTATTAGGGTAACAAACTTGATTCAAATCTTTCTCCAATAATGGTTTCCAATTTGATTTGATTCTCCATTACTAAACCTTCCAAATTTGCCAATTTTCAATATTTTTGTACATGGATTGCTTGATACGAATTTTGATGATGTTAATGATGATAATCAAGACCTGAAATAGCAAAAAAAATCTTAGGTAATCAAAGCTTTGGATTTTATATGATTTAATTTGATTTAAAATGAATAAATTCAATAAAAAATCAAATAAAATAATAAAAATAAAATATGGGCTCATGGCTGAAGCTAGGACACGTGGGCAACTATGCAAGCTCAAATCAAGTGGAAAAGAATGGGCCCATTTGACAAAATTTGAAAGTTTTGGGGATAATTGACTTTTGGCAACTTTGCAAAAATGCCCAACTTCAACAATGCATAACTTCTTCAATTTTGAACTTTTGGAAGTGTTCCTAGACTTTTTAGAAAGCTTGAGAGGTCCTATAACCAACCCTTTTGGTCTCACATCATTTTGATATTCCATGCTCAAGTTATAAGCTTTGGAAAAAAAGGTGTTTTCGTTGACTTTCAAAAATGACCTATAATGTCCAAATTTACAACTTCTTGTGAGTGCATTTTTTGATCTTGGGGTGTGAAGATGGATTGTAGGAAATTGCTTCCTCTTAAAAATGAGATTGAGATGGGTCATTTCTCATAAAGTATGAGAAAGTTATGCTTGGTCAAAGTTGAGTTGACTTTTCCTACAAAACCCTAATTTAGCAACTTGTGAGTCTTGATGAATTTGAGCAATCCTTGATGATTCATGATCAAACCTTGATAAAATGATGAAATATCCTTCAAAATGAGAATGTTGATAAAAAAACTTGAAGTTTGACTGTATATAGGTCCGAGTTGCCTTTTGCCCTAGCATAGTCGATTTTTGGACCCTTTGAGCAATTGACTGAGCAAACTTCCTATGCAAGGCTTGAAATTTGACATGGATGATCTTGAGAACATATTAGGACATTAGGGAGCACTTAAGGTCATTTGGACTCAAAGATCTTGATGCAACACAAAACCCTAATTTGGGGTAGACTGCCTTAGGAGATAACTTGTCTGTCCAACTCTTGAGCAACCTTGAGCCACTTGGAGATTTTTCTTGCAATATTTTGAGGAATATGAGAGGGCAAATTTTGGGGTACAACACTAATCTTGCTGGAAGGTTGTCCAGAAGTGAAAATTTCCTTGGCAATAGATTTTAGGACAGAACATCTATTTGTCATATCAATGCATCTGACTCCACCACTAATATAACCAAATGAGTTTCCCAATAAGATCTTCTGTAATCACTATTTTCTTTCCCCTAACATAAGAAGTAACCTGGTGGTTGGATGATGTAGCGTGAATCCAGAACTCTTTGACGAGAATGGGAAACTTTGGACCCAACAGACGATCAAAATATTTGTTCCAACCCTGAGCAGTTACGTCTTCATAGAGATTAAACCCATTTTCTTATAGACTCTCAAAATCAATGATCAGTTCAGAGAGAACTTCCAGGTTATCAACATAAGTGAGAAGCATCCTAATTGGTTCTTCATATTGTTCCATTGATGAAGATTCAAGAGCACTGAGATTTTTGAGGTTTGATGATGAAGCCAATGTTCACACGGGTTTTTTGAAGAAGATGAAAAGTGTTTTTGAAAACGAAACTTGAAACAAGAGAGAATATAGAAGATAGTAAAAGTGAATGAATGAAATAGTGAATTGAATTTAAATAGGTTTTTGGAAAACGTAAGCAGCAAGTAAGAAAACAACTAATGATTATATGCATTAATGAAACCTGAGATTAGGGGATTTATAAAGATATTTGAACAGTTACCACTGACAAGTGTCTCAATGCATCCAATCAGAGCCTTGGACCTTTCAGAATTTGAACGCGTGTTCAGCCTCAGAAGTTGGCTTGTGAGAGGATGACAAATGTTTTATAATTTGACCTGCACACCTCTATCCTTGAAATGAAATGTTCAGATCTTCGTGGATAGACTCTAAGGCAACTGTACTTCTAACTTCTGAAGACAGGTTGATCAAATGTTCACAAAAAACAGTAAAGTTTTGAGGGTTAAGATATGCAAATAAAACATTTTATTTTGGGCATAACTTCATGATGAGATGTTTCAGAATGAAATTGAATCTATCTTCAGAAAAAGGTTTTGTAAATACATCAGCCCATTGATGGTCTGTGTCAATAAATTTTAAGGTAAGAATACCTTTTTGAATATAGTCCCTAATAAAGTGATGTTTTATTTCTATACGCTTAGCCCTAGAATGCAAAATAGGATTCTTACTGAGACATATAGCTGAAGTGTTATCACAGAAGATAGGAATGTTACTCTCAAATATGTTGAAGTCTTCAAGTTGACTTTTCATCCAGAGCATTTGAGTGCTACATCCAACAACTGCTATGTATTCAGCTTCTACTGTTTACAATGCTATTGTGGACTGTCTCTTGCTGGTCCATGAGATCAGATTGTCTCCCAGAAACTGGCAGCTTCCAGAAGTGCTTTTATGCTATACTCTGTCTCCAGCAAAATCAGCGTCACAGTATCCTACTAAGCTGTATTCATTAGATTTTCTATAAAACAAACCCAGATTAGTAGTACCTTTCAGATACTTGAAAATTCGCTTAACTGCTGTTAAGTGAGATTCTCTAGGATCTGATTGGAATCTAGCACATAAGCAAACACAGAATAAAATTTCAGGCCTTGAAGCCGTCAGATAAAGTAGAGAGCCAATCATACCTTTGTAGACTCTCTGTTCTACCTTTTTACTTACCTCTTCCTTTTCCAAAATACACGTTGGGTGCATTAGAGTCTTTGAGGGCTTACATTCTGAGAGATCAAATTTCTTCAGAAGTTCTCTGACATATTTGCTCTGATGAATGTAAGTTCCTTCTGGAGTTTGGTTTATCTGAATGCCCAAAAAGAACTTGAGTTCCCCCATTAAGCTCATGTCAAACTCTGCCTGTATGCACTTGGCAAGCTCTCTTCCTAGAGAAGGTTTAGTGGATCCAAATATGATGTCATCTACATGAATCTGACACACTAAAATGTCATTCTTAAATGATTTACAAAACAAGGTAGTGTCCACTTTCCCTCTGGTGAATTCCTTTTCTAACAGGAAGTTACTTAGTCTTTCATACCAAGCTCTGGGAGCTTGTTTTAGACTATAGAGTGACTTCTTTAGTTTGAAAACATATTATGGGTGTTTAGAATTCTCAAACCCAGGGTGTTGGTGCACATATA
Organism: Vicia faba; assembly: GCA_948472305.1. Taxonomy (NCBI): domain Eukaryota; kingdom Viridiplantae; phylum Streptophyta; class Magnoliopsida; order Fabales; family Fabaceae; genus Vicia; species Vicia faba. Next base: position 774,669,938 of record OX451739.1, on the reverse strand, counting down.
CCTCTTCATCTATGTATCCATTTATGAATTCACTTTTAACATCCATGTGATACAAAGTGATGCCATTGTTTACAGCAAAATAGATTAAGAGTCTGATAGATTCTAACCTGGCGACTGGAGCAAAGGTTTCTGCATAGTTTATCCCCTCTTGCTGACTATAACCTTGTGCCACCAATCGTGCTTTGTTTCTGATGACTTATCCTTGCTCGTTCAGTTTGTTTCTGAACACCCACTTTGTTCCAATGACGTTGAATCCTTTTGGTTTGGGAACCAGATCCCATATGTCATTTTTGGTGAACTGATTTAATTCCTCCTTCATTGCCAGAATCCAGTCATTATCCAGAAGAGCTTCATCAATAGTTGTTGGTTCAATCAGAGAGACCAGTCCTATGAGGGATTCTTCAGAGTTTCTGAATGTTGATCTTGTTCTGATTGGGTCATCTTTCTTTCCTAGGATTTTATCTTATGGGTGAGCTATGCTGCTTCTGGAAAACCTTTTCTGGAGTTGTTCAATAGAAGGTGGTGGATTGCTTGTAACATTTCTTTCCGACGTTGTTGGTGCGTCTCTGTTAATAACTTCTGATGAGTTATCTTCAGTACCTGTGATTTCAACTTCTATATCTGCAACTAATTCATTTTGCTTTGAATTTTGAGGGTCAAGCTTATCCTCAAATCTAACACTGATTGACTCTTCAACAATCTGTGTTTCTGTATTGTATACTTTGTACCCTCTTGAGCGTTCAGAGTATCCTAACATAATACACTTTTATGCTTTAGAGTCAAACTTGTTCAAATAATTTTTTGTATTCAGAATGAAACAAGTGCATCCAAACGGATGGAAATAAGAAATGTTGGGCTTTCTGTTTTTCCACGGTTCATATGGAGTCTTTTCCAGAATAGGTCTTATAGAGATTCTATTCTGAATGTAACATGCTGTGTTAATTGCTTCTGCCCATAAGATTTTAGCAATGTTAGTCTCATTGATCATGGTTCTGGCCATTTCTTGCAAAGTTCTGTTCTTTCGTTCTACAACTCCATTTTGTTGGGGAATTCTAGGACAAGAGAAGTCATGCAAGATGCCTTTTTCATTAAAAAATGATTCAAAATATTTATTTTCAAATTCTCCACCATGATCACTTCTGACTTTGACAATTCTAAAATCCTTTTCATTCTGAAATTGGTTACAGAATGCAATGAACACAGAGTGTGACTCGTCCTTGTGTCTTAAGAGGTTTACCCATGTCCATCTGCTATAGTCATCTATGATCACTAACCCATACTTCTTGCCACTGACAGATGCAGTTTTTACTGGTCTAAATAAGTCTATGTGAAGAAGTTCTAATGGCTTAGAGGTGGAAACAACATTTTTGGATTTAAAAACCGGTTTTGCAAATTTGCCTTTTTGAATGCTTCACGCAGAGCATCTGAGCTGAACTTCAAATTAGGAAGTCCTCTGACCAGATTGAGTTTGTTAATCTGAGATATTCTTCTCATACTAACATGCCCCAATCTTCTGTGCCAGACCCATTTCTCATTGTTAACAGAGAGAAGACATTTCACATTCTGACTCTTTAGTTCAAAAAGTTTTATCTTATAAATGTTGTTTTTCCTCTTTCCATTAAAAAGGATAGTTCCATATTTCTGACTAACAGCTTTGCATGAATTTTGATTAAAGATTATATCATAACCGTTATCACTTAATTGAGTTATGGATAACAGGTTATGCATTAATCCATCAACTAATAACACATTTTTATAGAGGGGAGATTTCCATTACCTACTGTTCGAGAGCCAATGATCTTTCCTCTTTGGTTGCCTCCAAAGCCCACGTAGCCTCCAGGTTTAAGTTCCAGGCTTTGGAACATATTCTTTCTTCTCGTCATGTGTCGAGAGCATCCAGAGTCCAGGTACCATGACTGGTGTTTTAGCCTTGCTGCTAAAGATATCTGCTACATATATAATTTTTTCATTAGGTACCCATATCTTCTTGGGTCCTGGTTCGTTAGTTTTACCAAAATTTTGGTTTGATAGAGTAATCATTACTAGTGTATTTTAGGTATCTTCTTGGGTCCTGGTTTGTTAGTTTTACCAAAATTCTGGTTGAATTTTGGTTTGATAGAGTAATCATTACAAGTGTATAGGTCGTGTGTGTGCCCATATATGAAGTTCGATTTAAGTGGTGTGCGTTTTATGACTAAGTCCATGGCTTTCTTAGGTGTAGGTACCTTACCTTGATATCCTATCCCTTTTCTGCCATTTCTGCTAGCTCCGTAGATCATTGAAGCCATCTTGCTTCAATCTATGTTTTTAGCCAGAAACTTCTGAAAGTTGTGATCATACTCTTTGATGATCTCATCAGCATTACTGGGAGTCTCTGAGATTATTTCCTTCTGAGAGTTTTGCAAATCATTTTCTAATTTTGAAACTTTTTCTTTTAACTCAGAATTTTCTAATATGAAACTCTCAGTCTTTTCAGAGTCAGAGACAAGTTCCTTTTTCAGGTTCTTGAATTTGACTCTGATTTGCTGATACCTTTCCAAAATTTCATTTAGACTTTATGCAAGTTCAGCCTTAGTGAAATTAATAGTGAAGTCAGGGAATACCTCTTCAGTGTCTGATTCTGAGTCTGAACTAGAAGCTTCACTATCTTCTGACATGTTTGCAATGAGAGCTATGTTTGCTCTTTCATCATCTGACTCTGAGTCAGCATTAGAAATGTCTGAATCGTCCCATGTTTCCATGAGGCTTTTCTTCTTCTCCTTGAAGAACTTCTTTTTGAGCTTCTCCTTCTGAAGCTTTGGACAGTCACTTTTGTAGTGCCCTTTCTCATTGCACTCATAGCAAATGATGTCCTTGTTATTTTACTTTCTGTGTCCTGACGAGCCTTCAGATCTTCTATGTATAGAGGAAGACTCATACTTTTTGTATCTGGAGGAGGACTCATTTTAATTCTCTGATCTTCTAGGATTTCTAAATTTTCTTTATCTCTGCTTCCACAGTTGATTCACCCTTCTGGAGAGGAGAGACAATTCATCTTCTTCTGATGAGGATCCATCAGAGGTTTCTTCCATAGCCTGCAAAACCTTAGAGTCAGATTTTATGTTAGATTTTAATGCTAGTGGCTTACATTGCTTTGGAGGCTCATCTTCTTCTAGCTCTATCTCGTGACTTCTAAGGGAGCTGACAAGTTCCTCCAGAGATATCTTGTTGAGATCTTTGGCTGGATTAAGTGTTGTGACCATTGGCCTCCATTGCTTGGGTAGACTTCTGATGATCTTCTTTACGTGATCAGCAGTAGAATATCCTTTGTCAAGAACCTTCAGCCCAACAACAAGGATCTGGAATCTTGAGAACATTGCTTATATAGATTCACTTTCTTCCATCTTGAATGCTTCATACTTCTGAATGAGCACAAGGGCCTTGGTTTCTTTGACTTGTATGTTGCCTTCATGCATCATTCTCAGAGAGTCAAACATATTTTTGGTTGTCTCTCTGTTTGAGATTTTCTCATATTCTGAGTATGAGATAGCACTGAGGAGTATGGTTCTGGCTTTATGATGGTTTCTAAATTCACGTTTTTTCTGGTCAGACATCATTTTTTTGTCTATGTTCTGACCACGTCCATCCACTGGATGTGTGTATCCATCAGTTACCATGTCCCATAGATCAGCATCATGGGCCAGAAAGAAGCTCTCAATTCTGTCTTTCTAATTGCGGGAAATAAAATGCGGAATTTAAATTACAAGGCGTCGGGTATTTACATCGCCAAAGACAAACCCTTTAAAAATAAATAAAGCGATAAATAAATAATAAAAGGTCCTATTAAGTTATTACAATCCGGAATCAGATACATAAATGGATAAAAGAAAATAAATCGCATGCGGGAAATTAAATCGAGCGCAAACTAGGGTTTTGACCCTTTTTGAAGAAAACATCTTTTGGTTGTTGTTTTTACTTTAGGAAAGATATTAACTTAAATTAATTACTAAATTAATAAATTAATTAATTAATAAAAATAAATTATTTTTGGCATTTTTGTTATTTTAAGAAAGAAAATAAAATAATTGATGTTAATAATTAACCTAATTAGATCTAATTTAATTTTAATTATTTACAAAAATATGGTTAAAGTTATTCTAATTAAAACCTAAATTAATTAATTAGTATTTATTAATAAAATAAAAAATAAAATTTGATTAAATATAAAAATAATTTTGTGATTTTATTTTATAAAGAAAGGAATTTTTTGATTGGTTAGTAATTAAATAAAAAAATGATAAAAACAATTAATTAAAACAAAAAAATAAAATAGATGAGAGTAAGGGGGGTATGGGCCTGAAATAGGGTGTTTGAGAAGCAATTATGAGGCCCATTACACGATGGCCTTGTTGACCTTTTCCTGATTCAGTGTGCATGAGTTGACTTGGCTCCATGTAGACCTTTAGCGCTTGACCATCAGATTTGGCCTTGGGCCATCTGGCAATTGGATGTGTGAAGGTTTATGGTGAACTGCAGGTCCTCATGCGCATTGGAATACCTGAAGAAAAAACATATTGAGAAAGTGGAGGACCTGGGATTTGAACCCAGGTCCTGAACGTGATTGCTTGCTTCCCTTGCCACTAGGATAATTTTCTTTGCTTGTTAATAATATATAAAATAAATATAATAAAAGAAAACAAGTTAATGTGCCAGCAAAACAAAAATGCGCGAAAATCATTTGAATTGGCCAATCGGAGGAGGACACGATCTCGTCCCTGTCCTCAGACCTGTAACAAAATTACCTGCGGATTTGAATCCGCGGCTAAAAGCATAGGCCAATCCTAAAATCCATCTCAGGCTACATAAATCCATTCCAAGGCCATGGTTGTACTCATCCTTCCCTCCCGGTCACAACCATACCTCTCTTGATGGTCAATTTTTCCTGAAACAAAAACGCCTAAAAAAGCTCCAAGAACCCTAGCTATGGTGATTCTTGGTACAGGTCATATAAACGAAATTCAATAATACAAAAAGTTTGCAAATGTCTTTGTGATCACAAACATGTAATTACTTTGTCCAAATGATGCCAAAATGATGATTTACGAATTCAAGAAAGAAGCGGATCCGCGTGGTACTTACAATGCTTTAGAGTGCTTGAAAACACGTGGTCTGGATTGCAAAAGCCTCTAGAGATGATCAACAGTTGATTGAGACGACCCTCAAGTCCTGAAAAACCCTCTAGCTATGGATTCGATTCCACACTTTTTAGTGAATTTTTCAACTTTTGTATTGCCTCTTTCTGCAGCCTCCAACCCTTATTCACGTCCCTTTGGCTTGTTTATGTAGTGTGGAATGTATTAGGGTAACAAACTTGATTCAAATCTTGCTCCAATAATGGTTTCCAATTTGATTTGATTCTCCATTACTAAACCTTCCAAAATTGCCAATTTTCAATCTTTTTGTACATGGATTGCTTGATACGAATTTTGATGATGTTAATGATGATAATCAAGACTTGAAATAGCAAAAAAAAACTTAGGTAATCAAAGCTTTGGATTTTATATGATTTAATTTGATTTAAAATGAATAAATTCAATAAAAAATCAAATAAAATAATAAAAATAAAATATAGGCTCATGGCTGAAGCTAGGACACGTGGGCAACTATGCAAAATCAAATCAAGTGGAAAAGAATGGGCCCATTTGACAAAATTTGAAGTTTTGGGGATAAATGACTTTTGGCAACTTTGCAAAAATGCCCAACTTCAACAATGCATAACTTCTTCAATTTTGAAATTTTGGAAGTGTTCTTGGACTTTTTAGAAATCGTAAGATATCCTCTAACCAACACTTTTTGTCTCATATCATTTTGATATTCCATGCTTAAGTTATAAGCTTTGGCAAAAAAGGTGTTTTTGTTGACTATCAAAAATGACCTATAATGTCCAAATTTACAACTTCTTGTGAGTGCATTTTTTGATCTTGGGGTGTGAAGATGGATTGTATGAAATTGCATCCTCTTCAAAATGAGCTTTGGATTGGCCATTTATCATAAAGTATGAGAAATTTATGCTTGGTCAAAGTTGAGTTGACTTTTCCTATAAAACCCTAATTTAGCAACTTTTGAGTCTTGATGAATTTGAGCAATCCTTGATGAATCATGATCAACCCTTGATAAAATGATGAAATATCCTTCAAAATGAGAATGTTGACAAAAAAAACTTGAAGTTTGACTGTATATAGGTCACAATTGACTTTTTCCCTAGCATAGTCGATTTTTGGACCCTTTGAGCAATTGACTGAGCAAACTTCCTCTGCAAGGCTTGAAATTTGACATGGATGATCTTGAGAACATATTAGGACATTAGGGAGAACTTGAGGTCATTTGGACTCAAAGATATTGATGCAACACAAAACCCTAATTTGGGGTAGACTGCCTTAGGAGATAGCTTGTATGTCCAACTCTTGAGCAACCTTGAGCCACTTAGAGATTTTTCTTGCAATATTTTGAGGAATATGAGAGGGAAAAATTTGGGGTACAACAGCTGCCCATGTTCAATCTTCTTAAACCTGAGGATGTTGATTGGTTTTCATGCCTTTCGTGATCCGAAGGTGGAAGATGATTGAACACTAGAGTGCCCAGAAATTTGCACTTGCATTTAGTGGTATCAGCCTTGTGATGTCAGGAATGGGCTTACAGATGCCATTTGGAGATTGTTGGCGGGAGGATGGGCTTAAATATGCCATCTGTAGGAGTTTCGATCGCATAAGATATTCCTTAGCGAGTGCTTGCCTACCTGCTGTTTGAGGAAGATTCCGCTGGGGAAGTCTGATCTTTGTTGAGATTTTAGGAACTTGCATGTACTTCAACTGAAAGAGCATCTCTGAGGAGTTTTAAGAACTTGTCCATAATTCAACTGGGGGGGAAATCTGTCGAGATTTAGAATCTTTCTGTAATTCAACCGAGACTAATTTAGTTGAGATCTAAGAACCGGTCAGTACTTCGACTGAGGGAAATATCTTCATCGAGATCTAGGAACTGTATGTACTTCAACGGAGGATAATTCTGTTGAGATTTAAGAACTTGTCCACACTTTGACGAAGGAAAATTGCCGAGATTTAGAACCTTATCTGTAATTCAACAGAGACTAATTCAGTTGAGATTTAAGAACCGGTCAGTACTTCAACTGGGTGAAACATCTTCATCGAGATCTAGGAACTGTCTGTACTTCAACGGAGAATAATTCTGTTGAGATATAAGAACTCGTCCACACTTCGATGGAGGAAAATTGTCGAGATTTAGAACCTTATCTGTAGTTCAACCGAGACTAATTCAGTTGAGATTTAAGAACCGGTCAGTACTTCGACTTAGGAAAATTGTCGAGATTTAGAACCTTATCTGTAATTCAACCGAGGATAATTCAGTTGAGATTTAAGAACCGGTCAGTACTTCGACTAAGGGAAACATCTTCATCGAGATCTAGGAACTGTCTGTACTTCAATGGAGAATAATTATGTTGAGAGTTAAGAACTCCTTCACACTTCGACGGAGGAAAATTGTCGAGATTTAGAACCTTATCTGTTGTTCAACCGAGACTAATTCAATTGAGATTTAAGAATCGGTCAGTACTTCGACTGAGGAAAATTGTCGAGATTTAGAACCTTATCTGTAATTCAACTGAGGATAATTCAGTTGAGATTTAAGAACCGGTCAGTACTTCGAATGAGGGAAACATCTTCATCGAGATCTAGGAACTGTCTGTACTTAAACAGAGAATAATTCTGTTGAGATTTAAGAACTCGTCCACACTACGACGGAGGAAAATTGTCAAGATTTAGAACCTTATCTGTAATTCAGTTGAGATTTCAGAACCGGTCAGTACTTCGACTGAGGAGAATTGCCGAGATTTAGAACCTTATCTGTAATTCAACCGAGACTAATTCAGTTGAGATTTAAGAACCGGTCAGTAGTTCGACATAGTTGAGAACTTAACTGCATCCTTCCTGAAAGGTAAAGGTCAGTCGCTTGCAATGCATGATATATATCAAGCAATGATGTTCTCAAAATAAATGAGATTGTGTTGTATGATGCATGTATCATGATGTATGGAAATGTAATGTTTTAGCTGGGGAAAATAAATCTCGGGTAGCTACTGGAGAAAAGAGTTGAATTCTTTGTTTCCGCTGGGGATGACGAACGGAGATGATTGTGAGAATAAACCTGCAGGAGAGGATAACTACATTGGGGGAATAAACTGATGAGGATATTACTCTGCGGGGAAGAGATGGTCTACT